>CAUYWW010000016.1:0-514000 GCA_963576845.1 Megachile leachella | reverse complement strand
TTATTACTTTTATTTTTATCAATATAACATGCACTATTTGCCATATTTTACTATTATTATCGCTAGAACTATAATAATTGTACTTATTACTCCCGATATTATCAATATAACATGCATTATTACCCATATAATGCAGTTATTATCGACAGAAGTATAATAAATATACTTATTACTTTTATTATTATCAATATAACATGCACTACTACCCATATTATGCAGTTATGATCGCTAGAACTATAATAAATATACGTTTTACTTTTATTATCATCAATATAACACGCATTATTACCCATATAATGCAGTTATTATCGCTAGAACTGTAATAATTATACTTATTACTTATATTATTAGCAATATAACATGCATTATTACCCATATAATGCAGTTATTATCGACAGAAGTATAATAAATATACTTATTACTTTTATTATTATCAATATTACATGCACTATTACCCATATTATGCAGTTATTATCGATAGAACTATAATAAATATACTTATTACTTTTATTATTATCAATATAACATGCATTATTACCCGTATAATGCCGTTATTATCGCTAGAACTGTAATAATTATACTTATTACTTATATTATTAGCAACATAACGTGCATTATTACCCATATAATGCAGCTATTATCGCTAGAACTGTAATAATTATACTTATTACTCCCGATAGTATCATTATAACATGCATTATTACCCATATAATGGAGTTATTATCGCTAGAACTGTAATAATTATACCTATTACTTATATTATTATCAATATAACATGCATTATTACCCATATAATGGAGTTATTATCGCTAGAACTGTAATAATTATACTTATTACTTATATAATTATCAATATAACATGCATTATTACCCATATAATGCAGTTATTATCGACAGAAGTATAATAAATATACCTATTACTTTTATTATTATCAATATAACATGCACTATTACCCATATTATGCAGTTATTATCGCTAGAACTATAATAAATATACGTATTACTTTTATTATCATCAATATAACACGCATTATTACCCATATAATGCAGTTATTATCGCTAGAACTGTAATAATTATACTTATTACTTAAATCATTATCAATATAACATGCATTATTACCCATATAATGCAGTTATTATCGACAGAAGTATAATAAATATACTTATTACTTTTATTATTATCAATATAACAGGCACTAATAGCCATATTTTACTATTATTATCGGTAGAACTATAATAACTATACATATTACTCCCGATATTAACAATATAACATGCATTATTACCCATATAATGCAGTTATTATCGACAGAAGTATAATAAATATACTTATTACTTTTATTATTATCAATATAACAGGCACTAGTAGCCATATTTTACTAGTATTATCGCTAGAACTGTAACAATTATACTTATTACTCCCGATATTATCAATATAACATGCATTATTACTCATATAATGCAGTTATTATCGCTGGAACTGTAACAAATATACTTACTACTTTCATTGTCATCAATATAACATGCATTATTACCCATAGTGTGCAGTTATTATCGATAGAACTATAATAAATATACTTATTACTTTTATTATTATCAATATAACATGCATTATTACCCGTATAATGCCGTTATTATCGCTAGAACTGTAATAATTATACTTATTACTTATATTATTAGCAACATAACGTGCATTATTACCCATATAATGCAGTTATTATCGCTAGAACTGTAATAATTATACTTATTACTCCCGATAGTATCATTATAACATGCATTATTACCCATATAATGGAGTTATTATCGCTAGAACTGTAATAATTATACCTATTACTTATATTATTATCAATATAACATGCATTATTACCCATATAATGCAGTTATTATCGACAGAAGTGTAATAAATATACTTATTACTTTTATTATTATCAATATAACATGCACTATTACCCATATTATGCAGTTATTATCGCTAGAACTATAATAAATATACGTATTACTTTTATTATCATCAATATAACACGCATTATTACCCATATAATGCAGTTATTATCGCTAGAACTGTAATAATTATACTTATTAGTCATACTATTATCAATATAACATGCATTATTACCCATATAATGGAGTTATTATCGCTAGAACTGTAATAATTATACTTATTACTTAAATCATTATCAATATAACATGCATTATTACCCATATAAAGCAGTTATTATCGACAGAAGTATAATAAATATACTTATTACTTTTATTATCATCAATATAACATGCATTATTACCCATATTATGCAGTTATTATCGATAGAACTGTAATAAATATACTTATTACTTTTATTTTTATCAATATAACATGCACTATTTGCCATATTTTACTATTATTATCGCTAGAACTATAATAATTGTACTTATTACTCCCGATATTATCGTAATAACATGCATTATTACCCATATAATGCAGTTATTATCGACAGAAGTATAATAAATATACTTATTACTTTTATTATTATCAATATAACATGCACTATTACCCATATTATGCAGTTATTATCGATAGAACTATAATAAATATACTTATTACTTTTATTATTATCAATATAACATGCATTATTACCCGTATAATGCCGTTATTATCGCTAGAACTGTAATAATTATACTTATTACTTATATTATTAGCAACATAACGTGCATTATTACCCATATAATGCAGTTATTATCGCTAGAACTGTAATAATTATACTTATTACTCCCGATAGTATCATTATAACATGCATTATTACCCATATAATGGAGTTATTATCGCTAGAACTGTAATAATTATACCTATTACTTATATTATTATCAATATAACATGCATTATTACCCATATAATGGAGTTATTATCGCTAGAACTGTAATAATTATACTTATTACTTATATAATTATCAATATAACATGCATTATTACCCATATAATGCAGTTATTATCGACAGAAGTATAATAAATATACCTATTACTTTTATTATTATCAATATAACATGCACTATTACCCATATTATGCAGTTATTATCGCTAGAACTATAATAAATATACGTATTACTTTTATTATCATCAATATAACACGCATTATTACCCATATAATGCAGTTATTATCGCTAGAACTGTAATAATTATACTTATTACTCATATTATTATCAATATAACATGCATTATTACCCATATAATGGAGTTATTATCGCTAGAACTGTAATAATTATACTTATTACTTAAATCATTATCAATATAACATGCATTATTACCCATATAATGCAGTTATTATCGACAGAAGTATAATAAATATACTTATTACTTTTATTATTATCAATATAACAGGCACTAGTAGCCATATTTTACTAGTATTATCGCTAGAACTGTAATAATTATACTTATTACACCCGATATTATCAATATAACATCCATTATTACCCATATAATGCAGTTATTATCGCTAGAACTCTAATAAATATACTTACTACTTTCATTATCATCAATATAACATGCATTATTACCCATATTATGCAGTTATTATCGATAGAACTATAATAAATATACTTATTACTTTTATTATCATCAATATAACATGCATTATTACCCATATTACGCAGTTATTATCGATAGAACTGTAATAAATATACTTATTACTTTTATTTTTATCAATATAACATGCACTATTTGCCATATTTTACTATTATTATCGCTAGAACTATAATAATTGTACTTATTACTCCCGATATTATCAATATAACATGCATTATTACCCATATAATGCAGTTATTATCGACATCAGTATAATAAATATACTTATTACTTTTATTATTATCAATATAACAGGCACTAATATCCATATTTTACTATTATTATCGCTAGAACTATAATAATTGTACTTATTACTCCCGATATTACCTATATAACATGCATTATTACGCAAATAATGCAGTTATTATCGCTATAACTGTAATAAATATACTTACTACTTTCATTATCATCAATATAATATGCATTATTGCCCATATTATGCAGTTAGTATCGCTAGAACTGTAATAACTATACTTATTACTCCCGATATTATCAATATAACATGCATTATTACCCATATAATTCAGTTATTATCGACAGAAGTATAATAACTATACTTATTACTTATATTATTATCAATATAACATGCATTATTACCCATATAATTCAGTTATTATCGCTAGAACTGTAATAATTATACTTATTACTTATATTATTATCAATATAACATGCATTACTACCCATATTATGCAGTTATTATCGACAGAATCATAATAAATATACTTATTACTTTTATTATTATCAATATAACAGGCACTAATAGCCATATTTTACTATTATTATCGGTAGAACTATAATAACTATACTTATTACTCCCGATATTATCAATATAACATGCATTATTACCCATATAATTCAGTTATTATCGCTAGAACTGTAATAATTATACTTATTACTTATATTATTATCAATATAACATGCATTACTACCCATATTATGCAGTTATTATCGACAGAATCATAATAAATATACTTATTACTTTTATTATTATCAATATAACAGGCACTAATAGCCATATTTTACTATTATTATCGGTAGAACTATAATAACTATACTTATTACTCCCGATATTATCAATATAACATCCATTATTACCCATATTATGCAGTTATTATCGCTAGAACTATAATAAATATACGTATTACTTTTATTATCATCAATATAACACGCATTATTACCCATATTATGCAGTTATTTTGGATAGAACTGTAATAAATATACTTATTACATTTATTATTATCAATATTATGTGACGAATACGTCACGCACCGTTTCACCGTGCCCCGTTAACCGCGCGCCGTCAACCGCGATCCGTCGATCACGCACCGTCAGCCGCGCACCGCGAGGTGGGGATCCCCCACCGCGACCGCCCAGGGAGACGCGGATCTATTTAAGCAGCGATCGATCACGAAATCGATTGAGTTGACTCGGGGCTTCGGCCCCGAGCAGGACCTCCTCGGAGGTCCGCTCCACGGCAGTAAGGCTTTCCTGGTCTGCGGTCAGGCCCGGGCTAGGAAGGCTGGAGGTCGGCAATGGTGTGTACGGTTAGGCCACGCACCAGAGCTGACCGCGCCAACCCTCGACGACTCCGCCGCCAAGGAACTACGGTCAGGCCTGGTTCCACGGCAGGAGGAGACGCGAGCCAACGGTCAACCCGGCTTCGATTCCCTTGCGGCAAGGCCCGAGGAAAGAGAGGCAGGGGGTGGACAACGTGTCGTCGGTAAGGCCACGGCGCGAAGTCTACCGGACCGCCGGGAAGGAGCTAGCCATCCAGCTGGACTTCCTTGTGGCAAGGCCCGAGGAAGGGAAGCTGAGGGTGGACAACGTGTCGTCGGCAAGGCCACGACGCCAAGTCTACCTGGCCTCCAGGAGCAGCGGTCATCCAGCTGGACTTTCTTGCGGCAAGGCCCGAGGAAGGGAAGCTGAGGGTGGACGACGCACCGTCGGCAAGGCCACGGCGCGGAAGCCACCTAACCGCCAGAGCAGTAACGGTCCGCCGGTATAGTTTCCTTGCGGCAAGGCCCGGGGGAACGAAACCGAGGGCGGACAAGACGTCGTCGGCAAGGCCACGGCGTAGACTATACGAAGGTTCTTGGTTTCAATAAGAGCTACGCAAGGCCAGAAGTGGCCACTTTACCCTGTGGTTTATTACTCTCCTTCTCTCTCCTCCTCCTCTTGAGCGCGAACCCTAGTTATAAGATCCGCGAACCGTTTAGCTGTCCGATCCGCGAGCGCGAACCGCGAGCGTATTCCCCCGACCGACCGACCGACCGACCCGCGAATGCGCCTCCGCGATCCCGCCGCGAATACCGGCTAACCCGCGACCGAGCCCCGTGTCCGAACCGCGAGCGATATAGTCTGTAAGATATATTGTACAAGCGTTAGGTAAGCGTAGGTTATAAGATAGATTGTAAGCGTTAGGTAGGACTCTAGTACATAAGTTTTGCGCCGCCGTTACGCGAGTAAATTGTAACCCTGTCTTGTTAAATTTTAGAAGTCAAGCAGCGAGACCGCCGTCCTGCCAGGCCCGGCCGGAGCGACACCGTCGACCGCCGCGGAACAACCGCCACAACCGTAGATGTTCACCTATATAGTTATAATAAATCTTTCTATTTTTCATAGTACACCATGCGTTCTCTCTCTACCTTGCGACCAGTTCCCTTCCGCCCCGCGATCGGCTCCCTCGCGTCACCCTGGCTCGCTGAAGCGTCCGGCACCAGGGGGCCCGCGAGTCGCGACTCCACCGCGTTGCCTGGCAACGCGGTTGGACGGAAAACGACTACGTTACAATTACATGCACTATTTGCCATATTTTACTATTATTATCGCTAGAACTATAATAATTATACTTATTACTCCCTATATTATCAATATAACATGCCTTATTACGCATATAATGCAGTTATTATCGCTAGAACTGTAATAAATATACTTACTACTTTCATTATCATCAATATAACATGCATTATTACCCATATAATGCAGTTATTATCGACAGAAGTATAATAAATATACTTATTACTTATATTATTATCCATATAACGTGCATTATTACCCATATTGTGCAGTTATTATCGATAGAACTGTAATAATTATACGTATTACTTATATTATTATCAATATAACATGCATTATTACCCATATTAAGCAGTTATTATCGCTGGAACTATAATAAATATACGTATTACTTTTATTATCATCAATATAACATGCATTATTCCCCATATTATGCAGTTATTTTGGATAGAACTGTAATAAATATACTTATTACATTTATTATTATCAATATCACATGCACTATTTGCCATATTTTACTATTATTCTCGCTAGAACTATAAGAATTATACTTATTACTCCCTATATTATCAATATAACATGCCTTATTACGCATATAATGCAGTTATTATCGCTAGAACTGTAATAAATATACTTACTACTTTCATTATCATCAATATAACATGCATTATTACCCATATAATGCAGTTATTATCGACAGAAGTATAATAAATATACTTATTACTTATATTATTATCAATATAACATGCATTATTACCCATATTGTGCAGTTATTATCGATAGAACTGTAATAATTATACGTATTACTTATATTATTATCAATATAACATGCATTATTACCCATATTAAGCAGTTATTATCGCTGGAACTATAATAAATATACGTATTACTTTTATTATCATCAATATAACATGCATTATTCCCCATATTATGCAGTTATTTTGGATAGAACTGTAATAAATATACTTATTACATTTATTATTATCAATATCACATGCACTATTTGCCATATTTTACTATTATTCTCGCTAGAACTATAAGAATTATACTTATTACTCCCTATATTATCAATATAACATGCCTTATTACGCATATAATGCAGTTATTATCGCTAGAACTGTAATAAATATACTTACTACTTTCATTATCATCAATATAACATGCATTATTACCCATATTATGCAGTTATTATCGATAGAACGGTAATAAATATACTTATTACTTTTATTATTATCAATATAACATGCACTATTAGCCATATTGTACTATTATTATCGCTAGAACTATAATAATTGTACTTATTACGCCCGATATTATTAATATAACATGCATTATTACCCATATAATGCAGCTATTATCGCTAGAACTGTAATAGTTATACTTATTACTTATATTGTTAGCAATATGACGTGCATTATTACCCATAAATTGCAGTTATTGTCGCTAGAACTGTAATAATTATACTTATTACTTATATTATTATCAATATAACATGCATTATTACCCATATTATGCAGTTATTATCGTTAGAACTATAATAAATATACGTATTACTTTTATTATCATCAATATAACATGCATTATTACCCATATTATGCAATTATTATCGATAGAACTATAATAAATATACTTATTACTTATATTATTATCAATATAACATGCATTATTACCCATATAATGGAGTTATTATCGCTAGAACTGTAATAATTATACTTATTACTTTTATTATCATCAATATAACATGCATTGTTACCCACATTATGCAGTTATTATCGGTAGAACTGTAATAAATATACTTATTACTTTTATTATTATCAATATAACATGCACTATTTGCCATATTTTACTATTATTATCGCTAGAACTATAATAATTATACTTATTACAGCCGATATTATCAATATAACATGCATTATTACCCATATAATGCAGTTATTATCGCTGGAACTGTAATAATTATACTTGTTACTTATATTATTAGCAATATAACGTGCATTATTACCCATATAATGCAGTTATTATCGCTAGAACCGTAATAATTATACATATTACTTATATTTTTATCAATATAACATGCACTATTACCCATATTATGCAGTTATTATCGCTGGAACTATAATAAATATACGTATTACTTTTATTATCATCAATATAACATGCATTATTACCCATATGATGCAGTTATTTTGGATAGAACTGTAATAAATATACTTATTACATTTATTATTATCAATATTACATGCACTATTTGCCATATTTTACTATTATTATCGCTAGAACTATAATAATTATACTTATTACTCCCGATATTATCAATATAACATGCATTATTACCCATATAATGCAGTTATTATCGCTGGAACTGTAATAATTATACTTGTTACTTATATTATTAGCAATATAACGTGCATTATTACCCATATAATGCAGTTATTATCGCTAGAACCGTAATAATTATACTTATAACTTATATTATTATCATTATAACATGCATTATTACCCATATTATGCAGTTATTATCGCTGGAACTATAATAAATATACGTATTACTTTTATTATCATCAATATAACATGCATTAATACCCATATTATGCAGTTATTTTGGATAGAACTGTAATAAATATACTTATTACATTTATTATTATCAATATTACATGCACTATTTGCCATATTTTACTATTATTATCGCTAGAACTATAATAATTATACTTATTACTCCCTATATTATCAATATAACATGCCTTATTACGCATATAATGCAGTTATTATCGCTAGAACTGTAATAAATATACTTACTACTTTCATTATCATCAATATAACATGCATTATTACCCATATTATGCAATTATTATCGATAGAACTATAATAAATATACTTATTACTTATATTATTATCAATATAACATGCATTATTACCCATATAATGGAGTTATTATCGCTAGAACTGTAATAATTATACTTATTACTTTTATTATCATCAATATAACATGCATTGTTACCCACATTATGCAGTTATTATCGGTAGAACTGTAATAAATATACTTATTACATTTATTATTATCAATATCACATGCACTATTTGCCATATTTTACTATTATTCTCGCTAGAACTATAAGAATTATACTTATTACTCCCTATATTATCAATATAACATGCCTTATTACGCATATAATGCAGTTATTATCGCTAGAACTGTAATAAATATACTTACTACTTTCATTATCATCAATATAACATGCATTATTACCCATATAATGCAGTTATTATCGACAGAAGTATAATAAATATACTTATTACTTATATTATTATCAATATAACATGCATTATTACCCATATTGTGCAGTTATTATCGATAGAACGGTAATAAATATACTTATTACTTTTATTATTATCAATATAACATGCACTATTAGCCATATTGTACTATTATTATCGCTAGAACTATAATAATTGTACTTATTACGCCCGATATTATTAATATAACATGCATTATTACCCATATAATGCAGTTATTATCGCTAGAACTGTAATAGTTATACTTATTACTTATATTGTTAGCAATATGACGTGCATTATTACCCATAAATTGCAGTTATTGTCGCTAGAACTGTAATAATTATACTTATTACTTATATTATTATCAATATAACATGCATTATTACCCATATTATGCAGTTATTATCGTTAGAACTATAATAAATATACGTATTACTTTTATTATCATCAATATAACATGCATTATTACCCATATTATGCAATTATTATCGATAGAACTATAATAAATATACTTATTACTTATATTATTATCAATATAACATGCATTATTACCCATATAATGGAGTTATTATCGCTAGAACTGTAATAATTATACTTATTACTTTTATTATCATCAATATAACATGCATTGTTACCCACATTATGCAGTTATTATCGGTAGAACTGTAATAAATATACTTATTACTTTTATTATTATCAATATAACATGCACTATTTGCCATATTTTACTATTATTATCGCTAGAACTATAATAATTATACTTATTACAGCCGATATTATCAATATAACATGCATTATTACCCATATAATGCAGTTATTATCGCTGGAACTGTAATAATTATACTTGTTACTTATATTATTAGCAATATAACATGCATTATTACCCATATTATGCAGTTATTATCGTTAGAACTATAATAAATATACGTATTACTTTTATTATCATCAATATAACATGCATTATTACCCATATTATGCAATTATTATCGATAGAACTATAATAAATATACTTATTACTTATATTATTATCAATATAACATGCATTATTACCCATATAATGGAGTTATTATCGCTAGAACTGTAATAATTATACTTATTACTTTTATTATCATCAATATAACATGCATTATTACCCATATAATGCAGTTATTATCGCTAGAACCGTAATAATTATACATATTACTTATATTTTTATCAATATAACATGCACTATTACCCATATTATGCAGTTATTATCGCTGGAACTATAATAAATATACGTATTACTTTTATTATCATCAATATAGCATGCATTATTACCCATATGATGCAGTTATTCTGGATAGAACTGTAATAAATATACTTATTACATTTATTATTATCAATATTACATGCACTATTTGCCATATTTTACTATTATTATCGCTAGAACTATAATAATTATACTTATTACTCCCGATATTATCAATATAACATGCATTATTACCCATATAATGCAGTTATTATCGCTGGAACTGTAATAATTATACTTGTTACTTATATTATTAGCAATATAACGTGCATTATTACCCATATAATGCAGTTATTATCGCTAAACTGTAATAATTATACTTATTACTTATATTATTATCAATATAACATGCATTATTACCCATATTATGCAGTTATTATCGCTAGAACTATAATAAATATACTTATTACTCCCAATATTATCAATATAACATGCATTATTACCCATATAATGCAGTTATTATCGCTAGAACTGTAATAATTACACTTATTACTTATATTATTAGCAATATAACGTGCATTATTACCCATATAATGCAGTTATTATCGCTAGAACTGTAATAATTATAGTTATTACTATTATTATTATCAATATAACATGCACTATTAGCCATATTTTACTCTTATTATTGCTAGAACTATAGTAATTATACTTATTACTCCCGATATTATCAATATAACATGCATTATTACGCAAATAATGCAGTTATTATCGCTAGAACTGTAATAAGTATACTTACTACCTTCATTATCATCAATATAACATGCATTATTGCCCATATTATGCAGTTATTATCGCTAGAACTGTAATAATTATACTTATTGCTCCCGATATTATCAATATAACATGCATTATTACCCATATAATGCAGTTATTATCGACAGAAGTATAATAAATATACTTATTACTTTTATTATTATCAGTATAACATGTACTATTAGCCATATTTTACTATTCTTATCGCTAGAACTGTAATAATTATGCTTATTACTCCCGATATTATCAATATAACTTGCATTATTACGCATATAATGCAGTTATTATCGCTAGAACTGTAACAAATATACTTACTACTTTCATTATCATCAATATAACATGCATTATTACCCATATAGTGCAGTTATTATCGATAGAACTGTAATAATTATACTTATTACTTATATTATTATCAATATAACATGCATTATTACCCATATTATGCAGTTATTATCGATAGAACTGTAATAGTTATACTTACTACTTATATTATCATCAATATAACATGCATTATTACTCATATTATGCAGTTATTATCGCTAGAACTATAATAAATATACGTACTACTTTTATTATCATCAATATAACATGCATTATTACCCATATTATGCAGTTATTTTGGATAGAACTGTAATAAATATACTTATTACATTTATTATTATCAATATTACATGCACTATTTGCCATATTTTACTATTATTATCGCTAGAACTATAATAATTATACTTATTACTCCCGATATTATCAATATAACATGCATTATTACCCATATAATGCAGTTATTATCGCTGGAACTGTAATAATTATACTTGTTACTTATATTATTAGCAATATAACGTGCATTATTGCCCATATAATGCAGTTATTATCGCTAAACTGTAATAATTATACTTATTGCTTATATTATTATCAATATAACATGCATTATTACCCATATTATGCAGTTATTATCGCTAGAACTATAATAAATATACTTATTACTCCCAATATTATCAATATAACATGCATTATTACCCATATAATGCAGTTATTATCGCTAGAACTGTAATAATTACACTTATTATTTATATTATTAGCAATATAACGTGCATTATTACCCATATAATGCAGTTATTATCGCTAGAACTGTAATAATTATAGTTATTACTATTATTATTATCAATATAACATGCACTATTAGCCATATTTTACTATTATTATTGCTAGAACTATAGTAATTATACTTATTACTCCCGATATTATCAATATAACATGCATTATTACGCAAATAATGCAGTTATTATCGCTAGAACTGTAATAAATATACTTACTACTTTCATTATCATCAATATAACATGCATTATTGCCCATATTATGCAGTTATTATCGCTAGAACTGTAATAATTATACTTATTGCTCCCGATATTATCAATATAACATGCATTATTACCCATATAATGCAGTTATTATCGACAGAAGTATAATAAATATACTTATTACTTTTATTATTATCAGTATAACATGTACTATTAGCCATATTTTACTATTCTTATCGCTAGAACTGTAATAATTATGCTTATTACTCCCGATATTATCAATATAACTTGCATTATTACGCATATAATGCAGTTATTATCGCTAGAACTGTAACAAATATACTTACTACTTTCATCATCATCAATATAACATGCATTATTACCCATATAGTGCAGTTATTATCGATAGAACTGTAATAATTATACTTATTACTTATATTATTATCAATATAACATGCATTATTACTCATATTATGCAGTTATTATCGCTAGAACTATAATAAATATACGTACTACTTTTATTATCATCAATATAACATGCATTATTACCCATATTATGCAGTTATTATCGATAGAACTGTAATAGTTATACTTACTACTTATATTGTTAGCAATATAACGTGCATTATTACCCATATAATGCAGTTATTATCGCTAGAACTGTAATAATTATACTTATTACTTATATTATCATCAATATAACATGCATTATTACTCATATTATGCAGTTATTATCGCTAGAACTATAATAAATATACGTACTACTTTTATTATCATCAATATAACATGCATTATTACCCATATTATGCAGTTATTTTGGATAGAACTGTAATAAATATACTTATTACATTTATTATTATCAATATTACATGCACTATTTGCCATATTTTACTATTATTATCGCTAGAACTATAATAATTATACTTATTACTCCCGATATTATCAATATAACATGCATTATTACCCATATAATGCAGTTATTATCGCTGGAACTGTAATAATTATACTTGTTACTTATATTATTAGCAATATAACGTGCATTATTACCCATATAATGCAGTTATTATCGCTAAACTGTAATAATTATACTTATTGCTTATATTATTATCAATATAACATGCATTATTACCCATATTATGCAGTTATTATCGCTAGAACTATAATAAATATACTTATTACTCCCAATATTATCAATATAACATGCATTATTACCCATATAATGCAGTTATTATCGCTAGAACTGTAATAATTACACTTATTACTTATATTATTAGCAATATAACGTGCATTATTACCCATATAATGCAGTTATTATCGCTAGAACTGTAATAATTATAGTTATTACTATTATTATTATCAATATAACATGCACTATTAGCCATATTTTACTATTATTATTGCTAGAACTATAGTAATTATACTTATTACTCCCGATATTATCAATATAACATGCATTATTACGCAAATAATGCAGTTATTATCGCTAGAACTGTAATAAATATACTTACTACTTTCATCATCATCAATATAACATGCATTATTGCCCATATTATGCAGTTATTATCGCTAGAACTGTAATAATTATACTTATTGCTCCCGATATTATCAATATAACATGCATTATTACCCATATAATGCAGTTATTATCGACAGAAGTATAATAAATATACTTATTACTTTTATTATTATCAGTATAACATGTACTATTAGCCATATTTTACTATTCTTATCGCTAGAACTGTAATAATTATGCTTATTACTCCCGATATTATCAATATAACTTGCATTATTACGCATATAATGCAGTTATTATCGCTAGAACTGTAACAAATATACTTACTACTTTCATTATCATCAATATAACATGCATTATTACCCATATAGTGCAGTTATTATCGATAGAACTGTAATAATTATACTTACTACTTATATTATTATCAATATAACATGCATTATTACTCATATTATGCAGTTATTATCGCTAGAACTATAATAAATATACGTACTACTTTTATTATCATCAATATAACATGCATTATTACCCATATTATGCAGTTATTATCGATAGAAGTGTAATAGTTATACTTACTACTTATATTGTTAGCAATATAACGTGCATTATTACCCATATAATGCAGTTATTATCGCTAGAACTGTAATAATTATACTTATTACTTATATTATCATCAATATAACATGCATTATTACTCATATTATGCAGTTATTATCGCTAGAACTATAATAAATATACGTACTACTTTTATTATCATCAATATAACATGCATTATTACCCATATTATGCAGTTATTATCGATAGAACGGTAATAAATATACTTATTACTTTTATTATTATCAATATAACATGCACTATTAGCCATATTGTACTATTATTATCGCTAGAACTATAATAATTGTACTTATTACGCCCGATATTATTAATATAACATGCATTATTACCCATATAATGCAGTTATTATCGCTAGAACTGTAATAGTTATACTTATTACTTATATTGTTAGCAATATGACGTGCATTATTACCCATAAATTGCAGTTATTGTCGCTAGAACTGTAATAATTATACTTATTACTTATATTATTATCAATATAACATGCATTATTACCCATATTATGCAGTTATTATCGTTAGAACTATAATAAATATACGTATTACTTTTATTATCATCAATATAACATGCATTAATACCCATATTATGCAGTTATTTTGGATAGAACTGTAATAAATATACTTATTACATTTATTATTATCAATATAACATGCACTATTAGCCATATTGTACTATTATTATCGCTAGAACTATAATAATTGTACTTATTACTCCCTATATTATCAATATAACATGCATTATTACCCATATAATGCAGTTATTATCGCTAGAACTGTAATAGTTATACTTATTACTTATATTGTTAGCAATATGACGTGCATTATTACCCATAAATTGCAGTTATTGTCGCTAGAACTGTAATAATTATACTTATTACTTATATTATTATCAATATAACATGCATTATTACCCATATTATGCAGTTATTATCGTTAGAACTATAATAAATATACGTATTACTTTTATTATCATCAATATAACATGCATTATTACCCATATTATGCAATTATTATCGATAGAACTATAATAAATATACTTATTACTTATATTATTATCAATATAACATGCATTATTACCCATATAATGGAGTTATTTTGGATAGAACTGTAATAAATATACTTATTACTTTTATTATCATCAATATAACATGCATTGTTACCCACATTATGCAGTTATTATCGGTAGAACTGTAATAAATATACTTATTACTTTTATTATTATCAATATAACATGCACTATTTGCCATATTTTACTATTATTATCGCTAGAACTATAATAATTATACTTATTACAGCCGATATTATCAATATAACATGCATTATTACCCATATAATGCAGTTATTATCGCTGGAACTGTAATAATTATACTTGTTACTTATATTATTAGCAATATAACGTGCATTATTACCCATATAATGCAGTTATTATCGCTAGAACCGTAATAATTATACATATTACTTATATTTTTATCAATATAACATGCACTATTACCCATATTATGCAGTTATTATCGCTGGAACTATAATAAATATACGTATTACTTTTATTATCATCAATATAACATGCATTATTACCCATATGATGCAGTTATTTTGGATAGAACTGTAATAAATATACTTATTACATTTATTATTATCAATATTACATGCACTATTTGCCATATTTTACTATTATTATCGCTAGAACTATAATAATTATACTTATTACTCCCGATATTATCAATATAACATGCATTATTACCCATATAATGCAGTTATTATCGCTGGAACTGTAATAATTATACTTGTTACTTATATTATTAGCAATATAACGTGCATTATTACCCATATAATGCAGTTATTATCGCTAAACTGTTATAATTATACTTATTACTTATATTATTATCAATATAACATGAATTATTACCCATATTATGCAGTTATTATCGCTAGAACTATAATAAATATACTTATTACTCCCAATATTATCAATATAACATGCATTATTACCCATATAATGCAGTTATTACCGCTAGAACTGTAATAATTACACTTATTACTTATATTATTAGCAATATAACGTGCATTATTACCCATATAATGCAGTTATTATCGCTAGAACTGTAATAATTATAGTTATTACTATTATTATTATCAATATAACATGCACTATTAGCCATATTTTACTCTTATTATTGCTAGAACTATAGTAATTATACTTATTACTCCCGATATTATCAATATAACATGCATTATTTCGCTAATAATGCAGTTATTATCGCTAGAACTGTAATAAATATACTTACTACTTTCATTATCATCAATATAACATGCATTATTGCCCATATTATGCAGTTATTATCGCTAGAACTGTAATAATTATACTTATTGCTCCCGATGTTATCAATATAACATGCATTATTACCCATATAATGCAGTTATTATCGACAGAAGTATAATAAATATACTTATTACTTTTATTATTATCAGTATAACATGTACTATTAGCCATATTTTACTATTCTTATCGCTAGAATTGTAATAATTATGCTTATTACTCCCGATATTATCAATATAACTTGCATTATTACGCATATAATGCAGTTATTATCGCTAGAACTGTAACAAATATACTTACTACTTTCATTATCATCAATATAACATGCATTATTACCCATATAGTGCAGTTATTATCGATAGAACTGTAATAATTATACTTATTACTTATATTATTATCAATATAACATGCATTATTACCCATATTATGCAGTTATTATCGATAGAACTGTAATAGTTATACTTACTACTTATATTGTTAGCAATATAACGTGCATTATTAACCATATAATGCAGTTATTATCGCTAGAACTGTAATAATTATACTTATTACTTATATTATCATCAATATAACATGCATTATTACCCATATAATGCAGTTATTATCGCTAGAACTGTAATAATTATACTTATTACTTATATTATCATCAATATAACATGCATTATTACTCATATTATGCAGTTATTATCGCTAGAACTATAATAAATATACGTACTACTTTTATTATCATCAATATAACATGCATTATTACCCATATTATGCAGTTATTTTGGATAGAACTGTAATAAATATACTTATTACATTTATTATTATCAATATTACATGCACTATTTGCCATATTTTACTATTATTATCGCTAGAACTATAATAATTATACTTATTACTCCCGATATTATCAATATAACATGCATTATTACCCATATAATGCAGTTATTATCGCTGGAACTGTAATAATTATACTTGTTACTTATATTATTAGCAATATAACGTGCATTATTACCCATATAATGCAGTTATTATCGCTAAACTGTAATAATTATACTTATTGCTTATATTATTATCAATATAACATGCATTATTACCCATATTATGCAGTTATTATCGCTAGAACTATAATAAATATACTTATTACTCCCAATATTATCAATATAACATGCATTATTACCCATATAATGCAGTTATTATCGCTAGAACTGTAATAATTACACTTATTACTTATATTATTAGCAATATAACGTGCATTATTACCCATATAATGCAGTTATTATCGCTAGAACTGTAATAATTATAGTTATTACTATTATTATTATCAATATAAAATGCACTATTAGCCATATCTTACTATTATTATTGCTAGAACTATAGTAATTATACTTATTACTCCCGATATTATCAATATAACATGCATTATTACGCAAATAATGCAGTTATTATCGCTAGAACTGTAATAAATATACTTACTACTTTCATTATCATCAATATAACATGCATTATTGCCCATATTATGCAGTTATTATCGCTAGAACTGTAATAATTATACTTATTGCTCCCGATATTATCAATATAACATGCATTATTACCCATATAATGCAGTTATTATCGACAGAAGTATAATAAATATACTTATTACTTTTATTATTATCAGTATAACATGTACTATTAGCCATATTTTACTATTCTTATCGCTAGAACTGTAATAATTATGCTTATTACTCCCGATATTATCAATATAGCTTGCATTATTACGCATATAATGCAGTTATTATCGCTAGAACTGTAACAAATATACTTACTACTTTCATCATCATCAATATAACATGCATTATTACCCATATAGTGCAGTTATTATCGATAGAACTGTAATAATTATACTTATTACTTATATTATTATCAATATAACATGCATTATTACTCATATTATGCAGTTATTATCGCTAGAACTATAATAAATATACGTACTACTTTTATTATCATCAATATAACATGCATTATTACCCATATTATGCAGTTATTATCGATAGAACTGTAATAGTTATACTTACTACTTATATTGTTAGCAATATAACGTGCATTATTACCCATATAATGCAGTTATTATCGCTAGAACTGTAATAATTATACTTATTACTTATATTATCATCAATATAACATGCATTATTACTCATATTATGCAGTTATTATCGCTAGAACTATAATAAATATACGTACTACTTTTATTATCATCAATATAACATGCATTATTACCCATATTATGCAGTTATTTTGGATAGAACTGTAATAAATATACTTATTACATTTATTATTATCAATATTACATGCACTATTTGCCATATTTTACTATTATTATCGCTAGAACTATAATAATTATACTTATTACTCCCGATATTATCAATATAACATGCATTATTACCCATATAATGCAGTTATTATCGCTGGAACTGTAATAATTATACTTGTTACTTATATTATTAGCAATATAACGTGCATTATTACCCATATAATGCAGTTATTATCGCTAAACTGTAATAATTATACTTATTGCTTATATTATTATCAATATAACATGCATTATTACCCACATTATGCAGTTATTATCGCTAGAACTATAATAAATATACTTATTACTCCCAATATTATCAATATAACATGCATTATTACCCATATAATGCAGTTATTATCGCTAGAACTGTAATAATTACACTTATTACTTATATTATTAGCAATATAACGTGCATTATTACCCATATAATGCAGTTATTATCGCTAGAACTGTAATAATTATAGTTATTACTATTATTATTATCAATATAACATGCACTATTAGCCATATTTTACTATTATTATTGCTAGAACTATAGTAATTATACTTATTACTCCCGATATTATCAATATAACATGCATTATTACGCAAATAATGCAGTTATTATCGCTAGAACTGTAATAAATATACTTACTACTTTCATTATCATCAATATAACATGCATTATTGCCCATATTATGCAGTTATTATCGCTAGAACTGTAATAATTATACTTATTGCTCCCGATATTATCAATATAACATGCATTATTACCCATATAATGCAGTTATTATCGACAGAAGTATAATAAATATACTTATTACTTTTATTATTATCAGTATAACATGTACTATTAGCCATATTTTACTATTCTTATCGCTAGAACTGTAATAATTATGCTTATTACTCCCGATATTATCAATATAACTTGCATTATTACGCATATAATGCAGTTATTATCGCTAGAACTGTAACAAATATACTTACTACTTTCATTATCATCAATATAACATGCATTATTACCCATATAGTGCAGTTATTATCGATAGAACTGTAATAATTATACTTATTACTTATATTATTATCAATATAACATGCATTATTACTCATATTATGCAGTTATTATCGCTAGAACTATAATAAATATACGTACTACTTTTATTATCATCAATATAACATGCATTATTACCCATATTATGCAGTTATTATCGATAGAACTGTAATAGTTATACTTACTACTTATATTGTTAGCAATATAACGTGCATTATTACCCATATAATGCAGTTATTATCGCTAGAACTGTAATAATTATACTTATTACTTATATTATCATCAATATAACATGCATTATTACTCATATTATGCAGTTATTATCGCTAGAACTATAATAAATATACGTACTACTTTTATTATCATCAATATAACATGCATTATTACCCATATTATGCAGTTATTATCGCTAGAACTATAATAAATATACTTATTACTTTTATTATTATCAATATAACATGCACTATTTGCCATATTTTACTATTATTATCGCTAGAACTATAATAATTATACTTATTACTCCCGATATTATCAATATAACATGCATTATTACCCATATAATGCAGTTATTATCGCTGGAACTGTAATAATTATACTTGTTACTTATATTATTAGCAATATAACGTGCATTATTACCCATATAATGCAGTTATTATCGCTAGAACCGTAATAATTATACATATTACTTATATTTTTATCAATATAACATGCATTATTAACCATATTATGCAGTTATTATCGCTGGAACTATAATAAATATACGTATTACTTTTATTATCATCAATATAACATGCATTATTACCCATATGATGCAGTTATTTTGGATAGAACTGTAATAAATATACTTATTACATTTATTATTATCAATATTACATGCACTATTTGCCATATTTTACTATTATTATCGCTAGAACTATAATAATTATACTTATTACTCCCGATATTATCAATATAACATGCATTATTACCCATATAATGCAGTTATTATCGCTGGAACTGTAATAATTATACTTGTTACTTATATTATTAGCAATATAACGTGCATTATTACCCATATAATGCAGTTATTATCGCTAGAACTGTAATAATTATAGTTATTACTATTATTATTATCAATATAACATGCACTATTAGCCATATTTTACTATTATTATTGCTAGAACTATAGTAATTATACTTATTACTCCCGATATTATCAATATAACATGCATTATTACGCAAATAATGCAGTTATTATCGCTAGAACTGTAATAAATATACTTACTACTTTCATTATCATCAATATAACATGCATTATTGCCCATATTATGCAGTTATTATCGCTAGAACTGTAATAATTATACTTATTGCTCCCGATATTATCAATATAACATGCATTATTACCCATATAATGCAGTTATTATCGACAGAAGTATAATAAATATACTTATTACTTTTATTATTATCAGTATAACATGTACTATTAGCCATATTTTACTATTCTTATCGCTAGAACTGTAATAATTATGCTTATTACTCCCGATATTATCTATATAACATGCATTATTACGCATATAATGCAGTTATTATCGCTAGAACTGTAACAAATATACTTACTACTTTCATTATCATCAATATAACATGCATTATTACCCATATAGTGCAGTTATTATCGATAGAACTGTAATAATTATACTTATTACTTATATTATTATCAATATAACATGCATTATTACTCATATTATGCAGTTATTATCGCTGGAACTATAATAAATATACGTACTACTTTTATTATCATCAATATAACATGCATTATTACCCATATTATGCTGTTATTATCGATAGAACTGTAATAGTTATACTTACTACTTATATTGTTAGCAATATAACGTGCATTATTACCCATATAATGCAGTTATTATCGCTAGAACTGTAATAATTATACTTATTACTTATATTATCATCAATATAACATGCATTATTACTCATATTATGCATTTATTATCGCTAGAACTATAATAAATATACGTACTACTTTTATTATCATCAATATAACATGCATTATTACCCATATTATGCAGTTATTATCGATAGAACTGTAATAGTTATACTTACTACTTATATTGTTAGCAATATAACGTGCATTATTACCCATATAATGCAGTTATTATCGCTAGAACTGTAATAATTATACTTATTACTTATATTATCATCAATATAACATGCATTATTACCCATATTATGCAGTTATTATCGCTAGAACTATAATAAATATACTTATTACTTTTATTATTATCAATATAACATGCACTATTTGCCATACTTTACTATTATTATCGCTAGAACTATAATAATTATACTTATTACTCCCGATATTATCAATATAACAGGCATTATTACCCATATAATGCAGTTATTATCGCTAGAAATGTAATAATTATACTTGTTACTTATATTATTAGCAATATAACGTGCATTATTACCCATATAATGCAGTTATTATCGCTAGAACCGTAATAATTATACTTATTACTTATATCATTATCATTATAACATGCATTATTTCCCATATTATGCAGTTATTATAGCTGGAACTATAATAAATATACGTATTACTTTTATTATCATCAATATAACATGCATTATTACCCATATTATGCAGTTATTTTGGATAGAACTGTAATAAATATACTTATTACATTTATTATTATCAATATTACATGCACTATTTGCCATATTTTACTATTATTCTCGCTAGAACTATAATAATTATACTTATTACTCCCTATATTATCAATATAACATGCCTTATTACGCATATAATGCAGTTATTATCGCTAGAACTGTAATAAATACACTTACTACTTTCATTATCATCAATATAACATGCATTATTACCCATATTGTGCAGTTATTATCGATAGAACGGTAATAAATATACTTATTACTTTTATTATTATCAATATAACATGCACTATTAGACATATTGTACTATTATTATCGCTAGAACTATAATAATTGTACTTATTACGCCCGATATTATTAATATAACATGCATTATTACCCATATAATGCAGTTATTATCGCTAGAACTGTAATAGTTATACTTATTACTTATATTGTTAGCAATATGACGTGCATTATTACCCATAAATTGCAGTTATTGTCGCTAGAACTGTAATAATTATACTTATTACTTATATTATTATCAATATAACATGCTTTATTACCCATATAATGGAGTTATTATCGCTAGAACTGTAATAATTATACTTATTACTTATATTATTATCAATATAACATGCATTACTACCCATATTATGCAGTTATTATCGACAGAAGCATAATAAATATACTTATTACTTTTATTATTATCAATATAACAGGCACTAATAGCCATATTTTACTATTATTATCGGTAGAACTATAATAACTATACTTATTACTCCCGATATTATCAATATAACATGCATTATTACCCATATAATGCAGTTATTATCGACAGAAGTATAATAAATATACTTATTACTTTTATTATTATCAATATAACAGGCACTAGTAGCCATATTTTACTATTATTATCCCTAGAACTCTAATAATTACACTTATTACTCCCGATATTATCCATATAACATGCATTATTGCCCATATAATGCAGTTATTATCGACAGAACTATAATAAGTATACGTATTACTTTCATTATCATCAATATAACACGCATTATTACCCATATAATGCAGTTATTATCGCTAGAACTGTAATAATTATACTTATTACTTATATTATTATCAATATAACATGCATTATTACCCATATAATGCAGTTATTATCGACAGAAGTATAATAAATATACTTATTGCTTTTATTATTATCAATATAACAGGCACTAATAGCCATATTTTACTATTATTATCGCTAGAACTGTAATAATTATACTTATTACTCCCGATATTATCAATATAACATGCATTATTACCCGTATAATGCCGTTATTATCGCTAGAACTGTAATAATTATACTTATTACTTATATTATTAGCAACATAACGTGCATTATTACCCATATAATGCTGTTATTATCGCTAGAACTGTAATAATTATACTTACTACTTTCATTATCATCAATATAACATGCATTATTACCCATATTATGCAGTTATTATCGCTAGAACTCTAATAAATATACTTACTACTTTCATTATCATCAATATAACATGCATTATTACCCATATTATGCAGTTATTATCGCTAGAACTCTAATAAATATACTTACTACTTTCATTATCATCAATATAACATGCATTATTACCCATATAATGCAGTTATTATCGACAGAAGTATAATAAATATACTTATTACTTTTATTATTATCAGTATAACATGCACTATTAGCCATATTTTACTATTCTTATCGCCAGAACTGTAATAATTATACTTATTACTTATATTATTATCAATATAACATGCATTATTACCCATATTATGCAGTTATTATCGCTAGAACTATAATAAATATACTTATTACTCCCGATATTATCAATATAACATGCATTATTACCCATATAATGCAGTTATTATCGCTAGAACTGTAATAATTATACTTGTTACTTATATTATTAGCAATATAACGTGCATTATTACCCATATAATGCAGTTATTATCGCTAGAACCGTAATAATTATACTTACTACTTATATTATTATCATTATAACATGCATTATTTCCCATATTATGCAGTTATTATAGCTGGAACTATAATAAATATACGTATTACTTTTATTATCATCAATATAACATGCATTATTACCCATATTATGCAGTTATTTTGGATAGAACTGTAATAAATATACTTATTACATTTATTATTATCAATATTACATGCACTATTTGCCATATTTTACTATTATTATCGCTAGAACTATAATAATTACACTTATTACTCCCTATATTATCAATATAACATGCCTTATTACGCATATAATGCAGTTATTATCGCTAGAACTGTAATAAATAGACTTACTACTTTCATTATCATCAATATAACATGCATTATTACCCATATAATGCAGTTATTATCGACAGAAGTATAATAAATATACTTATTACTTATATTGTTATCAATATAACATGCATTATTACCCATATAATGGAGTTATTATCGCTAGAACTGTAATAATTATACTTATTACTTATATTATTATCAATATAACATGCATTATTACCCATATAATGCAGTTATTATAGCTAGAACTCTAATAAATATACTTACTACTTTCATTATCATCAATATAAGATGCAGTATTACCCATATTATGCAGTTATTATCGATAAAACTATAATAAATATACTTATTACTTTTATTATCATCAATATAACATGCATTGTTACCCACATTATGCAGTTATTATCGGTAGAACTGTAATAAATATACTTATTACTTTTATTATTATCAGTATAACATGTACTATTAGCCATATTTTACTATTTTTAT
Organism: Megachile leachella; assembly: GCA_963576845.1. Lineage (NCBI taxonomy): Eukaryota > Metazoa > Arthropoda > Insecta > Hymenoptera > Megachilidae > Megachile > Megachile leachella. The sequence goes on along the minus strand of CAUYWW010000016.1, from coordinate 487,750 downwards.
CGCTAGAACTGTAATAATTATACTTATTACTCCCGATATTATCAATATAACATGCATTATTACGCATATAATGCAGTTATTATCGCTAGAACTGTAATAAATATACTTACTACTTTCATTATCATCAATATAACATGCATTATTACCCATATTGTGCAGTTATTATCGATAGAACGGTAATAAATATACTTATTACTTTTATTATTATCAATATAACATGCACTATTAGACATATTGTACTATTATTATCGCTAGAACTATAATAATTGTACTTATTACGCCCGATATTATCAATATAACATGCATTATTACCCATGTAATGCAGTTATTATCGCTAGAACTCTAATAAATATACTTACTACTTTCATTATCGTCAATATAACATACATTATTACCCATATTATGCAGTTATTATCGATAGAACTGTAATAAATATATTTATTACTTTTATTATTATCAATATAACATGCACTATTTGCCATATTTTACTATTATTATCGCTAGAACTATAATAATTATACTTATTACTCCCGATATTATCAATATAACGTGCATTATTACCCATATTATGTAGTTATTATCGATAGAACTATAATAAATATACTTATTACTTTTATTATTATCAATATAACATACATTATTACCTATATTATGCAGTCATTATCGCTAGAACTGTAATAATTATTCTTATTACTTATATTATTGTCAATATAACATGCATTATTACGCATATTGTGCAGTTATTATTCCTAGAACTGTAATAATTATACTTACTACTTATATTATTGTCATTAAAACATGCATTATTACCCATATTACGCAGTTATAATCGATAGAACTATAATAAATATGCTTATTACTTTTGTTATCATCAATATAACATGCATTATTACGCATATAATGCAGTTATTAACGCTGGAACTGTAATAAATATACTTATTACCTTTGTTATCATCAATATACCATGCATTATTACCCATATTATGCAGTTATTATCGATAGAACTATACTAAATATACTTATTACTTTTGTTATCATCAATATAGCATGCATTATTACCCATATGATGCAGTTATTATCGATAGAACTATAATAAATATACTTATTACTTTTATTATAATCAATATAACATACATCATTACCCATATTATGCAGTTATTATCGCTAGAACTATAACAAATATACTTATTACTCCCGATATTATCAATATAACATCCATTATTACCCATATAATGCAGTTGTTATCGCTAGAACTGCAATAATTATACTTATTACTAATATTATTGCCAATATAACATGCATTATTACCCATATTGTGCAGTTATTATCGCTAAAACCATAATAAATATACTTATTACGCCCGATATTATCAATATAACATCCATTATTACCCATATAATGCAGTTATTGTCGCTAGAACTGTAACAATTGTACTTATTACTTATATTATTAACAACATAATGTGCATTATTACCAAATTATGCAGTTATTATTGCTGGAACTGTAATAATTATACTTATTACTTTGCTTGTTATCGATATAACATACGTTATTACCCATATTATGCAGTTATTATCGCTAGAACTGTAATAATTATACTTATTATTTATATTATTGCCAATATAACATGCATTATTACCCATATTGTGCAGTTATTATCCCTAGAACTGTAATAAATATATTTATTACTTTTGTTATCATCAATATGACATACATTATTACCCATATTATGCAGTTATTATCGATAGAACTATAATAAATATACTTATTACTTTTATTATCATCAATATAACATGCATTATTACCCATATGATGCAGTTATTTTGGATAGAACTGTAATAAATATACTTATTACATTTATTATTATCAATATTACATGCACTATTTGCCATATTTTACTATTATTATCGCTAGAACTATAATAATTATACTTATTACTCCCGATATTATCAATATAACATGCATTATTACCCATATAATGCAGTTATTATCGCTGGAACTGTAATAATTATACTTGTTACTTATATTATTAGCAATATAACGTGCATTATTACCCATATAATGCAGTTATTATCGCTAAACTGTTATAATTATACTTATTACTTATATTATTATCAATATAACATGAATTATTACCCATATTATGCAGTTATTATCGCTAGAACTATAATAAATATACTTATTACTCCCAATATTATCAATATAACATGCATTATTACCCATATAATGCAGTTATTATCGCTAGAACTGTAATAATTACACTTATTACTTATATTATTAGCAATATAACGTGCATTATTACCCATATAATGCAGTTATTATCGCTAGAACTGTAATAATTATAGTTATTACTATTATTATTATCAATATAACATGCACTATTAGCCATATTTTACTCTTATTATTGCTAGAACTATAGTAATTATACTTATTACTCCCGATATTATCAATATAACATGCATTATTTCGCTAATAATGCAGTTATTATCGCTAGAACTGTAATAAATATACTTACTACTTTCATTATCATCAATATAACATGCATTATTGCCCATATTATGCAGTTATTATCGCTAGAACTGTAATAATTATACTTATTGCTCCCGATGTTATCAATATAACATGCATTATTACCCATATAATGCAGTTATTATCGACAGAAGTATAATAAATATACTTATTACTTTTATTATTATCAGTATAACATGTACTATTAGCCATATTTTACTATTCTTATCGCTAGAACTGTAATAATTATGCTTATTACTCCCGATATTATCAATATAACTTGCATTATTACGCATATAATGCAGTTATTATCGCTAGAACTGTAACAAATATACTTACTACTTTCATTATCATCAATATAACATGCATTATTACCCATATAGTGCAGTTATTATCGATAGAACTGTAATAATTATACTTATTACTTATATTATTATCAATATAACATGCATTATTACCCATATTATGCAGTTATTATCGATAGAACTGTAATAGTTATACTTACTACTTATATTGTTAGCAATATAACGTGCATTATTAACCATATAATGCAGTTATTATCGCTAGAACTGTAATAATTATACTTATTACTTATATTATCATCAATATAACATGCATTATTACCCATATAATGCAGTTATTATCGCTAGAACTGTAATAATTATACTTATTACTTATATTATCATCAATATAACATGCATTATTACTCATATTATGCAGTTATTATCGCTAGAACTATAATAAATATACGTACTACTTTTATTATCATCAATATAACATGCATTATTACCCATATTATGCAGTTATTTTGGATAGAACTGTAATAAATATACTTATTACATTTATTATTATCAATATTACATGCACTATTTGCCATATTTTACTATTATTATCGCTAGAACTATAATAATTATACTTATTACTCCCGATATTATCAATATAACATGCATTATTACCCATATAATGCAGTTATTATCGCTGGAACTGTAATAATTATACTTGTTACTTATATTATTAGCAATATAACGTGCATTATTACCCATATAATGCAGTTATTATCGCTAAACTGTAATAATTATACTTATTGCTTATATTATTATCAATATAACATGCATTATTACCCATATTATGCAGTTATTATCGCTAGAACTATAATAAATATACTTATTACTCCCAATATTATCAATATAACATGCATTATTACCCATATAATGCAGTTATTATCGCTAGAACTGTAATAATTACACTTATTACTTATATTATTAGCAATATAACGTGCATTATTACCCATATAATGCAGTTATTATCGCTAGAACTGTAATAATTATAGTTATTACTATTATTATTATCAATATAAAATGCACTATTAGCCATATTTTACTATTATTATTGCTAGAACTATAGTAATTATACTTATTACTCCCGATATTATCAATATAACATGCATTATTACGCAAATAATGCAGTTATTATCGCTAGAACTGTAATAAATATACTTACTACTTTCATTATCATCAATATAACATGCATTATTGCCCATATTATGCAGTTATTATCGCTAGAACTGTAATAATTATACTTATTGCTCCCGATATTATCAATATAACATGCATTATTACCCATATAATGCAGTTATTATCGACAGAAGTATAATAAATATACTTATTACTTTTATTATTATCAGTATAACATGTACTATTAGCCATATTTTACTATTCTTATCGCTAGAACTGTAATAATTATGCTTATTACTCCCGATATTATCAATATAGCTTGCATTATTACGCATATAATGCAGTTATTATCGCTAGAACTGTAACAAATATACTTACTACTTTCATCATCATCAATATAACATGCATTATTACCCATATAGTGCAGTTATTATCGATAGAACTGTAATAATTATACTTATTACTTATATTATTATCAATATAACATGCATTATTACTCATATTATGCAGTTATTATCGCTAGAACTATAATAAATATACGTACTACTTTTATTATCATCAATATAACATGCATTATTACCCATATTATGCAGTTATTATCGATAGAACTGTAATAGTTATACTTATTGCTCCCGATATTATCAATATAACATGCATTATTACCCATATAATGCAGTTATTATCGCTGGAACTGTAATAATTATACTTGTTACTTATATTATTAGCAATATAACGTGCATTATTACCCATATAATGCAGTTATTATCGCTAAACTGTAATAATTATACTTATTGCTTATATTATTATCAATATAACATGCATTATTACCCACATTATGCAGTTATTATCGCTAGAACTATAATAAATATACTTATTACTCCCAATATTATCAATATAACATGCATTATTACCCATATAATGCAGTTATTATCGCTAGAACTGTAATAATTACACTTATTACTTATATTATTAGCAATATAACGTGCATTATTACCCATATAATGCAGTTATTATCGCTAGAACTGTAATAATTATAGTTATTACTATTATTATTATCAATATAACATGCACTATTAGCCATATTTTACTATTATTATTGCTAGAACTATAGTAATTATACTTATTACTCCCGATATTATCAATATAACATGCATTATTACGCAAATAATGCAGTTATTATCGCTAGAACTGTAATAAATATACTTACTACTTTCATTATCATCAATATAACATGCATTATTGCCCATATTATGCAGTTATTATCGCTAGAACTGTAATAATTATACTTATTGCTCCCGATATTATCAATATAACATGCATTATTACCCATATAATGCAGTTATTATCGACAGAAGTATAATAAATATACTTATTACTTTTATTATTATCAGTATAACATGTACTATTAGCCATATTTTACTATTCTTATCGCTAGAACTGTAATAATTATGCTTATTACTCCCGATATTATCAATATAACTTGCATTATTACGCATATAATGCAGTTATTATCGCTAGAACTGTAACAAATATACTTACTACTTTCATTATCATCAATATAACATGCATTATTACCCATATAGTGCAGTTATTATCGATAGAACTGTAATAATTATACTTATTACTTATATTATTATCAATATAACATGCATTATTACTCATATTATGCAGTTATTATCGCTAGAACTATAATAAATATACGTACTACTTTTATTATCATCAATATAACATGCATTATTACCCATATTATGCAGTTATTATCGATAGAACTGTAATAGTTATACTTACTACTTATATTGTTAGCAATATAACGTGCATTATTACCCATATAATGCAGTTATTATCGCTAGAACTGTAATAATTATACTTATTACTTATATTATCATCAATATAACATGCATTATTACTCATATTATGCAGTTATTATCGCTAGAACTATAATAAATATACGTACTACTTTTATTATCATCAATATAACATGCATTATTACCCATATTATGCAGTTATTATCGCTAGAACTATAATAAATATACTTATTACTTTTATTATTATCAATATAACATGCACTATTTGCCATATTTTACTATTATTATCGCTAGAACTATAATAATTATACTTATTACTCCCGATATTATCAATATAACATGCATTATTACCCATATAATGCAGTTATTATCGCTGGAACTGTAATAATTATACTTGTTACTTATATTATTAGCAATATAACGTGCATTATTACCCATATAATGCAGTTATTATCGCTAGAACCGTAATAATTATACATATTACTTATATTTTTATCAATATAACATGCATTATTAACCATATTATGCAGTTATTATCGCTGGAACTATAATAAATATACGTATTACTTTTATTATCATCAATATAACATGCATTATTACCCATATGATGCAGTTATTTTGGATAGAACTGTAATAAATATACTTATTACATTTATTATTATCAATATTACATGCACTATTTGCCATATTTTACTATTATTATCGCTAGAACTATAATAATTATACTTATTACTCCCGATATTATCAATATAACATGCATTATTACCCATATAATGCAGTTATTATCGCTGGAACTGTAATAATTATACTTGTTACTTATATTATTAGCAATATAACGTGCATTATTACCCATATAATGCAGTTATTATCGCTAGAACTGTAATAATTATAGTTATTACTATTATTATTATCAATATAACATGCACTATTAGCCATATTTTACTATTATTATTGCTAGAACTATAGTAATTATACTTATTACTCCCGATATTATCAATATAACATGCATTATTACGCAAATAATGCAGTTATTATCGCTAGAACTGTAATAAATATACTTACTACTTTCATTATCATCAATATAACATGCATTATTGCCCATATTATGCAGTTATTATCGCTAGAACTGTAATAATTATACTTATTGCTCCCGATATTATCAATATAACATGCATTATTACCCATATAATGCAGTTATTATCGACAGAAGTATAATAAATATACTTATTACTTTTATTATTATCAGTATAACATGTACTATTAGCCATATTTTACTATTCTTATCGCTAGAACTGTAATAATTATGCTTATTACTCCCGATATTATCTATATAACATGCATTATTACGCATATAATGCAGTTATTATCGCTAGAACTGTAACAAATATACTTACTACTTTCATTATCATCAATATAACATGCATTATTACCCATATAGTGCAGTTATTATCGATAGAACTGTAATAATTATACTTATTACTTATATTATTATCAATATAACATGCATTATTACTCATATTATGCAGTTATTATCGCTGGAACTATAATAAATATACGTACTACTTTTATTATCATCAATATAACATGCATTATTACCCATATTATGCTGTTATTATCGATAGAACTGTAATAGTTATACTTACTACTTATATTGTTAGCAATATAACGTGCATTATTACCCATATAATGCAGTTATTATCGCTAGAACTGTAATAATTATACTTATTACTTATATTATCATCAATATAACATGCATTATTACTCATATTATGCATTTATTATCGCTAGAACTATAATAAATATACGTACTACTTTTATTATCATCAATATAACATGCATTATTACCCATATTATGCAGTTATTATCGATAGAACTGTAATAGTTATACTTACTACTTATATTGTTAGCAATATAACGTGCATTATTACCCATATAATGCAGTTATTATCGCTAGAACTGTAATAATTATACTTATTACTTATATTATCATCAATATAACATGCATTATTACCCATATTATGCAGTTATTATCGCTAGAACTATAATAAATATACTTATTACTTTTATTATTATCAATATAACATGCACTATTTGCCATACTTTACTATTATTATCGCTAGAACTATAATAATTATACTTATTACTCCCGATATTATCAATATAACAGGCATTATTACCCATATAATGCAGTTATTATCGCTAGAAATGTAATAATTATACTTGTTACTTATATTATTAGCAATATAACGTGCATTATTACCCATATAATGCAGTTATTATCGCTAGAACCGTAATAATTATACTTATTACTTATATCATTATCATTATAACATGCATTATTTCCCATATTATGCAGTTATTATAGCTGGAACTATAATAAATATACGTATTACTTTTATTATCATCAATATAACATGCATTATTACCCATATTATGCAGTTATTTTGGATAGAACTGTAATAAATATACTTATTACATTTATTATTATCAATATTACATGCACTATTTGCCATATTTTACTATTATTCTCGCTAGAACTATAATAATTATACTTATTACTCCCTATATTATCAATATAACATGCCTTATTACGCATATAATGCAGTTATTATCGCTAGAACTGTAATAAATATACTTACTACTTTCATTATCATCAATATAACATGCATTATTACCCATATTGTGCAGTTATTATCGATAGAACGGTAATAAATATACTTATTACTTTTATTATTATCAATATAACATGCACTATTAGACATATTGTACTATTATTATCGCTAGAACTATAATAATTGTACTTATTACGCCCGATATTATTAATATAACATGCATTATTACCCATATAATGCAGTTATTATCGCTAGAACTGTAATAGTTATACTTATTACTTATATTGTTAGCAATATGACGTGCATTATTACCCATAAATTGCAGTTATTGTCGCTAGAACTGTAATAATTATACTTATTACTTATATTATTATCAATATAACATGCTTTATTACCCATATAATGGAGTTATTATCGCTAGAACTGTAATAATTATACTTATTACTTATATTATTATCAATATAACATGCATTACTACCCATATTATGCAGTTATTATCGACAGAAGCATAATAAATATACTTATTACTTTTATTATTATCAATATAACAGGCACTAATAGCCATATTTTACTATTATTATCGGTAGAACTATAATAACTATACTTATTACTCCCGATATTATCAATATAACATGCATTATTACCCATATAATGCAGTTATTATCGACAGAAGTATAATAAATATACTTATTACTTTTATTATTATCAATATAACAGGCACTAGTAGCCATATTTTACTATTATTATCCCTAGAACTCTAATAATTACACTTATTACTCCCGATATTATCCATATAACATGCATTATTGCCCATATAATGCAGTTATTATCGACAGAACTATAATAAGTATACGTATTACTTTCATTATCATCAATATAACACGCATTATTACCCATATAATGCAGTTATTATCGCTAGAACTGTAATAATTATACTTATTACTTATATTATTATCAATATAACATGCATTATTACCCATATAATGCAGTTATTATCGACAGAAGTATAATAAATATACTTATTGCTTTTATTATTATCAATATAACAGGCACTAATAGCCATATTTTACTATTATTATCGCTAGAACTGTAATAATTATACTTATTACTCCCGATATTATCAATATAACATGCATTATTACCCGTATAATGCCGTTATTATCGCTAGAACTGTAATAATTATACTTATTACTTATATTATTAGCAACATAACGTGCATTATTACCCATATAATGCTGTTATTATCGCTAGAACTGTAATAATTATACTTACTACTTTCATTATCATCAATATAACATGCATTATTACCCATATTATGCAGTTATTATCGCTAGAACTCTAATAAATATACTTACTACTTTCATTATCATCAATATAACATGCATTATTACCCATATTATGCAGTTATTATCGCTAGAACTCTAATAAATATACTTACTACTTTCATTATCATCAATATAACATGCATTATTACCCATATAATGCAGTTATTATCGACAGAAGTATAATAAATATACTTATTACTTTTATTATTATCAGTATAACATGTACTATTAGCCATATTTTACTATTCTTATCGCCAGAACTGTAATAATTATACTTATTACTTATATTATTATCAATATAACATGCATTATTACCCATATTATGCAGTTATTATCGCTAGAACTATAATAAATATACTTATTACTCCCGATATTATCAATATAACATGCATTATTACCCATATAATGCAGTTATTATCGCTAGAACTGTAATAATTATACTTGTTACTTATATTATTAGCAATATAACGTGCATTATTACCCATATAATGCAGTTATTATCGCTAGAGCCGTAATAATTATACTTACTACTTATATTATTATCATTATAACATGCATTATTTCCCATATTATGCAGTTATTATAGCTGGAACTATAATAAATATACGTATTACTTTTATTATCATCAATATAACATGCATTATTACCCATATTATGCAGTTATTTTGGATAGAACTGTAATAAATATACTTATTACATTTATTATTATCAATATTACATGCACTATTTGCCATATTTTACTATTATTATCGCTAGAACTATAATAATTACACTTATTACTCCCTATATTATCAATATAACATGCCTTATTACGCATATAATGCAGTTATTATCGCTAGAACTGTAATAAATAGACTTACTACTTTCATTATCATCAATATAACATGCATTATTACCCATATAATGCAGTTATTATCGACAGAAGTATAATAAATATACTTATTACTTATATTGTTATCAATATAACATGCATTATTACCCATATAATGGAGTTATTATCGCTAGAACTGTAATAATTATACTTATTACTTATATTATTATCAATATAACATGCATTATTACCCATATAATGCAGTTATTATAGCTAGAACTCTAATAAATATACTTACTACTTTCATTATCATCAATATAAGATGCAGTATTACCCATATTATGCAGTTATTATCGATAAAACTATAATAAATATACTTATTACTTTTATTATCATCAATATAACATGCATTGTTACCCACATTATGCAGTTATTATCGGTAGAACTGTAATAAATATACTTATTACTTTTATTATTATCAGTATAACATGTACTATTAGCCATATTTTACTATTTTTATCGCTAGAACTGTAATAATTATACTTATTACTCCCGATATTATCAATATAACATGCATTATTACGCATATAATGCAGTTATTATCGCTAGAACTGTAATAAATATACTTATTGCTCCCGATATTATCAATATAACATGCATTATTACCCATATAATGCAGTTATTATCGATAGAACTGTAATAGTTATACTTACTACTTATATTGTTAGCAATATAACGTGCATTATTACCCATATAATGCAGTTATTATCGCTAGAACTGTAATAATTATACTTATTACTTATATTATCATCAATATAACATGCATTATTACTCATATTATGCAGTTATTATCGCTAGAACTATAATAAATATACGTACTACTTTTATTATCATCAATATAACATGCATTATTACCCATATTATGCAGTTATTATCGCTAGAACTATAATAAATATACTTATTACTTTTATTATTATCAATATAACATGCACTATTTGCCATATTTTACTATTATTATCGCTAGAACTATAATAATTATACTTATTACTCCCGATATTATCAATATAACATGCATTATTACCCATATAATGCAGTTATTATCGCTGGAACTGTAATAATTATACTTGTTACTTATATTATTAGCAATATAACGTGCATTATTACCCATATAATGCAGTTATTATCGCTAGAACCGTAATAATTATACATATTACTTATATTTTTATCAATATAACATGCATTATTAACCATATTATGCAGTTATTATCGCTGGAACTATAATAAATATACGTATTACTTTTATTATCATCAATATAACATGCATTATTACCCATATGATGCAGTTATTTTGGATAGAACTGTAATAAATATACTTATTACATTTATTATTATCAATATTACATGCACTATTTGCCATATTTTACTATTATTATCGCTAGAACTATAATAATTATACTTATTACTCCCGATATTATCAATATAACATGCATTATTACCCATATAATGCAGTTATTATCGCTGGAACTGTAATAATTATACTTGTTACTTATATTATTAGCAATATAACGTGCATTATTACCCATATAATGCAGTTATTATCGCTAGAACTGTAATAATTATAGTTATTACTATTATTATTATCAATATAACATGCACTATTAGCCATATTTTACTATTATTATTGCTAGAACTATAGTAATTATACTTATTACTCCCGATATTATCAATATAACATGCATTATTACGCAAATAATGCAGTTATTATCGCTAGAACTGTAATAAATATACTTACTACTTTCATTATCATCAATATAACATGCATTATTGCCCATATTATGCAGTTATTATCGCTAGAACTGTAATAATTATACTTATTGCTCCCGATATTATCAATATAACATGCATTATTACCCATATAATGCAGTTATTATCGACAGAAGTATAATAAATATACTTATTACTTTTATTATTATCAGTATAACATGTACTATTAGCCATATTTTACTATTCTTATCGCTAGAACTGTAATAATTATGCTTATTACTCCCGATATTATCTATATAACATGCATTATTACGCATATAATGCAGTTATTATCGCTAGAACTGTAACAAATATACTTACTACTTTCATTATCATCAATATAACATGCATTATTACCCATATAGTGCAGTTATTATCGATAGAACTGTAATAATTATACTTATTACTTATATTATTATCAATATAACATGCATTATTACTCATATTATGCAGTTATTATCGCTGGAACTATAATAAATATACGTACTACTTTTATTATCATCAATATAACATGCATTATTACCCATATTATGCTGTTATTATCGATAGAACTGTAATAGTTATACTTACTACTTATATTGTTAGCAATATAACGTGCATTATTACCCATATAATGCAGTTATTATCGCTAGAACTGTAATAATTATACTTATTACTTATATTATCATCAATATAACATGCATTATTACTCATATTATGCATTTATTATCGCTAGAACTATAATAAATATACGTACTACTTTTATTATCATCAATATAACATGCATTATTACCCATATTATGCAGTTATTATCGATAGAACTGTAATAGTTATACTTACTACTTATATTGTTAGCAATATAACGTGCATTATTACCCATATAATGCAGTTATTATCGCTAGAACTGTAATAATTATACTTATTACTTATATTATCATCAATATAACATGCATTATTACCCATATTATGCAGTTATTATCGCTAGAACTATAATAAATATACTTATTACTTTTATTATTATCAATATAACATGCACTATTTGCCATACTTTACTATTATTATCGCTAGAACTATAATAATTATACTTATTACTCCCGATATTATCAATATAACAGGCATTATTACCCATATAATGCAGTTATTATCGCTAGAAATGTAATAATTATACTTGTTACTTATATTATTAGCAATATAACGTGCATTATTACCCATATAATGCAGTTATTATCGCTAGAACCGTAATAATTATACTTATTACTTATATCATTATCATTATAACATGCATTATTTCCCATATTATGCAGTTATTATAGCTGGAACTATAATAAATATACGTATTACTTTTATTATCATCAATATAACATGCATTATTACCCATATTATGCAGTTATTTTGGATAGAACTGTAATAAATATACTTATTACATTTATTATTATCAATATTACATGCACTATTTGCCATATTTTACTATTATTCTCGCTAGAACTATAATAATTATACTTATTACTCCCTATATTATCAATATAACATGCCTTATTACGCATATAATGCAGTTATTATCGCTAGAACTGTAATAAATATACTTACTACTTTCATTATCATCAATATAACATGCATTATTACCCATATTGTGCAGTTATTATCGATAGAACGGTAATAAATATACTTATTACTTTTATTATTATCAATATAACATGCACTATTAGACATATTGTACTATTATTATCGCTAGAACTATAATAATTGTACTTATTACGCCCGATATTATTAATATAACATGCATTATTACCCATATAATGCAGTTATTATCGCTAGAACTGTAATAGTTATACTTATTACTTATATTGTTAGCAATATGACGTGCATTATTACCCATAAATTGCAGTTATTGTCGCTAGAACTGTAATAATTATACTTATTACTTATATTATTATCAATATAACATGCTTTATTACCCATATAATGGAGTTATTATCGCTAGAACTGTAATAATTATACTTATTACTTATATTATTATCAATATAACATGCATTACTACCCATATTATGCAGTTATTATCGACAGAAGCATAATAAATATACTTATTACTTTTATTATTATCAATATAACAGGCACTAATAGCCATATTTTACTATTATTATCGGTAGAACTATAATAACTATACTTATTACTCCCGATATTATCAATATAACATGCATTATTACCCATATAATGCAGTTATTATCGACAGAAGTATAATAAATATACTTATTACTTTTATTATTATCAATATAACAGGCACTAGTAGCCATATTTTACTATTATTATCCCTAGAACTCTAATAATTACACTTATTACTCCCGATATTATCCATATAACATGCATTATTGCCCATATAATGCAGTTATTATCGACAGAACTATAATAAGTATACGTATTACTTTCATTATCATCAATATAACATGCATTATTACCCGTATAATGCCGTTATTATCGCTAGAACTGTAATAATTATACTTATTACTTATATTATTAGCAACATAACGTGCATTATTACCCATATAATGCTGTTATTATCGCTAGAACTGTAATAATTATACTTACTACTTTCATTATCATCAATATAACATGCATTATTACCCATATTATGCAGTTATTATCGCTAGAACTCTAATAAATATACTTACTACTTTCATTATCATCAATATAACATGCATTATTACCCATATTATGCAGTTATTATCGCTAGAACTCTAATAAATATACTTACTACTTTCATTATCATCAATATAACATGCATTATTACCCATATAATGCAGTTATTATCGACAGAAGTATAATAAATATACTTATTACTTTTATTATTATCAGTATAACATGTACTATTAGCCATATTTTACTATTCTTATCGCCAGAACTGTAATAATTATACTTATTACTTATATTATTATCAATATAACATGCATTATTACCCATATTATGCAGTTATTATCGCTAGAACTATAATAAATATACTTATTACTCCCGATATTATCAATATAACATGCATTATTACCCATATAATGCAGTTATTATCGCTAGAACTGTAATAATTATACTTGTTACTTATATTATTAGCAATATAACGTGCATTATTACCCATATAATGCAGTTATTATCGCTAGAACCGTAATAATTATACTTACTACTTATATTATTATCATTATAACATGCATTATTTCCCATATTATGCAGTTATTATAGCTGGAACTATAATAAATATACGTATTACTTTTATTATCATCAATATAACATGCATTATTACCCATATTATGCAGTTATTTTGGATAGAACTGTAATAAATATACTTATTACATTTATTATTATCAATATTACATGCACTATTTGCCATATTTTACTATTATTATCGCTAGAACTATAATAATTACACTTATTACTCCCTATATTATCAATATAACATGCCTTATTACGCATATAATGCAGTTATTATCGCTAGAACTGTAATAAATAGACTTACTACTTTCATTATCATCAATATAACATGCATTATTACCCATATAATGCAGTTATTATCGACAGAAGTATAATAAATATACTTATTACTTATATTGTTATCAATATAACATGCATTATTACCCATATAATGGAGTTATTATCGCTAGAACTGTAATAATTATACTTATTACTTATATTATTATCAATATAACATGCATTATTACCCATATAATGCAGTTATTATAGCTAGAACTCTAATAAATATACTTACTACTTTCATTATCATCAATATAAGATGCAGTATTACCCATATTATGCAGTTATTATCGATAAAACTATAATAAATATACTTATTACTTTTATTATCATCAATATAACATGCATTGTTACCCACATTATGCAGTTATTATCGGTAGAACTGTAATAAATATACTTATTACTTTTATTATTATCAGTATAACATGTACTATTAGCCATATTTTACTATTTTTATCGCTAGAACTGTAATAATTATACTTATTACTCCCGATATTATCAATATAACATGCATTATTACGCATATAATGCAGTTATTATCGCTAGAACTGTAATAAATATACTTACTACTTTCATTATCATCAATATAACATGCATTATTACCCATATTGTGCAGTTATTATCGATAGAACGGTAATAAATATACTTATTACTTTTATTATTATCAATATAACATGCACTATTAGACATATTGTACTATTATTATCGCTAGAACTATAATAATTGTACTTATTACGCCCGATATTATCAATATAACATGCATTATTACCCATGTAATGCAGTTATTATCGCTAGAACTCTAATAAATATACTTACTACTTTCATTATCGTCAATATAACATACATTATTACCCATATTATGCAGTTATTATCGATAGAACTGTAATAAATATATTTATTACTTTTATTATTATCAATATAACATGCACTATTTGCCATATTTTACTATTATTATCGCTAGAACTATAATAATTATACTTATTACTCCCGATATTATCAATATAACGTGCATTATTACCCATATTATGTAGTTATTATCGATAGAACTATAATAAATATACTTATTACTTTTATTATTATCAATATAACATACATTATTACCTATATTATGCAGTCATTATCGCTAGAACTGTAATAATTATTCTTATTACTTATATTATTGTCAATATAACATGCATTATTACGCATATTGTGCAGTTATTATTCCTAGAACTGTAATAATTATACTTACTACTTATATTATTGTCATTAAAACATGCATTATTACCCATATTACGCAGTTATAATCGATAGAACTATAATAAATATGCTTATTACTTTTGTTATCATCAATATAACATGCATTATTACGCATATAATGCAGTTATTAACGCTGGAACTGTAATAAATATACTTATTACCTTTGTTATCATCAATATACCATGCATTATTACCCATATTATGCAGTTATTATCGATAGAACTATACTAAATATACTTATTACTTTTGTTATCATCAATATAGCATGCATTATTACCCATATGATGCAGTTATTATCGATAGAACTATAATAAATATACTTATTACTTTTATTATAATCAATATAACATACATCATTACCCATATTATGCAGTTATTATCGCTAGAACTATAACAAATATACTTATTACTCCCGATATTATCAATATAACATCCATTATTACCCATATAATGCAGTTGTTATCGCTAGAACTGCAATAATTATACTTATTACTAATATTATTGCCAATATAACATGCATTATTACCCATATTGTGCAGTTATTATCGCTAAAACCATAATAAATATACTTATTACGCCCGATATTATCAATATAACATCCATTATTACCCATATAATGCAGTTATTGTCGCTAGAACTGTAACAATTGTACTTATTACTTATATTATTAACAACATAATGTGCATTATTACCAAATTATGCAGTTATTATTGCTGGAACTGTAATAATTATACTTATTACTTTGCTTGTTATCGATATAACATACGTTATTACCCATATTATGCAGTTATTATCGCTAGAACTGTAATAATTATACTTATCATTTATATTATTGCCAATATAACATGCATTATTACCCATATTGTGCAGTTATTATCCCTAGAACTGTAATAAATATATTTATTACTTTTGTTATCATCAATATGACATACATTATTACCCATATTATGCAGTTATTATCGATAGAACTATAATAAATATACTTATTACTTTTGTGATCATCAATATAGCATGCATTATTACCCATATGATGCAGTTATTATCGATAGAACTATAATAAATATACTTATTACTTTAATTATTATCAATTCAACATACAGTATTACCCATATTATACAGTTATTATCGCTAGAACTGTAATAATTATACTTATTACTTCTATTATTATCAATATAACATGCATTATTACCCATATTATGCAGTTATTATCGCTAGAACTGTAATAAATATGCTTATTACTCCCGATATTATCAATATAACATCCATTATTACCCATATAATGCAGTTATTATCGCTAGAGCTGTAATAAATATACTTATTACTTTTATTATTATCAATATAACATGCATTATTATCCATATAATGCAGTTGTTATCGCTAGAACTGTAATCATTATACTTATTACTTATATTATTGCCAATATAACATGCATTATTACCCATATTATACAGTTATTATCGCTAGAACTATAATAATTATACTTATTTCTCCCGATATTATCAATGTAACATGCATTATTAAGCATATAATGCAGTTATTATCGCTAGAACTGTAATAATTATACTTATTACTTTTATGATTATCAATATAACATGCATTATTACCCATATTATGCAGTTATTATCGCTAGAGCTATAATAAATATAATTATTACTCCCGATATTATCAATATAACATCCATTGTTACCCATATAATGCAGTTATCATCGCTAGAAGTGTAATAATTATACCCATTACTTATATTATTAGCAATATAACGTGCATTATTACCCATATAATGCAGTTATTATCGCTAGAACTGTAATAATTATAGTTATTACTATTATTATTATCAATATAACATGCACTATTAGCCATATTTTACTATTATTATTGCTAGAACTATAGTAATTATACTTATTACTCCCGATATTATCAATATAACATGCATTATTACGCAAATAATGCAGTTATTATCGCTAGAACTGTAATAAATATACTTACTACTTTCATTATCATCAATATAACATGCATTATTGCCCATATTATGCAGTTATTATCGCTAGAACTGTAATAATTATACTTATTGCTCCCGATATTATCAATATAACATGCATTATTACCCATATAATGCAGTTATTATCGACAGAAGTATAATAAATATACTTATTACTTTTATTATTATCAGTATAACATGTACTATTAGCCATATTTTACTATTCTTATCGCTAGAACTGTAATAATTATGCTTATTACTCCCGATATTATCTATATAACATGCATTATTACGCATATAATGCAGTTATTATCGCTAGAACTGTAACAAATATACTTACTACTTTCATTATCATCAATATAACATGCATTATTACCCATATAGTGCAGTTATTATCGATAGAACTGTAATAATTATACTTATTACTTATATTATTATCAATATAACATGCATTATTACTCATATTATGCAGTTATTATCGCTGGAACTATAATAAATATACGTACTACTTTTATTATCATCAATATAACATGCATTATTACCCATATTATGCTGTTATTATCGATAGAACTGTAATAGTTATACTTACTACTTATATTGTTAGCAATATAACGTGCATTATTACCCATATAATGCAGTTATTATCGCTAGAACTGTAATAATTATACTTATTACTTATATTATCATCAATATAACATGCATTATTACTCATATTATGCATTTATTATCGCTAGAACTATAATAAATATACGTACTACTTTTATTATCATCAATATAACATGCATTATTACCCATATTATGCAGTTATTATCGATAGAACTGTAATAGTTATACTTACTACTTATATTGTTAGCAATATAACGTGCATTATTACCCATATAATGCAGTTATTATCGCTAGAACTGTAATAATTATACTTATTACTTATATTATCATCAATATAACATGCATTATTACCCATATTATGCAGTTATTATCGCTAGAACTATAATAAATATACTTATTACTTTTATTATTATCAATATAACATGCACTATTTGCCATACTTTACTATTATTATCGCTAGAACTATAATAATTATACTTATTACTCCCGATATTATCAATATAACAGGCATTATTACCCATATAATGCAGTTATTATCGCTAGAAATGTAATAATTATACTTGTTACTTATATTATTAGCAATATAACGTGCATTATTACCCATATAATGCAGTTATTATCGCTAGAACCGTAATAATTATACTTATTACTTATATCATTATCATTATAACATGCATTATTTCCCATATTATGCAGTTATTATAGCTGGAACTATAATAAATATACGTATTACTTTTATTATCATCAATATAACATGCATTATTACCCATATTATGCAGTTATTTTGGATAGAACTGTAATAAATATACTTATTACATTTATTATTATCAATATTACATGCACTATTTGCCATATTTTACTATTATTCTCGCTAGAACTATAATAATTATACTTATTACTCCCTATATTATCAATATAACATGCCTTATTACGCATATAATGCAGTTATTATCGCTAGAACTGTAATAAATATACTTACTACTTTCATTATCATCAATATAACATGCATTATTACCCATATTGTGCAGTTATTATCGATAGAACGGTAATAAATATACTTATTACTTTTATTATTATCAATATAACATGCACTATTAGACATATTGTACTATTATTATCGCTAGAACTATAATAATTGTACTTATTACGCCCGATATTATTAATATAACATGCATTATTACCCATATAATGCAGTTATTATCGCTAGAACTGTAATAGTTATACTTATTACTTATATTGTTAGCAATATGACGTGCATTATTACCCATAAATTGCAGTTATTGTCGCTAGAACTGTAATAATTATACTTATTACTTATATTATTATCAATATAACATGCATTATTACCCACATTATGCAGTTATTATCGTTAGAACTATAATAAATATACGTATTACTTTTATTATCATCAATATAACACGCATTATTACCCATATAATGGAGTTGTTATCGATAGAACTGTAATAAATATACTTATTACTATTATTATTATCAATAAAACATGCACTATTAGCCATATTTTACTATTATTATCGCTAGAACTATAGTAATTATACTTATTACTCCCGATATTATCAATATAACATGCATTATTACGCAAATAATGCAGTTATTATCGCTAGAACTGTAATAAATGTACTTACTACTTTCATTATCATCAATATAACATGCAGTATTGCCCATATTATGCAGTTATTATCGCTAGAACTGTAACAAATATACTTACTACTTTCATTATCATCAATATAACATGCATTATTACCCATATTGTGCAGTTATTACCGATGGAACTATAATAAATATACTTATTACTTTTATTATTATCAATATAACATGCATTATTACCCGTATAATGCAGTTATTATCGCTAGAACTGTAATAATTATACTTATTACTTATATTATTAGCAATATAACGTGCACTATTACCCACATAATGCAGTTATTATCGACAGAAGTATAATAAATATACTTATTGCTTTTATTATTATCAATATAACAGGCACTAATAGCCATATTTTACTATTATTATCGCTAGAACTGTAATAATTATACTTATTACTCCCGATATTATCAATATAACATGCATTATTACCCGTATAATGCCGTTATTATCGCTAGAACTGTAATAATTATACTTATTACTTATATTATTAGCAACATAACGTGCATTATTACCCATATAATGCTGTTATTATCGCTAGAACTGTAATAATTATACTTACTACTTTCATTATCATCAATATAACATGCATTATTACCCATATTATGCAGTTATTATCGCTAGAACTCTAATAAATATACTTACTACTTTCATTATCATCAATATAACATGCATTATTACCCATATTATGCAGTTATTATCGCTAGAACTCTAATAAATATACTTACTACTTTCATTATCATCAATATAACATGCATTATTACCCATATAATGCAGTTATTATCGACAGAAGTATAATAAATATACTTATTACTTTTATTATTATCAGTATAACATGTACTATTAGCCATATTTTACTATTCTTATCGCCAGAACTGTAATAATTATACTTATTACTTATATTATTATCAATATAACATGCATTATTACCCATATTATGCAGTTATTATCGCTAGAACTATAATAAATATACTTATTACTCCCGATATTATCAATATAACATGCATTATTACCCATATAATGCAGTTATTATCGCTAGAACTGTAATAATTATACTTGTTACTTATATTATTAGCAATATAACGTGCATTATTACCCATATAATGCAGTTATTATCGCTAGAACCGTAATAATTATACTTACTACTTATATTATTATCATTATAACATGCATTATTTCCCATATTATGCAGTTATTATAGCTGGAACTATAATAAATATACGTATTACTTTTATTATCATCAATATAACATGCATTATTACCCATATTATGCAGTTATTTTGGATAGAACTGTAATAAATATACTTATTACATTTATTATTATCAATATTACATGCACTATTTGCCATATTTTACTATTATTATCGCTAGAACTATAATAATTACACTTATTACTCCCTATATTATCAATATAACATGCCTTATTACGCATATAATGCAGTTATTATCGCTAGAACTGTAATAAATAGACTTACTACTTTCATTATCATCAATATAACATGCATTATTACCCATATAATGCAGTTATTATCGACAGAAGTATAATAAATATACTTATTACTTATATTGTTATCAATATAACATGCATTATTACCCATATAATGGAGTTATTATCGCTAGAACTGTAATAATTATACTTATTACTTATATTATTATCAATATAACATGCATTATTACCCATATAATGCAGTTATTATAGCTAGAACTCTAATAAATATACTTACTACTTTCATTATCATCAATATAAGATGCAGTATTACCCATATTATGCAGTTATTATCGATAAAACTATAATAAATATACTTATTACTTTTATTATCATCAATATAACATGCATTGTTACCCACATTATGCAGTTATTATCGGTAGAACTGTAATAAATATACTTATTACTTTTATTATTATCAGTATAACATGTACTATTAGCCATATTTTACTATTTTTATCGCTAGAACTGTAATAATTATACTTATTACTCCCGATATTATCAATATAACATGCATTATTACGCATATAATGCAGTTATTATCGCTAGAACTGTAATAAATATACTTACTACTTTCATTATCATCAATATAACATGCATTATTACCCATATTGTGCAGTTATTATCGATAGAACGGTAATAAATATACTTATTACTTTTATTATTATCAATATAACATGCACTATTAGACATATTGTACTATTATTATCGCTAGAACTATAATAATTGTACTTATTACGCCCGATATTATCAATATAACATGCATTATTACCCATGTAATGCAGTTATTATCGATAGAACTATAATAAATATACTTATTACTTTTATTATTATCAATATAACATACATTATTACCTATATTATGCAGTCATTATCGCTAGAACTGTAATAATTATTCTTATTACTTATATTATTGTCAATATAACATGCATTATTACGCATATTGTGCAGTTATTATTCCTAGAACTGTAATAATTATACTTACTACTTATATTATTGTCATTAAAACATGCATTATTACCCATATTACGCAGTTATAATCGATAGAACTATAATAAATATGCTTATTACTTTTGTTATCATCAATATAACATGCATTATTACGCATATAATGCAGTTATTAACGCTGGAACTGTAATAAATATACTTATTACCTTTGTTATCATCAATATACCATGCATTATTACCCATATTATGCAGTTATTATCGATAGAACTATACTAAATATACTTATTACTTTTGTTATCATCAATATAGCATGCATTATTACCCATATGATGCAGTTATTATCGATAGAACTATAATAAATATACTTATTACTTTTATTATAATCAATATAACATACATCATTACCCATATTATGCAGTTATTATCGCTAGAACTATAAGAAATATACTTATTACTCCCGATATTATCAATATAACATCCATTATTACCCATATAATGCAGTTGTTATCGCTAGAACTGCAATAATTATACTTATTACTAATATTATTGCCAATATAACATGCATTATTACCCATATTGTGCAGTTATTATCGCTAAAACCATAATAAATATACTTATTACGCCCGATATTATCAATATAACATCCATTATTCCCCATATAATGCAGTTATTGTCGCTAGAACTGTAACAATTGTACTTATTACTTATATTATTAACAACATAATGTGCATTATTACCAAATTATGCAGTTATTATTGCTGGAACTGTAATAATTATACTTATTACTTTGCTTGTTATCGATATAACATACGTTATTACCCATATTATGCAGTTATTATCGCTAGAACTGTAATAATTATACTTATTACTTTTATGATTATCAATATAACATGCATTATTACCCATATTATGCAGTTATTATCGCTAGAGCTATAATAAATATAATTATTACTCCCGATATTATCAATATAACATCCATTATTACCCATATAATGCAGTTATCATCGCTAGAAGTGTAATAATTATACCCATTACTTATATTATTAGCAATATAACGTGCATTATTATCCGTATTATGCAGTAATAATTGATAGGACTGTAATAAATATACTTATTACTTATATTATTAGCAATATAACGTGCATTATTACCAAATTATGCAGTTATTATTGCTGGAACTGTAATAATTATACTTATTACTTTGCTTGTTATCGATATAACATACGTTATTACCCATATTATGCAGTTATTATCGCTAGAACTGTAATAATTATACTTATTATTTATATTATTGCCAATATAACATGCATTATTACCCATATTGTGCAGTTATTATCCCTAGAACTGTAATAAATATATTTATTACTTTTGTTATCATCAATATGACATACATTATTACCCATATTATGCAGTTATTATCGATAGAACTATAATAAATATACTTATTACTTTTGTGATCATCAATATAGCATGCATTATTACCCATATGATGCAGTTATTATCGATAGAACTATAATAAATATACTTATTACTTTAATTATTATCAATTCAACATACAGTATTACCCATATTATACAGTTATTATCGCTAGAACTGTAATAATTATACTTATTACTTCTATTATTATCAATATAACATGCATTATTACCCATATTATGCAGTTATTATCGCTAGAACTGTAATAAATATGCTTATTACTCCCGATATTATCAATATAACATCCATTATTACCCATATAATGCAGTTATTATCGCTAGAGCTGTAATAAATATACTTATTACTTTTATTATTATCAATATAACATGCATTATTATCCATATAATGCAGTTGTTATCGCTAGAACTGTAATCATTATACTTATTACTTATATTATTGCCAATATAACATGCATTATTACCCATATTATACAGTTATTATCGCTAGAACTATAATAATTATACTTATTTCTCCCGATATTATCAATGTAACATGCATTATTAAGCATATAATGCAGTTATTATCGCTAGAACTGTAATAATTATACTTATTACTTTTATGATTATCAATATAACATGCATTATTACCCATATTATGCAGTTATTATCGCTAGAGCTATAATAAATATAATTATTACTCCCGATATTATCAATATAACATCCATTGTTACCCATATAATGCAGTTATCATCGCTAGAAGTGTAATAATTATACCCATTACTTATATTATTAGCAATATAACGTGCATTATTATCCGTATTATGCAGTAATAATTGATAGGACTGTAATAAATATACTTATTACTTATATTATTAGCAATATAACGTGCATTATTACCCATATTATGCAGTTATTATCGATGGAAGTATAATAAATATACTTACTACTTTCATTATCGTCAATATAACATACATTATTACCCATATTATGCAGTTATTATCGATAGAACTGTAATAAATATATTTATTACTTTTATTATTATCAATATAACATGCACTATTTGCCATATTTTACTATTATTATCGCTAGAACTATAATAATTATACTTATTACTCCCGATATTATCAATATAACGTGCATTATTACCCATATTATGTAGTTATTATCGATAGAACTATAATAAATATACTTATTACTTTTATTATTATCAATATAACATACATTATTACCTATATTATGCAGTCATTATCGCTAGAACTGTAATAATTATTCTTATTACTTATATTATTGTCAATATAACATGCATTATTACGCATATTGTGCAGTTATTATTCCTAGAACTGTAATAATTATACTTACTACTTATATTATTGTCATTAAAACATGCATTATTACCCATATTACGCAGTTATAATCGATAGAACTATAATAAATATGCTTATTACTTTTGTTATCATCAATATAACATGCATTATTACGCATATAATGCAGTTATTAACGCTGGAACTGTAATAAATATACTTATTACCTTTGTTATCATCAATATACCATGCATTATTACCCATATTATGCAGTTATTATCGATAGAACTATACTAAATATACTTATTACTTTTGTTATCATCAATATAGCATGCATTATTACCCATATGATGCAGTTATTATCGATAGAACTATAATAAATATACTTATTACTTTTATTATAATCAATATAACATACATCATTACCCATATTATGCAGTTATTATCGCTAGAACTATAACAAATATACTTATTACTCCCGATATTATCAATATAACATCCATTATTACCCATATAATGCAGTTGTTATCGCTAGAACTGCAATAATTATACTTATTACTAATATTATTGCCAATATAACATGCATTATTACCCATATTGTGCAGTTATTATCGCTAAAACCATAATAAATATACTTATTACGCCCGATATTATCAATATAACATCCATTATTCCCCATATAATGCAGTTATTGTCGCTAGAACTGTAACAATTGTACTTATTACTTATATTATTAACAACATAATGTGCATTATTACCAAATTATGCAGTTATTATTGCTGGAACTGTAATAATTATACTTATTACTTTGCTTGTTATCGATATAACATACGTTATTACCCATATTATGCAGTTATTATCGCTAGAACTGTAATAATTATACTTATTATTTATATTATTGCCAATATAACATGCATTATTACCCATATTGTGCAGTTATTATCCCTAGAACTGTAATAAATATATTTATTACTTTTGTTATCATCAATATGACATACATTATTACCCATATTATGCAGTTATTATCGATAGAACTATAATAAATATACTTATTACTTTTGTGATCATCAATATAGCATGCATTATTACGCATATAATGCAGTTATTAACGCTGGAACTGTAATAATTATACTCAGTGCTTATATTATTATCTATATAACATGCATCATTTCCCATATTATGCAGTTATTATCGCTAGAACTGTAATAAATATACTTATTACTTTTGTTATCATCAATATACCATGCATTATTACCCATATTATGCAGTTATTATCGATGGAACTATAATAATTATACTTATTACTTACATTATTATCAATATAACATGCATTATTACCCATATTATGCAGTTATTATCGCTAGAACTGTAATAAATATACTTATTACTTATATTATTGTCAATGTAACATGCATTATTACCCATATTGTGCAGTTACGATCCCTAGAACTGAAATAAATATATTTATTACTTTTGTTATCATCAATATAACATACATTATTACCCATATTATGCAGTTAGTATCGCTAGAACTATAATAATTATACTTATTACTCCCGATATTATCAATGTAACATGCATTATTAAGCATATAATGCAGTTATTATCGCTATTACTGTAATAATTATACTTGTTACTTATATTATTAGCAATATAACGTGCATTATTACCCATATAATGCAGTTATTATCGCTAGAACTGTGATAATTATACTTATTACTTATATTATTATCAATATAACATGCATTATTAACCATATAATGGAGTTATTATCGCTAGAACTGTAATAATTATACTTATTACTTATATTATTATCAATATAACATGCATTATTACCCATATAATGCAGTTATTATCGACAGAAGTATAATAAATATACTTATTACTTTTATTATTATCAATATAACAGGCACTAATAGCCATATTTTACTATTATTATCGCTAGGACTGTAATAATTATACTTAGTACTTATATTATTATCAATATAACATGCATTATTACTCATATAATGCAGTTATTATCGCTAGAACTGTAACAAATATACCTACTACTTTCAATATCATCAATGTAACATGCATTATTACCCATATTATGCAGTTATTATCGATGGAACTATAATAATTATACTTATTACTTACATTATTATCAATATAACATGCATTATTACCCATATTATGCAGTTATTATCGCTAGAACTGTAATAAATATACTTATTACTTATATTATTGTCAATGTAACATGCATTATTACCCATATTGTGCAGTTACGATCCCTAGAACTGAAATAAATATATTTATTACTTTTGTTATCATCAATATAACATACATTATTACCCATATTATGCAGTTATTATCGCTAGAACTATAATAATTATACTTATTACTCCCGATATTATCAATGTAACATGCATTATTAAGCATATAATGCAGTTATTATCGCTATTACTGTAATAATTATACTTGTTACTTATATTATTAGCAATATAACGTGCATTATTACCCATATAATGCAGTTATTATCGCTAGAACTGTAATAATTATACTTATTACTTATATTATTATCAATATAACATGCATTATTAACCATATAATGGAGTTATTATCGCTAGAACTGTAATAATTATACTTATTACTTATATTATTATCAATATAACATGCATTATTACCCATATAATGCAGTTATTATCGACAGAAGTATAATAAATATACTTATTACTTTTATTATTATCAATATAACAGGCACTAATAGCCATATTTTACTATTATTATCGCTAGGACTGTAATAATTATACTTAGTACTTATATTATTATCAATATAACATGCATTATTACTCATATAATGCAGTTATTATCGCTAGAACTGTAACAAATATACCTACTACTTTCAATATCATCAATATAACATGCATTATTACCCATTTTGTGCAGTTATTATCGCTAGAACCGTAATAATTATACGTATTACTTATATTATTATCAATATAACATGCATTAATACCCATATTATGCAGTTATTATCGCTAGAACTGTAATAAATATACTTATTACTTTTGTTATCATCAATATACCATGCATTATTACGCATATAATGCAGTTATTAACGCTGGAACTGTAATAATTATACTCAGTGCTTATATTATTATCTATATAACATGCATCATTTCCCATATTATGCAGTTATTATCGCTAGAACTGTAATAAATATACTTATTACTTTTGTTATCATCAATATACCATGCATTATTACCCATATTATGCAGTTATTATCGCTAGAACTGTAACAAATATACTTACTACTTTCATTATCATCAATATAACATGCATTATTACCCATATTGTGCAGTTATTACCGATGGAACTATAATAAATATACTTATTACTTTTATTATTATCAATATAACATGCATTATTACCCGTATAATGCAGTTATTATCGCTAGAACTGTAATAATTATACTTATTACTTATATTATTAGCAATATAACGTGCATTATTACCCACATAATGCAGTTATTATCGCTAGAACTGTAATAATTATACTTATTACTTATATTATTATCAATATAACATGCATTATGACCCATATAATGCAATTATTATCGACAGAAGCATAATAAATATACTTATTACTTTTATTATTATCAATATATGTAGCAGGCACTAATAGCCATATTTTAGTATTATTATCGCTAGAACTGTAATAATTATACTTATTACTTATATTATTATCAATATAACATGCTTTATTACCCATATAATGGAGTTATTATCGCTAGAACTGTAATAATTATACTTATTACTTATATTATTATCAATATAACATGCATTACTACCCATATTATGCAGTTATTATCGACAGAAGCATAATAAATATACTTATTACTTTTATTATTATCAATATAACAGGCACTAATAGCCATATTTTACTATTATTATCGGTAGAACTATAATAACTATACTTATTACTCCCGATATTATCAATATAACATGCATTATTACCCATATAATGCAGTTATTATCGACAGAAGTATAATAAATATACTTATTACTTTTATTATTATCAATATAACAGGCACTAGTAGCCATATTTTACTATTATTATCCCTAGAACTCTAATAATTACACTTATTACTCCCGATATTATCCATATAACATGCATTATTGCCCATATAATGCAGTTATTATCGACAGAACTATAATAAGTATACGTTTTACTTTCATTATCATCAATATAACACGCATTATTACCCATATAATGCAGTTATTATCGCTAGAACTGTAATAATTATACTTATTACTTCTATTATTATCAATATAACATGCATTATTACCCATATTATGCAGTTATTATCGCTAGAACTGTAATAAATATGCTTATTACTCCCGATATTATCAATATAACATCCATTATTACCCATATAATGCAGTTATTATCGCTAGAGCTGTAATAAATATACTTATTACTTTTATTATTATCAATATAACATGCATTATTATCCATATAATGCAGTTGTTATCGCTAGAACTGTAATCATTATACTTATTACTTATATTATTGCCAATATAACATGCACTATTACCCATATTATACAGTTATTATCGCTAGAACTATAATAATTATACTTATTTCTCCCGATATTATCAATGTAACATGCATTATTAAGCATATAATGCAGTTATTATCGCTAGAACTGTAATAATTATACTTATTACTTTTATGATTATCAATATAACATGCATTATTACCCATATTATGCAGTTATTATCGCTAGAGCTATAATAAATATAATTATTACTCCCGATATTATCAATATAACATCCATTGTTACCCATATAATGCAGTTATCATCGCTAGAAGTGTAATAATTATACCCATTACTTATATTATTAGCAATATAACGTGCATTATTATCCGTATTATGCAGTAATAATTGATAGGACTGTAATAAATATACTTATTACTTATATTATTAGCAATATAACGTGCATTATTACCCATATTATGCAGTTATTATCGATGGAAGTATAATAAATATACTTACTACTTTTATTATTATCTATATAACATGCACTCTTAGCCATATTTTACTAGTATTATCGCTAGAACTGTAATAATTATACTTATTACTCCCGATGTTATCAATATAACATCCATTATTACCCATACAATGGAGTTATTATCGCTAGAACTATAATAATTATACTTATTACTGTTATTATTATCAATATAACATACATTATTACCCATATTATGCAGTCATTATCGCAAGAACTGTAATAATTAGACTTATTACTTATATTATTATCGATATAACATGCATTATAACCCATATAATGCACTTATTATCGCCAGAAGTGTAATAATTATACCCATTACTTATATTATTAGCAATATAACGTGCATTATTACCCATATTATGCAGTTATTATCGCTAGAACTGTAATAATTATACTTATTACTTATATTATTGTCAATATAACATGCATTATTACCCATATTATGCAGTTATTATCGATAGAACTGTAATAAATATACTTATTACTTTTGTGATCATCAATATAACATGCATTATTACCCATATAATGCAGTTATTATTGCCAGAAGTGTAATAATTATGCCCACTACTTATATTATTAGCAATATAACGTGCATTCTTACCCATATTATGTAGTTATTATCGCAAGAACTGTAATAAATATACTTATTACTTTTGTGATCATCAATATAGCATGCCTTATTACCCATATTATGCTGTTTTTATCAATAGAACTATAATAAATATACATATTACTTTTACTATTATCAGTATAACATGCATTATTACCCATATATACAGTTATTATCGCTAGAACTATAATAAATATACTTATTACTCCCGATATTATCAATATAACATCCATTATTACCCATATAATGCAGTTATTATCGCTAGAACTGTAACAATTATACTTATTACTTTTATTATTATCAATATAACATACAGTATTACCCATATTATGCAGTTATTATCGCTAGAACTGTAATAAATATACTTATTACTTTTGTGATCATCAATATAGCATGCCTTATTACCCATATTATGCTGTTATTATCAATAGAACTATAATAAATATACATATTACTTTTACTATTATCAGTATAACATGCATTATTACCCATATTATGCAGTTATTATCGCTAGAACTATAATAATTATACATATTACTCCCGATATTATCAATATAACATGCATTATTACCCATATAATGCAGTTATTATTGCCAGAAGTGTAATAATTATGCCCACTACTTATATTATTAGCAATATAACGTGCATTCTTACCCATATTATGTAGTTATTATCGCAAGAACTGTAATAAATATACTTATTACTTTTGTGATCATCAATATAGCATGCCTTATTACCCATATTATGCTGTTATTATCAATAGAACTATAATAAATATACATATTACTTTTACTATTATCAGTATAACATGCATTATTACCCATATTATGCAGTTATTATCGCTAGAACTATAATAAATATACTTATTACTCCCGATATTAACAATATAACATCCATTATTACCCATATAATGCAGTTATTATCGCTAGAACTGTAACAATTATACTTATTACTTTTATTATTATCAATATAACATACAGTATTACCCATATTATGCAGTTATTATCGCTAGAACCGTAATAATTATACGTATTACTTATATTATTATCAATATAACATGCATTAATACCCATATTATGCAGTTATTATCGCTAGAACTGTAATAAATATACTTATTACTTTTGTTATCATCAATATACCATGCATTATTACGCATATAATGCAGTTATTAACGCTGGAACTGTAATAATTATACTCAGTGCTTATATTATTATCTATATAACATGCATCATTTCCCATATTATGCAGTTATTATCGCTAGAACTGTAATAAATATACTTATTACTTTTGTTATCATCAATATACCATGCATTATTACCCATATTATGCAGTTATTATCGATGGAACTATAATAATTATACTTATTACTTACATTATTATCAATATAACATGCATTATTACCCATATTATGCAGTTATTATCGCTAGAACTGTAATAAATATACTTATTACTTATATTATTGTCAATGTAACATGCATTATTACCCATATTGTGCAGTTACGATCCCTAGAACTGAAATAAATATATTTATTACTTTTGTTATCATCAATATAACATACATTATTACCCATATTATGCAGTTATTATCGCTAGAACTATAATAATTATACTTATTACTCCCGATATTATCAATGTAACATGCATTATTAAGCATATAATGCAGTTATTATCGCTATTACTGTAATAATTATACTTGTTACTTATATTATTAGCAATATAACGTGCATTATTACCCATATAATGCAGTTATTATCGCTAGAACTGTGATAATTATACTTATTACTTATATTATTATCAATATAACATGCATTATTAACCATATAATGGAGTTATTATCGCTAGAACTGTAATAATTATACTTATTACTTATATTATTATCAATATAACATGCATTATTACCCATATAATGCAGTTATTATCGACAGAAGTATAATAAATATACTTATTACTTTTATTATTATCAATATAACAGGCACTAATAGCCATATTTTACTATTATTATCGCTAGGACTGTAATAATTATACTTAGTACTTATATTATTATCAATATAACATGCATTATTACTCATATAATGCAGTTATTATCGCTAGAACTGTAACAAATATACCTACTACTTTCAATATCATCAATGTAACATGCATTATTACCCATATTATGCAGTTATTATCGATGGAACTATAATAATTATACTTATTACTTACATTATTATCAATATAACATGCATTATTACCCATATTATGCAGTTATTATCGCTAGAACTGTAATAAATATACTTATTACTTATATTATTGTCAATGTAACATGCATTATTACCCATATTGTGCAGTTACGATCCCTAGAACTGAAATAAATATATTTATTACTTTTGTTATCATCAATATAACATACATTATTACCCATATTATGCAGTTATTATCGCTAGAACTATAATAATTATACTTATTACTCCCGATATTATCAATGTAACATGCATTATTAAGCATATAATGCAGTTATTATCGCTATTACTGTAATAATTATACTTGTTACTTATATTATTAGCAATATAACGTGCATTATTACCCATATAATGCAGTTATTATCGCTAGAACTGTAATAATTATACTTATTACTTATATTATTATCAATATAACATGCATTATTAACCATATAATGGAGTTATTATCGCTAGAACTGTAATAATTATACTTATTACTTATATTATTATCAATATAACATGCATTATTACCCATATAATGCAGTTATTATCGACAGAAGTATAATAAATATACTTATTACTTTTATTATTATCAATATAACAGGCACTAATAGCCATATTTTACTATTATTATCGCTAGGACTGTAATAATTATACTTAGTACTTATATTATTATCAATATAACATGCATTATTACTCATATAATGCAGTTATTATCGCTAGAACTGTAACAAATATACCTACTACTTTCAATATCATCAATATAACATGCATTATTACCCATTTTGTGCAGTTATTATCGCTAGAACCGTAATAATTATACGTATTACTTATATTATTATCAATATAACATGCATTAATACCCATATTATGCAGTTATTATCGCTAGAACTGTAATAAATATACTTATTACTTTTGTTATCATCAATATACCATGCATTATTACGCATATAATGCAGTTATTAACGCTGGAACTGTAATAATTATACTCAGTGCTTATATTATTATCTATATAACATGCATCATTTCCCATATTATGCAGTTATTATCGCTAGAACTGTAATAAATATACTTATTACTTTTGTTATCATCAATATACCATGCATTATTACCCATATTATGCAGTTATTATCGCTAGAACTGTAACAAATATACTTACTACTTTCATTATCATCAATATAACATGCATTATTACCCATATTGTGCAGTTATTACCGATGGAACTATAATAAATATACTTATTACTTTTATTATTATCAATATAACATGCATTATTACCCGTATAATGCAGTTATTATCGCTAGAACTGTAATAATTATACTTATTACTTATATTATTAGCAATATAACGTGCATTATTACCCACATAATGCAGTTATTATCGCTAGAACTGTAATAATTATACTTATTACTTATATTATTATCAATATAACATGCATTATGACCCATATAATGCAATTATTATCGACAGAAGCATAATAAATATACTTATTACTTTTATTATTATCAATATATGTAGCAGGCACTAATAGCCATATTTTAGTATTATTATCGCTAGAACTGTAATAATTATACTTATTACTTATATTATTATCAATATAACATGCTTTATTACCCATATAATGGAGTTATTATCGCTAGAACTGTAATAATTATACTTATTACTTATATTATTATCAATATAACATGCATTACTACCCATATTATGCAGTTATTATCGACAGAAGCATAATAAATATACTTATTACTTTTATTATTATCAATATAACAGGCACTAATAGCCATATTTTACTATTATTATCGGTAGAACTATAATAACTATACTTATTACTCCCGATATTATCAATATAACATGCATTATTACCCATATAATGCAGTTATTATCGACAGAAGTATAATAAATATACTTATTACTTTTATTATTATCAATATAACAGGCACTAGTAGCCATATTTTACTATTATTATCCCTAGAACTCTAATAATTACACTTATTACTCCCGATATTATCCATATAACATGCATTATTGCCCATATAATGCAGTTATTATCGACAGAACTATAATAAGTATACGTTTTACTTTCATTATCATCAATATAACACGCATTATTACCCATATAATGCAGTTATTATCGCTAGAACTGTAATAATTATACTTATTACTCCCGATATTATCAATATAACATGCATTATTACCCGTATAATGCCGTTATTATCGCTAGAACTGTAATAATTATACTTATTACTTATATTATTAGCAACATAACGTGCATTATTACCCATATAATGCAGTTATTATCGCTAGAACTGTAATAATTATACTTACTACTTTCATTATCATCAATATAACATGCATTATTACCCATATTATGCAGTTATTATCGCTAGAACTGTAATAAATATGCTTATTACTCCCGATATTATCAATATAACATCCATTATTACCCATATAATGCAGTTATTATCGCTAGAGCTGTAATAAATATACTTATTACTTTTATTATTATCAATATAACATGCATTATTATCCATATAATGCAGTTGTTATCGCTAGAACTGTAATCATTATACTTATTACTTATATTATTGCCAATATAACATGCATTATTACCCATATTATACAGTTATTATCGCTAGAACTATAATAATTATACTTATTTCTCCCGATATTATCAATGTAACATGCATTATTAAGCATATAATGCAGTTATTATCGCTAGAACTGTAATAATTATACTTATTACTTTTATGATTATCAATATAACATGCATTATTACCCATATTATGCAGTTATTATCGCTAGAGTTATAATAAATATAATTATTACTCCCGATATTATCAATATAACATCCATTGTTACCCATATAATGCAGTTATCATCGCTAGAAGTGTAATAATTATACCCATTACTTATATTATTAGCAATATAACGTGCATTATTATCCGTATTATGCAGTAATAATTGATAGGACTGTAATAAATATACTTATTACTTATATTATTAGCAATATAACGTGCATTATTACCCATATTATGCAGTTATTATCGATGGAAGTATAATAAATATACTTACTACTTTCATTATCGTCAATATAACATACATTATTACCCATATTATGCAGTTATTATCGATAGAACTGTAATAAATATATTTATTACTTTTATTATTATCAATATAACATGCACTATTTGCCATATTTTACTATTATTATCGCTAGAACTATAATAATTATACTTATTACTCCCGATATTATCAATATAACGTGCATTATTACCCATATTATGTAGTTATTATCGATAGAACTATAATAAATATACTTATTACTTTTATTATTATCAATATAACATACATTATTACCTATATTATGCAGTCATTATCGCTAGAACTGTAATAATTATTCTTATTACTTATATTATTGTCAATATAACATGCATTATTACGCATATTGTGCAGTTATTATTCCTAGAACTGTAATAATTATACTTACTACTTATATTATTGTCATTAAAACATGCATTATTACCCATATTACGCAGTTATAATCGATAGAACTATAATAAATATGCTTATTACTTTTGTTATCATCAATATAACATGCATTATTACGCATATAATGCAGTTATTAACGCTGGAACTGTAATAAATATACTTATTACCTTTGTTATCATCAATATACCATGCATTATTACCCATATTATGCAGTTATTATCGATAGAACTATACTAAATATACTTATTACTTTTGTTATCATCAATATAGCATGCATTATTACCCATATGATGCAGTTATTATCGATAGAACTATAATAAATATACTTATTACTTTTATTATAATCAATATAACATACATCATTACCCATATTATGCAGTTATTATCGCTAGAACTATAACAAATATACTTATTACTCCCGATATTATCAATATAACATCCATTATTACCCATATAATGCAGTTGTTATCGCTAGAACTGCAATAATTATACTTATTACTAATATTATTGCCAATATAACATGCATTATTACCCATATTGTGCAGTTATTATCGCTAAAACCATAATAAATATACTTATTACGCCCGATATTATCAATATAACATCCATTATTCCCCATATAATGCAGTTATTGTCGCTAGAACTGTAACAATTGTACTTATTACTTATATTATTAACAACATAATGTGCATTATTACCAAATTATGCAGTTATTATTGCTGGAACTGTAATAATTATACTTATTACTTTGCTTGTTATCGATATAACATACGTTATTACCCATATTATGCAGTTATTATCGCTAGAACTGTAATAATTATACTTATTATTTATATTATTGCCAATATAACATGCATTATTACCCATATTGTGCAGTTATTATCCCTAGAACTGTAATAAATATATTTATTACTTTTGTTATCATCAATATGACATACATTATTACCCATATTATGCAGTTATTATCGATAGAACTATAATAAATATACTTATTACTTTTGTGATCATCAATATAGCATGCATTATTACCCATATGATGCAGTTATTATCGATAGAACTATAATAAATATACTTATTACTTTAATTATTATCAATTCAACATACAGTATTACCCATATTATACAGTTATTATCGCTAGAACTGTAATAATTATACTTATTACTTCTATTATTATCAATATAACATGCATTATTACCCATATTATGCAGTTATTATCGCTAGAACTGTAATAAATATGCTTATTACTCCCGATATTATCAATATAACATCCATTATTACCCATATAATGCAGTTATTATCGCTAGAGCTGTAATAAATATACTTATTACTTTTATTATTATCAATATAACATGCATTATTATCCATATAATGCAGTTGTTATCGCTAGAACTGTAATCATTATACTTATTACTTATATTATTGCCAATATAACATGCATTATTACCCATATTATACAGTTATTATCGCTAGAACTATAATAATTATACTTATTTCTCCCGATATTATCAATGTAACATGCATTATTAAGCATATAATGCAGTTATTATCGCTAGAACTGTAATAATTATACTTATTACTTTTATGATTATCAATATAACATGCATTATTACCCATATTATGCAGTTATTATCGCTAGAGCTATAATAAATATAATTATTACTCCCGATATTATCAATATAACATCCATTGTTACCCATATAATGCAGTTATCATCGCTAGAAGTGTAATAATTATACCCATTACTTATATTATTAGCAATATAACGTGCATTATTATCCGTATTATGCAGTAATAATTGATAGGACTGTAATAAATATACTTATTACTTATATTATTAGCAATATAACGTGCATTATTACCCATATTATGCAGTTATTATCGATGGAAGTATAATAAATATACTTACTACTTTTATTATTATCTATATAACATGCACTCTTAGCCATATTTTACTAGTATTATCGCTAGAACTGTAATAATTATACTTATTACTCCCGATGTTATCAATATAACATCCATTATTACCCATACAATGGAGTTATTATCGCTAGAACTATAATAATTATACTTATTACTGTTATTATTATCAATATAACATACATTATTACCCATATTATGCAGTCATTATCGCAAGAACTGTAATAATTAGACTTATTACTTATATTATTATCGATATAACATGCATTATAACCCATATAATGCACTTATTATCGCCAGAAGTGTAATAATTATACCCATTACTTATATTATTAGCAATATAACGTGCATTGTTACCCATATTATGTAGTTATTATCGCAAGAACTGTAATAAATACACTTATTACTTATATTATTAGCAATATAACGTGCATTATTACCCATATTATGCAGTTATTATCGCTAGAACTGTAATAATTATACTTATTACTTATATTATTGTCAATATAACATGCATTATTACCCATATTATGCAGTTATTATCGATAGAACTGTAATAAATATACTTATTACTTTTGTGATCATCAATATAACATGCATTATTACCCATATAATGCAGTTATTATTGCCAGAAGTGTAATAATTATGCCCACTACTTATATTATTAGCAATATAACGTGCATTCTTACCCATATTATGTAGTTATTATCGCAAGAACTGTAATAAATATACTTATTACTTTTGTGATCATCAATATAGCATGCCTTATTACCCATATTATGCTGTTTTTATCAATAGAACTATAATAAATATACATATTACTTTTACTATTATCAGTATAACATGCATTATTACCCATATATACAGTTATTATCGCTAGAACTATAATAAATATACTTATTACTCCCGATATTATCAATATAACATCCATTATTACCCATATAATGCAGTTATTATCGCTAGAACTGTAACAATTATACTTATTACTTTTATTATTATCAATATAACATACAGTATTACCCATATTATGCAGTTATTATCGCTAGAACTGTAATAAATATACTTATTACTTTTGTGATCATCAATATAGCATGCCTTATTACCCATATTATGCTGTTATTATCAATAGAACTATAATAAATATACATATTACTTTTACTATTATCAGTATAACATGCATTATTACCCATATTATGCAGTTATTATCGCTAGAACTATAACAATTATACATATTACTCCCGATATTATCAATATAACATGCATTATTACCCATATAATGCAGTTATTATTGCCAGAAGTGTAATAATTATGCCCACTACTTATATTATTAGCAATATAACGTGCATTCTTACCCATATTATGTAGTTATTATCGCAAGAACTGTAATAAATATACTTATTACTTTTGTGATCATCAATATAGCATGCCTTATTACCCATATTATGCTGTTATTATCAATAGAACTATAATAAATATACATATTACTTTTACTATTATCAGTATAACATGCATTATTACCCATATTATGCAGTTATTATCGCTAGAACTATAATAAATATACTTATTACTCCCGATATTAACAATATAACATCCATTATTACCCATATAATGCAGTTATTATCGCTAGAACTGTAACAATTATACTTATTACTTTTATTATTATCAATATAACATACAGTATTACCCATATTATGCAGTTATTATCGCTAGAACCGTAATAATTATACGTATTACTTATATTATTATCAATATAACATGCATTAATACCCATATTATGCAGTTATTATCGCTAGAACTGTAATAAATATACTTATTACTTTTGTTATCATCAATATACCATGCATTATTACGCATATAATGCAGTTATTAACGCTGGAACTGTAATAATTATACTCAGTGCTTATATTATTATCTATATAACATGCATCATTTCCCATATTATGCAGTTATTATCGCTAGAACTGTAATAAATATACTTATTACTTTTGTTATCATCAATATACCATGCATTATTACCCATATTATGCAGTTATTATCGATGGAACTATAATAATTATACTTATTACTTACATTATTATCAATATAACATGCATTATTACCCATATTATGCAGTTATTATCGCTAGAACTGTAATAAATATACTTATTACTTATATTATTGTCAATGTAACATGCATTATTACCCATATTGTGCAGTTACGATCCCTAGAACTGAAATAAATATATTTATTACTTTTGTTATCATCAATATAACATACATTATTACCCATATTATGCAGTTATTATCGCTAGAACTATAATAATTATACTTATTACTCCCGATATTATCAATGTAACATGCATTATTAAGCATATAATGCAGTTATTATCGCTATTACTGTAATAATTATACTTGTTACTTATATTATTAGCAATATAACGTGCATTATTACCCATATAATGCAGTTATTATCGCTAGAACTGTGATAATTATACTTATTACTTATATTATTATCAATATAACATGCATTATTAACCATATAATGGAGTTATTATCGCTAGAACTGTAATAATTATACTTATTACTTATATTATTATCAATATAACATGCATTATTACCCATATAATGCAGTTATTATCGACAGAAGTATAATAAATATACTTATTACTTTTATTATTATCAATATAACAGGCACTAATAGCCATATTTTACTATTATTATCGCTAGGACTGTAATAATTATACTTAGTACTTATATTATTATCAATATAACATGCATTATTACTCATATAATGCAGTTATTATCGCTAGAACTGTAACAAATATACCTACTACTTTCAATATCATCAATATAACATGCATTATTACCCATATTATGCAGTTATTATCGATGGAACTATAATAATTATACTTATTACTTACATTATTATCAATATAACATGCATTATTACCCATATTATGCAGTTATTATCGCTAGAACTGTAATAAATATACTTATTACTTATATTATTGTCAATGTAACATGCATTATTACCCATATTGTGCAGTTACGATCCCTAGAACTGAAATAAATATATTTATTACTTTTGTTATCATCAATATAACATACATTATTACCCATATTATGCAGTTATTATCGCTAGAACTATAATAATTATACTTATTACTCCCGATATTATCAATGTAACATGCATTATTAAGCATATAATGCAGTTATTATCGCTATTACTGTAATAATTATACTTGTTACTTATATTATTAGCAATATAACGTGCATTATTACCCATATAATGCAGTTATTATCGCTAGAACTGTAATAATTATACTTATTACTTATATTATTATCAATATAACATGCATTATTAACCATATAATGGAGTTATTATCGCTAGAACTGTAATAATTATACTTATTACTTATATTATTATCAATATAACATGCATTATTACCCATATAATGCAGTTATTATCGACAGAAGTATAATAAATATACTTATTACTTTTATTATTATCAATATAACAGGCACTAATAGCCATATTTTACTATTATTATCGCTAGGACTGTAATAATTATACTTAGTACTTATATTATTATCAATATAACATGCATTATTACTCATATAATGCAGTTATTATCGCTAGAACTGTAACAAATATACCTACTACTTTCAATATCATCAATATAGCATGCATTATTACCCATTTTGTGCAGTTATTATCGCTAGAACCGTAATAATTATACGTATTACTTATATTATTATCAATATAACATGCATTAATACCCATATTATGCAGTTATTATCGCTAGAACTGTAATAAATAT
The DNA here is from genome assembly GCA_963576845.1 of Megachile leachella. Classification (NCBI taxonomy): domain Eukaryota; kingdom Metazoa; phylum Arthropoda; class Insecta; order Hymenoptera; family Megachilidae; genus Megachile; species Megachile leachella. The sequence continues at coordinate 444,240 of CAUYWW010000016.1, read as the reverse complement.
ACTTATTACTTTTGTTATCATCAATATACCATGCATTATTACGCATATAATGCAGTTATTAACGCTGGAACTGTAATAATTATACTCAGTGCTTATATTATTATCTATATAACATGCATCATTTCCCATATTATGCAGTTATTATCGCTAGAACTGTAATAAATATACTTATTACTTTTGTTATCATCAATATACCATGCATTATTACCCATATTATGCAGTTATTATCGCTAGAACTGTAACAAATATACTTACTACTTTCATTATCATCAATATAACATGCATTATTACCCATATTGTGCAGTTATTACCGATGGAACTATAATAAATATACTTATTACTTTTATTATTATCAATATAACATGCATTATTACCCGTATAATGCAGTTATTATCGCTAGAACTGTAATAATTATACTTATTACTTATATTATTAGCAATATAACGTGCATTATTACCCACATAATGCAGTTATTATCGCTAGAACTGTAATAATTATACTTATTACTTATATTATTATCAATATAACATGCATTATGACCCATATAATGCAATTATTATCGACAGAAGCATAATAAATATACTTATTACTTTTATTATTATCAATATATGTAGCAGGCACTAATAGCCATATTTTAGTATTATTATCGCTAGAACTGTAATAATTATACTTATTACTTATATTATTATCAATATAACATGCTTTATTACCCATATAATGGAGTTATTATCGCTAGAACTGTAATAATTATACTTATTACTTATATTATTATCAATATAACATGCATTACTACCCATATTATGCAGTTATTATCGACAGAAGCATAATAAATATACTTATTACTTTTATTATTATCAATATAACAGGCACTAATAGCCATATTTTACTATTATTATCGGTAGAACTATAATAACTATACTTATTACTCCCGATATTATCAATATAACATGCATTATTACCCATATAATGCAGTTATTATCGACAGAAGTATAATAAATATACTTATTACTTTTATTATTATCAATATAACAGGCACTAGTAGCCATATTTTACTATTATTATCCCTAGAACTCTAATAATTACACTTATTACTCCCGATATTATCCATATAACATGCATTATTGCCCATATAATGCAGTTATTATCGACAGAACTATAATAAGTATACGTTTTACTTTCATTATCATCAATATAACACGCATTATTACCCATATAATGCAGTTATTATCGCTAGAACTGTAATAATTATACTTATTACTCCCGATATTATCAATATAACATGCATTATTACCCGTATAATGCCGTTATTATCGCTAGAACTGTAATAATTATACTTATTACTTATATTATTAGCAACATAACGTGCATTATTACCCATATAATGCAGTTATTATCGCTAGAACTGTAATAATTATACTTACTACTTTCATTATCATCAATATAACATGCATTATTACCCATATTATGCAGTTAATATCGCTAGAACTCTAATAAATATACTTACTACTTTCATTATCATCAATATAACATGCATTATTACCCATATTATGCAGTTATTATCGCTAGAACTCTAATAAATATACTTACTACTTTCATTGTCATCAATATAACATGCATTATTACCCATATAATGCAGTTATTATCGACAGAAGTATAATAAATATACTTATTACTTTTATTATTATCAGTATAACATGTACTATTAGCCATATTTTACTATTCTTATCGCTAGAACTGTAATAATTATACTTATTACTTATATTATTATCAATATAACATGCATTATTACCCATATTATGCAGTTATTATCGCTAGAACTGTAATAATTATACTTATTACTTTTACTATTATCAGTATAACATGCATTATTACCCATATTATGCAGTTATTATCGCTAGAACTATAATAAATATACTTATTACTCCCGATATTATCAATATAACATCCATTATTACCCATATAATGCAGTTATTATCGCTAGAACTGTAACAATTATACTTATTACTTTTATTATTATCAATATAACATACAGTATTACCCATATTATGCAGTTATTATCGCTAGAACCGTAATAATTATACGTATTACTTATATTATTATCAATATAACATGCATTAATACCCATATTATGCAGTTATTATCGCTGGAACTGTAATAAATATACTTATTACTTTTGTTATCATCAATATACCATGCATTATTACGCATATAATGCAGTTATTAACGCTGGAACTGTAATAATTATACTCAGTGCTTATATTATTATCTATATAACATGCATTATTTCCCATATTATGCAGTTATTATCGCTAGAACTGTAATAAATATACTTATTACTTTTGTTATCATCAATATACCATGCATTATTACCCATATTATGCAGTTATTATCGATGGAACTATAATAATTATACTTATTACTTACATTATTATCAATATAACATGCATTATTACCCATATTATGCAGTTATTATCGCTAGAACTGTAATAAATATACTTATTACTTATATTATTGTCAATGTAACATGCATTATTACCCATATTGTGCAGTTACGATCCCTAGAACTGAAATAAATATATTTATTACTTTTGTTATCATCAATATAACATACATTATTACCCATATTATGCAGTTATTATCGCTAGAACTATAATAATTATACTTATTACTCCCGATATTATCAATGTAACATGCATTATTAAGCATATAATGCAGTTATTATCGCTATTACTGTAATAAGTATACTTGTTACTTATATTATTAGCAATATAACGTGCATTATTACCCATATAATGCAGTTATTATCGCTAGAACTGTAATAATTATACTTATTACTTATATTATTATCAATATAACATGCATTATTAACCATATAATGGAGTTATTATCGCTAGAACTGTAATAATTATACTTATTACTTATATTATTATCAATATAACATGCATTATTACCCATATAATGCAGTTATTATCGACAGAAGTATAATAAATATACTTATTACTTTTATTATTATCAATATAACAGGCACTAATAGCCATATTTTACTATTATTATCGCTAGGACTGTAATAATTATACTTAGTACTTATATTATTATCAATATAACATGCATTATTACTCATATAATGCAGTTATTATCGCTAGAACTGTAACAAATATACCTACTACTTTCAATATCATCAATATAACATGCATTATTACCCATTTTGTGCAGTTATTATCGCTAGAACCGTAATAATTATACGTATTACTTATATTATTATCAATATAACATGCATTAATACCCATATTATGCAGTTATTATCGCTAGAACTGTAATAAATATACTTATTACTTTTGTTATCATCAATATACCATGCATTATTACGCATATAATGCAGTTATTAACGCTGGAACTGTAATAATTATACTCAGTGCTTATATTATTATCTATATAACATGCATCATTTCCCATATTATGCAGTTATTATCGCTAGAACTGTAATAAATATACTTATTACTTTTGTTATCATCAATATACCATGCATTATTACCCATATTATGCAGTTATTATCGCTAGAACTGTAACAAATATACTTACTACTTTCATTATCATCAATATAACATGCATTATTACCCATATTGTGCAGTTATTACCGATGGAACTATAATAAATATACTTATTACTTTTATTATTATCAATATAACATGCATTATTACCCGTATAATGCAGTTATTATCGCTAGAACTGTAATAATTATACTTATTACTTATATTATTAGCAATATAACGTGCATTATTACCCACATAATGCAGTTATTATCGCTAGAACTGTAATAATTATACTTATTACTTATATTATTATCAATATAACATGCATTATGACCCATATAATGCAATTATTATCGACAGAAGCATAATAAATATACTTATTACTTTTATTATTATCAATATTACATGCACTATTTGCCATATTTTACTATTATTATCGCTAGAACTATAATAATTACACTTATTACTCCCTATATTATCAATATAACATGCCTTATTACGCATATAATGCAGTTATTATCGCTAGAACTGTAATAAATAGACTTACTACTTTCATTATCATCCATATAACATGCATTGTTACCCACATTATGCAGTTATTATCGGTAGAACTGTAATAAATATACATATTACTTTTATTATTATCAGTATAACATGTACTGTTAGCCATATTTTACTATTCTTATCGCTAGAACTGTAATAATTATACTTATTACTCCCGATATTATCAATATAACATGCATTATTACGCATATAATGCAGTTATTATCGCTAGAACTGTAACAAATATACTTACTACTTTCATTATCATCAATATAACATGCATTATTACCCATATTGTGCAGTTATTATCGATAGAACTATAATAAATATACTTATTACTTTTATTATTATCAATATAACATGCATTATTGCCCGTATAATGCACTTATTATCGCTAGAACTGTAATAATTATACTTATTACTTATATTATTAGCAATATAACGTGCATTATTACCCATATAATGCGGTTATTATCGCTAGAACTGTAATAATTATACTTATTACTTATATTATTATCAATATAACATGCATTATTACCCATATAATGGAGTTATTATCGCCAGAACTGTAATAATTATACTTATTACTTATATTATTATCAATATAACATGCATTATTACCCATATAATGCAGTTATTATCGACAGAAGTATAATAAATATACTTATTGCTTTTATTATTATCAATATAACAGGCACTAATAGCCATATTTTACTATTATTATCGCTAGAACTGTAATAATAATACTTATTACTCCCGATATTATCAATATAACATCAATTATTACCCATATAATGCAGTTATTATTGCTAGAAATCTAATAAATATACTTACTACTTTCATTATCATCAATATAACATGCATTATTACCTATATTATGCAGTTATTAACGATAGAACTATAATAAATATACTTATTACTTTTATTATCATCAATATAACATGCATTATTACCCATATTATGCAGATATTATCGATAGAACTGTAATAAATATACTTATTACTTTTATTTTTATCAATATAACATGCACTATTTGCCATATTTTACTATTATTATCGCTAGAACTATAATAATTATACTTATTACTCCCGATATTATCAATATAACATGCATTATTACCCATATAATGCAGTTATTATCGCTAGAACTGTAATAATTATATTTGTTACTTATATTATTAGCAATGTAACGTGCATTATTACCCATATAATGCAGTTATTATCGACAGAAGTATAATAAATATACTTATTACCTTTATTATTATCAGTATAACATGTACTATTAGCCATATTTTACTATTCTTATCGCTAGAACTATAATAATTATACTTATTACTCCCGATATTATCAATATAACATGCACTAGTACCCATATAATGCAGGTACTATCGACAGAAATATAATAAATATACTTATTACTATTATTATTATCAATATAACAGACACTCTTAGGCATATTTTACTAGTATTATCGCTAGAACAGTAATAATTATACTTATTACTCCCGATATTATCAATATAACATCCATTATTACCCATATAATGCAGTTATTATCGCTAGAACTCTAATAAATATACTTACTACTTTCATTATCATCAATATAACATGCATTATTACCCGTATAATGCAGTTATTATCGCTAGAACTGTAATAATTATACTTATTACTCCCGATATTATCAATATAACATGCATTATTACCCATATAATGCAGCTATTATCGACAGAAGTATAATAAATATACTTATTACTTATATTGTTATCAATATAACATGCATTATTACCTATATTATGCAGTTATTATCGATAGAACTATAATAAATATACTTATTACTTTTATTATCATCAATATAACATGCATTATTACCCATATTATGCAGTTATTATCGATAGAACTGTAATAAATATACTTATTACTTTTATTTTTATCAATATAACATGCACTATTTGCCATATTTTACTATTATTATCGCTAGAACTATAATAATTATACTTATTACTCCCGATATTATCAATATAACATGCATTATTACCCATATAATGCAGTTATTATCGCTAGAACTGTAATAATTATATTTGTTACTTATATTATTAGCAATATAACGTGCATTATTACCCATATAATGCAGTTATTATCGACAGAAGTATAATAAATATACTTATTACCTTTATTATTATCAGTATAACATGTTCTATTAGCCATATTTTACTATTCTTATCGCTAGAACTATAATAATTATACTTATTACTCCCGATATTATCAATATAACATGCATTAGTACCCATATAATGCAGGTATTATCAACAGAAGTATAATAAATATACTTCTTACTATTATTATTATCAATATAACAGACACTCTTAGCCATATTTTGCTAGTATTATCGCTAGAACTGTAATAATTATACTTATTACTCCCGATATTATCAATAAAACATGCATTATTACGCATATAATGCAGTTATTATCGACAGAAGTATAATAAATGTACTTATTACTTTTATTGTTATCAATATAACAGGCAGTCTTAGCCATATTTTACTAGTATTATCGCTAGAACTGTAATAATTATACTTATTACTCCCGATATTATCAATATAACATGCATTATTACTCATGTAATGCAGTTATTATCGCTAGAACTGTAACAAATATACTTACTACTTTCATTATCATAAAATATAACATGCATTATTACCCATAGTGTGCAGTTATTATCGATAGAACTATAATAAATATACTTACTACTTTTATTATTATCAATATAACATGCATTATTACCCGTATAATGCAGTTATTATGGCTAGAACTGTAATAATTATACTTATTACTTATATTATTAGCAATATAACGTGCATTATTACCCATATAATGCAGTTATTATCGCTAGAACTGTAATAATTATACTTATTACTTATATTATTATCAATATAACATGCATTATTACCCATATAGTGGAGTTATTATCTCTAGAACTGTAATAATTATACTTACTACTTATATTATTATCAATATAACATGCATTATTACCCATATAATGGAGTTATTATCGCTAGAACTGTAGTAATTATACTTATTACTTTTATTATTATCAATATAACATGCACTATTACCCGTATAATGCAGTTATTATCGCTAGAACTGTAATAATTATACTTATTACTCCCGATATTATCAATATAGCATGCATTATTACCCATATAATGCAGCTATTATCGACAGAAGTATAATAAATATACTTATTACTTATATTGTTATCAATATAACATGCATTATTACCCATATAATGGAGTTATTATCGCTAGAACTGTAATAATTATACTTATTACTTATATTATTATCAATATAACATGCATTATTACCCATATAATGCAGTTATTATCGACAGAAGTATAATAAATATACTTATTACTTTTATTATTATCAGTATAACATGTACTATTAGCCATATTTTACTAGTATTTTCGCTAGAACTGTAATAATAATACTTATTACTCCCGATATTATCAATATAACATCCATTATTTCCCATATAATGCAGTTATTATTGCTAGAACTCTAATAAATATACTTACTACTTTCATTATCATCAATATAACATGCATTATTACCTATATTATGCAGTTATTATCGCTGGAACTGTAACAAATATACTTACTACTTTCATTATCATCAATATAACATGCATTATTACCCATATTGTGCAGTTATTACCGATAGAACTATAATAAATATACTTATTACTTTTATTATTATCAATATAAGATGCATTATTACCCGTATAATGCAGTTATTATCGCTAGAACTGTAACAATTATACTTATTACTTATATTACTAGCAATATAACGTGCATTATTACCCATATAATGCAGTTATTATCGCTAGAACTGTAATAATTATACTTATTACTTATATTATTATCAATATAACATGCATTATTACCCATATAGTGGAGTTATTATCTCTAGAACTGTAATAATTATACTTATTACTTATATTATTATCAATATAACATGCATTATTACCCATATAATGGAGTTATTACCGCTAGAACTGTAGTAATTATACTTATTACTTTTATTATTATCAATATAACATGCATTATTACCCGTATAATGCAGTTATTATCGCTAGAACTGTAATAATTATACTTATTACTCCCGATATTATCAATATAACATGCATTATTACCCATATTGTGCAGTTATTATCGATAGAACTATAATAAATATACTTATTACTTTTATTATTATCAATATAACATGCATTATTGCCCGTATAATGCACTTATTATCGCTAGAACTGTAATAATTATACTTATTACTTATATTATTAGCAATATAACGTGCATTATTACCCATATAATGCGGTTATTATCGCTAGAACTGTAATAATTATACTTATTACTTATATTATTATCAATATAACATGCATTATTACCCATATAATGGAGTTATTATCGCCAGAACTGTAATAATTATACTTATTACTTATATTATTATCAATATAACATGCATTATTACCCATATAATGCAGTTATTATCGACAGAAGTATAATAAATATACTTATTGCTTTTATTATTATCAATATAACAGGCACTAATAGCCATATTTTACTATTATTATCGCTAGAACTGTAATAATAATACTTATTACTCCCGATATTATCAATATAACATCAATTATTACCCATATAATGCAGTTATTATTGCTAGAAATCTAATAAATATACTTACTACTTTCATTATCATCAATATAACATGCATTATTACCTATATTATGCAGTTATTAACGATAGAACTATAATAAATATACTTATTACTTTTATTATCATCAATACAACATGCATTATTACCCATATTATGCAGATATTATCGATAGAACTGTAATAAATATACTTATTACTTTTATTTTTATCAATATAACATGCACTATTTGCCATATTTTACTATTATTATCGCTAGAACTATAATAATTATACTTATTACTCCCGATATTATCAATATAACATGCATTATTACCCATATAATGCAGTTATTATCGCTAGAACTGTAATAATTATATTTGTTACTTATATTATTAGCAATGTAACGTGCATTATTACCCATATAATGCAGTTATTATCGACAGAAGTATAATAAATATACTTATTACCTTTATTATTATCAGTATAACATGTACTATTAGCCATATTTTACTATTCTTATCGCTAGAACTATAATAATTATACTTATTACTCCCGATATTATCAATATAACATGCACTAGTACCCATATAATGCAGGTACTATCGACAGAAATATAATAAATATACTTATTACTATTATTATTATCAATATAACAGACACTCTTAGGCATATTTTACTAGTATTATCGCTAGAACAGTAATAATTATACTTATTACTCCCGATATTATCAATATAACATCCATTATTACCCATATAATGCAGTTATTATCGCTAGAACTCTAATAAATATACTTACTACTTTCATTATCATCAATATAACATGCATTATTACCCGTATAATGCAGTTATTATCGCTAGAACTGTAATAATTATACTTATTACTCCCGATATTATCAATATAACATGCATTATTACCCATATAATGCAGCTATTATCGACAGAAGTATAATAAATATACTTATTACTTATATTGTTATCAATATAACATGCATTATTACCTATATTATGCAGTTATTATCGATAGAACTATAATAAATATACTTATTACTTTTATTATCATCAATATAACATGCATTATTACCCATATTATGCAGTTATTATCGATAGAACTGTAATAAATATACTTATTACTTTTATTTTTATCAATATAACATGCACTATTTGCCATATTTTACTATTATTATCGCTAGAACTATAATAATTATACTTATTACTCCCGATATTATCAATATAACATGCATTATTACCCATATAATGCAGTTATTATCGCTAGAACTGTAATAATTATATTTGTTACTTATATTATTAGCAATATAACGTGCATTATTACCCATATAATGCAGTTATTATCGACAGAAGTATAATAAATATACTTATTACCTATATTATTATCAGTATAACATGTTCTATTAGCCATATTTTACTATTCTTATCGCTAGAACTATAATAATTATACTTATTACTCCCGATATTATCAATATAACATGCATTAGTACCCATATAATGCAGGTATTATCAACAGAAGTATAATAAATATACTTCTTACTATTATTATTATCAATATAACAGACACTCTTAGCCATATTTTGCTAGTATTATCGCTAGAACTGTAATAATTATACTTATTACTCCCGATATTATCAATAAAACATGCATTATTACGCATATAATGCAGTTATTATCGACAGAAGTATAATAAATGTACTTATTACTTTTATTGTTATCAATATAACAGGCAGTCTTAGCCATATTTTACTAGTATTATCGCTAGAACTGTAATAATTATACTTATTACTCCCGATATTATCAATATAACATCCATCATTACCCATATAATGCAGTTATTATCGCTAGAACTGTAATAATTATACTTATTACTTATATTATTATCAATATAACATGCATTATTCCCCATATTATGCAGTTATTATCGCTAGAACTATAATAAATATACATATTACTCCCAATATTATCAATATAACATGCATTATTACCCATATAATGCAGTTATTATCGACAGAAATATAATAAATATACTTATTGCTTTTATTATTATCAATATAACAGGCACTAATAGCCAAATTTTACTATTATTATCGCTAGAACTGTAATAATTATACTTATTACTCCCGATATTATCAATATAACATGCATTATTACTCATGTAATGCAGTTATTATCGCTAGAACTGTAACAAATATACTTACTACTTTCATTATCATAAAATATAACATGCATTATTACCCATAGTGTGCAGTTATTATCGATAGAACTATAATAAATATACTTACTACTTTTATTATTATCAATATAACATGCATTATTACCCGTATAATGCAGTTATTATGGCTAGAACTGTAATAATTATACTTATTACTTATATTATTAGCAATATAACGTGCATTATTACCCATATAATGCAGTTATTATCGCTAGAACTGTAATAATTATACTTATTACTTATATTATTATCAATATAACATGCATGATTACCCATATAGTGGAGTTATTATCTCTAGAACTGTAATAATTATACTTACTACTTATATTATTATCAATATAACATGCATTATTACCCATATAATGGAGTTATTATCGCTAGAACTGTAGTAATTATACTTATTACTTTTATTATTATCAATATAACATGCACTATTACCCGTATAATGCAGTTATTATCGCTAGAACTGTAATAATTATACTTATTACTCCCGATATTATCAATATAGCATGCATTATTACCCATATAATGCAGCTATTATCGACAGAAGTATAATAAATATACTTATTACTTATATTGTTATCAATATAACATGCATTATTACCCATATAATGGAGTTATTATCGCTAGAACTGTAATAATTATACTTATTACTTATATTATTATCAATATAACATGCATTATTACCCATATAATGCAGTTATTATCGACAGAAGTATAATAAATATACTTATTACTTTTATTATTATCAGTATAACATGTACTATTAGCCATATTTTACTAGTATTTTCGCTAGAACTGTAATAATAATACTTATTACTCCCGATATTATCAATATAACATCCATTATTTCCCATATAATGCAGTTATTATTGCTAGAACTCTAATAAATATACTTACTACTTTCATTATCATCAATATAACATGCATTATTACCTATATTATGCAGTTATTATCGCTGGAACTGTAACAAATATACTTACTACTTTCATTATCATCAATATAACATGCATTATTACCCATATTGTGCAGTTATTACCGATAGAACTATAATAAATATACTTATTACTTTTATTATTATCAATATAAGATGCATTATTACCCGTATAATGCAGTTATTATCGCTAGAACTGTAACAATTATACTTATTACTTATATTACTAGCAATATAACGTGCATTATTACCCATATAATGCAGTTATTATCGCTAGAACTGTAATAATTATACTTATTACTTATATTATTATCAATATAACATGCATTATTACCCATATAGTGGAGTTATTATCTCTAGAACTGTAATAATTATACTTATTACTTATATTATTATCAATATAACATGCATTATTACCCATATAATGGAGTTATTACCGCTAGAACTGTAGTAATTATACTTATTACTTTTATTATTATCAATATAACATGCATTATTACCCGTATAATGCAGTTATTATCGCTAGAACTGTAATAATTATACTTATTACTCCCGATATTATCAATATAACATGCATTATTACCCATATTGTGCAGTTATTATCGATAGAACTATAATAAATATACTTATTACTTTTATTATTATCAATATAACATGCATTATTGCCCGTATAATGCACTTATTATCGCTAGAACTGTAATAATTATACTTATTACTTATATTATTAGCAATATAACGTGCATTATTACCCATATAATGCGGTTATTATCGCTAGAACTGTAATAATTATACTTATTACTTATATTATTATCAATATAACATGCATTATTACCCATATAATGGAGTTATTATCGCCAGAACTGTAATAATTATACTTATTACTTATATTATTATCAATATAACATGCATTATTACCCATATAATGCAGTTATTATCGACAGAAGTATAATAAATATACTTATTGCTTTTATTATTATCAATATAACAGGCACTAATAGCCATATTTTACTATTATTATCGCTAGAACTGTAATAATAATACTTATTACTCCCGATATTATCAATATAACATCAATTATTACCCATATAATGCAGTTATTATTGCTAGAAATCTAATAAATATACTTACTACTTTCATTATCATCAATATAACATGCATTATTACCTATATTATGCAGTTATTAACGATAGAACTATAATAAATATACTTATTACTTTTATTATCATCAATATAACATGCATTATTACCCATATTATGCAGATATTATCGATAGAACTGTAATAAATATACTTATTACTTTTATTTTTATCAATATAACATGCACTATTTGCCATATTTTACTATTATTATCGCTAGAACTATAATAATTATACTTATTACTCCCGATATTATCAATATAACATGCATTATTACCCATATAATGCAGTTATTATCGCTAGAACTGTAATAATTATATTTGTTACTTATATTATTAGCAATGTAACGTGCATTATTACCCATATAATGCAGTTATTATCGACAGAAGTATAATAAATATACTTATTACCTTTATTATTATCAGTATAACATGTACTATTAGCCATATTTTACTATTCTTATCGCTAGAACTATAATAATTATACTTATTACTCCCGATATTATCAATATAACATGCACTAGTACCCATATAATGCAGGTACTATCGACAGAAATATAATAAATATACTTATTACTATTATTATTATCAATATAACAGACACTCTTAGGCATATTTTACTAGTATTATCGCTAGAACAGTAATAATTATACTTATTACTCCCGATATTATCAATATAACATCCATTATTACCCATATAATGCAGTTATTATCGCTAGAACTCTAATAAATATACTTACTACTTTCATTATCATCAATATAACATGCATTATTACCCGTATAATGCAGTTATTATCGCTAGAACTGTAATAATTATACTTATTACTCCCGATATTATCAATATAACATGCATTATTACCCATATAATGCAGCTATTATCGACAGAAGTATAATAAATATACTTATTACTTATATTGTTATCAATATAACATGCATTATTACCTATATTATGCAGTTATTATCGATAGAACTATAATAAATATACTTATTACTTTTATTATCATCAATATAACATGCATTATTACCCATATTATGCAGTTATTATCGATAGAACTGTAATAAATATACTTATTACTTTTATTTTTATCAATATAACATGCACTATTTGCCATATTTTACTATTATTATCGCTAGAACTATAATAATTATACTTATTACTCCCGATATTATCAATATAACATGCATTATTACCCATATAATGCAGTTATTATCGCTAGAACTGTAATAATTATATTTGTTACTTATATTATTAGCAATATAACGTGCATTATTACCCATATAATGCAGTTATTATCGACAGAAGTATAATAAATATACTTATTACCTATATTATTATCAGTATAACATGTTCTATTAGCCATATTTTACTATTCTTATCGCTAGAACTATAATAATTATACTTATTACTCCCGATATTATCAATATAACATGCATTAGTACCCATATAATGCAGGTATTATCAACAGAAGTATAATAAATATACTTCTTACTATTATTATTATCAATATAACAGACACTCTTAGCCATATTTTGCTAGTATTATCGCTAGAACTGTAATAATTATACTTATTACTCCCGATATTATCAATAAAACATGCATTATTACGCATATAATGCAGTTATTATCGACAGAAGTATAATAAATGTACTTATTACTTTTATTGTTATCAATATAACAGGCAGTCTTAGCCATATTTTACTAGTATTATCGCTAGAACTGTAATAATTATACTTATTACTCCCGATATTATCAATATAACATCCATCATTACCCATATAATGCAGTTATTATCGCTAGAACTGTAATAATTATACTTATTACTTATATTATTATCAATATAACATGCATTATTCCCCATATTATGCAGTTATTATCGCTAGAACTATAATAAATATACATATTACTCCCAATATTATCAATATAACATGCATTATTACCCATATAATGCAGTTATTATCGACAGAAATATAATAAATATACTTATTGCTTTTATTATTATCAATATAACAGGCACTAATAGCCAAATTTTACTATTATTATCGCTAGAACTGTAATAATTATACTTATTACTCCCGATATTATCAATATAACATGCATTATTACTCATGTAATGCAGTTATTATCGCTAGAACTGTAACAAATATACTTACTACTTTCATTATCATAAAATATAACATGCATTATTACCCATAGTGTGCAGTTATTATCGATAGAACTATAATAAATATACTTACTACTTTTATTATTATCAATATAACATGCATTATTACCCGTATAATGCAGTTATTATGGCTAGAACTGTAATAATTATACTTATTACTTATATTATTAGCAATATAACATGCATTATTACCCATATAGTGGAGTTATTATCTCTAGAACTGTAATAATTATACTTACTACTTATATTATTATCAATATAACATGCATTATTACCCATATAATGGAGTTATTATCGCTAGAACTGTAGTAATTATACTTATTACTTTTATTATTATCAATATAACATGCACTATTACCCGTATAATGCAGTTATTATCGCTAGAACTGTAATAATTATACTTATTACTCCCGATATTATCAATATAGCATGCATTATTACCCATATAATGCAGCTATTATCGACAGAAGTATAATAAATATACTTATTACTTATATTGTTATCAATATAACATGCATTATTACCCATATAATGGAGTTATTATCGCTAGAACTGTAATAATTATACTTATTACTTATATTATTATCAATATAACATGCATTATTACCCATATAATGCAGTTATTATCGACAGAAGTATAATAAATATACTTATTACTTTTATTATTATCAGTATAACATGTACTATTAGCCATATTTTACTATTCTTATCGCTAGAAGTATAATAATTATACTTATTACTCCCGATATTATCAATATAACATGCACTAGTACCCATATAATGCAGGTACTATCGACAGAAATATAATAAATATACTTATTACTATTATTATTATCAATATAACAGACACTCTTAGGCATATTTTACTAGTATTATCGCTAGAACTGTAATAATTATACTTATTACTCCCGATATTATCAATATAACATGCATTATTACGCATATAATGAGGTTATTATCGACAGAAGTATAATAAATATACATATTACTTTTATTATTATCAATATAACAGGCACTCTTAGCCATATTTTACTAGTATTATCGCTAGAACAGTAATAATTATACTTATTACTCCCGATATTATCAATATAACATCCATTATTACCCATATAATGCAGTTATTATCGCTAGAACTCTAATAAATATACTTACTACTTTCATTATCATCAATATAACATGCATTATTACCCATATAATGCAGTTATTATCGACAGAAGTATAATAAATATACTTATTACCTTTATTATTATCAGTATAACATGTACTATTAGCCATATTTTACTATTCTTATCGCTAGAACTATAATAATTATACTTATTACTCCCGATATTATCAATATAACATGCATTAGTACCCATATAATGCAGGTATTATCGACAGAAGTATAATAAATATACTTCTTACTATTATTATTATCAATATAACAGACACTCTTAGCCATATTTTACTAGTATTATCGCTAGAACTGTAATAATTATACTTATTACTCCCGATATTATCAATATAACATGCATTATTACGCATATAATGAGGTTATTATCGACAGAAGTATAATAAATATACATATTACTTTTATTATTATCAATATAACAGGCACTCTTAGCCATATTTTACTAGTATTATCGCTAGAACAGTAATAATTATACTTATTACTCCCGATATTATCAATATAACATCCATTATTACCCATATAATGCAGTTATTATCGCTAGAACTCTAATAAATATACTTACTACTTTCATTATCATCAATATAACATGCATTATTACCCATATAATGCAGTTATTGTCGACAGAAGTATAATAAATATACTTATTACCTTTATTATTATCAGTATAACATGTACTATTAGCCATATTTTACTATTCTTATCGCTAGAACTATAATAATTATACTTATTACTCCCGATATTATCAATATAACATGCATTAGTACCCATATAATGCAGGTATTATCGACAGAAGTATAATAAATATACTTCTTACTATTATTATTATCAATATAACAGACACTCTTAGCCATATTTTACTAGTATTATCGCTAGAACTGTAATAATTATACTTATTTCTCCCGATATTATCAATAAAACATGCATTATTACGCATATAATGCAGTTATTATCGACAGAAGTATAATAAATGTACTTATTACTTTTATTGTTATCAATATAACAGGCAGTCTTAGCCATATTTTACTAGTATTATCGCTAGAACTGTAATAATTATACTTATTACTTATATTATTATCAATATAACATGCATTATTACCCATATTATGCAGTTATTATCGCTAGAACTATAATAAATATACATATTACTCCCAATATTATCAATATAACATGCATTATTACCCATATAATGCAGTTATTATCGCTAGAACTGTAATAATTATACTTATTACTTATATTATTAGCAATATAACGTGCATTATTACCCATATAATGCAGTTATTATCGCTAGAACTGTAATAATTATACTTATTACTTACATTATTATCAATATAACATGCATTATTACCCATATAATGGAGTTATTATCGCTAGAACTGTAATAATTATACTTATTACTTATATTATTAGCAATATAACGTGCATTATTACCCATATAATGCAGTTATTATCGCTAGAACTGTAATAATTATACTTATTACTTATATTATTATCAACATAACATGCATTATTACCCATATAATGGAGTTATTATCGCTGGAACTGTAATAATTATACTTATTATTTATATTATTATCAATATAACATGCATTATTACCCATATAATGGAGTTATTATCGCTAGAACTGTAATAATTATACTTATTACTCCCGATATTATCGATATAACATCCATCATTACCCATATAATGCAGTTATTATCGCTAGAACTGTAATAATTATACTTATTACTTATATTATTATCAATATAACATGCGTTATTACCCATATTATGCAGTTATTATCGCTAGAACTATAATAAATATACATATTACTCCCAATATTATCAATATAACATGCATTATTACCCATATAATGCAGTTATTATCGCTAGAACTGTAATAATTATACTTATTACTTATATTATTAGCAATATAACGTGCATTATTACCCATATAATGCAGTTATTATCGCTAGTAATGCAATAATTATACTTATTACTTATATTATTATCAATATAACATGCATT
This sequence comes from Megachile leachella, assembly GCA_963576845.1. NCBI lineage: Eukaryota > Metazoa > Arthropoda > Insecta > Hymenoptera > Megachilidae > Megachile > Megachile leachella. Next base: position 425,853 of record CAUYWW010000016.1, on the reverse strand, counting down.
ATTACCCATATAATGGTGTTATTATCGCTAGAACTGTAATAATTATACTTATTACTCCCGATATTATCAATATAACATCCATCATTACCCATATAATGCAGTTATTATCGCTAGAACTGTAATAATTATACTTATTACTTATATTATTATCAATATAACATGCATTATTACCCATATTATGCAGTTATTATCGCTAGAACTATAATAAATATACATATTACTCCCAATATTATCAATATAACATGCATTATTACCCATATAATGCAGTTATTATCGACAGAAATATAATAAATATACTTATTGCTTTTATTATTATCAATATAACAGGCACTAATAGCCATATTTTACTATTATTATCGCTAGAACTGTAATAATTATACTTATTACTCCCGATATTATCAATATAACATGCATTATTACTCATATAATGCAGTTATTATCGCTAGAACTGTAACAAATATACTTACTACTTTCATTATCATAAAATATAACATGCATTATTACCCATAGTGTGCAGTTATTATCGATAGAACTATAATAAATATACTTACTACTTTTATTATTATCAATATAACATGCATTATTACCCGTATAATGCAGTTATTATCGCTAGAACTGTAATAATTGTACTTATTACTTATATTATTAGCAATATAACATGCATTATTACCCATATAATGCAGTTGTTATCGCTAGAACTGTAATAATTATACTTATTACTTATATTATTATCAATATAACATGCATTATTACCCATATAATGGAGTTATTATCGCTAGAACTGTAATAATTATACTTATTACTCCCGATATTATCAATATAACAGGCACTAATAGCCATATTTTACTAGTATTATCGCTAGAACTGTAATAATTATACTTATTACTCCCGATGTTATCAATATAACATCCATTATTACCCACATAATGCAGTTATTATCGCTAGAACTCTAATAAATATACTTACTACTTTCATTATCATCAATATAACATGCATTATTACCCATATAATGCAGTTATTATCGACAGAAGTATAATAAATATACTTGTTACTTTTATTATTATCAATATAACAGGCACTAATAGCCATATTATACTATTATTATCGCTAGGACTGTAATAATTATACTTATTACTCCCGATATTATCAATATAACATGCATTATTACTCATATAATGCAGTTATTATCGCTAGAACTGTAACAAATATACTTACTACTTTCATTATCATAAAATATAACATGCATTATTACCCATAGTGTGCAGTTATTATCGATAGAACTATAATAAATATACTTACTACTTTTATTATTATCAATATAACATGCATTATTACCCGTATAATGCAGTTATTATCGCTAGAACTGTAATAATTATACTTATTACTTATACTATTATCAATATAACATGCATTATTACCCATATAATGCAGTTATTATCGACAGAAGTATAATAAATATACTTATTACTTTTATTATTATCAATATAACAGGCACTAATAGCCATATTTTACTATTATTATCGCTAGAACTATAATAATTACACTTATTACTTATATTATTATCAATATAACATGCATTATTACCCATATTATGCAGTTATTATCGCAAGAACTGTAATAAATATACATATTACTCCCAATATTATCAATATAACATGCATTATTACTCATATAATGCAGTTATTATCGACAGAAGTATAATAAATATACTTATTACTTTTATTATTATCAATATAACAGGCACTAATAGCCATATTTTACTATTATTATCGCTAGAACTGTAATAATTATACTTATTACTCCCGATATTATCAATATAACATGCATTATTACTCATATAATGCAGTTATTATCGCTAGAACTGTAACAAATATACTTACTACTTTCATTATCATCAATATAACATGCATTATTACCCATATTGTGCAGTTATTATCGATAGAACTATAATAAATATACTTATTACTTTTATTATTATCAATATAACATGCATTATTACCCATATAATGCAGTTGTTATCGACAGAAGTATAATAAATATACTTATTACTTTTATTATTATCAATATAACAGGCACTAATAGCCATATTTTACTATTATTATCGCTAGAACTATAATAATTACACTTATTACTTATATTTTTATCAATATAACATGCATTATTACCCATATAATGTAGTTATTATCGACAGAAGTATAATAAATATACTTATTACTTTTATTATTATCAATATAACAGGCACTAATAGCCATATTTTACTATTATTATCGCTAGAACTATAATAATTGTACTTATTACTCCCGATATTAACAATATAACATGCATTATTACGCAAATAATGCAGTTATTATCGCTAGAACTGTAATAAATATACTTACTACTTTCATTATCATCAATATAATATGCATTATTGCCCATATTATGCAGTTATTATCGCTAGAACTGTAATAACTATACTTATAACTCCCGATATTATCAATATAACATGCATTATTACCCATATAAAGCAGTTATTATCGACAGAAGTATAATAAATATACTTATTACTTATATTATTATCAATATAACATGCATTATTACCCATATAATGCAGTTATTATCGCTAGAACTGTAATAATTATACTTATTACTTATATTATTATCAATATAACATGCATTACTACCCATATTATGCAGTTATTATCGACAGCAGTATAATAAATATACTTATTACTTTTATTATTATCAATATAACAGGCACTAATAGCCATATTTTACTATTATTATCGCTAGAACTATAATAATTATACTTATTACTCCCGATATTATCAATATAACATGCATTATTACCCATATAATGCAGTTATTATCGCTAGAACTGTAATAATTATATTTGTTACTTATATTATTAGCAATATAACGTGCATTATTACCCATATAATGCAGTTATTATCGACAGAAGTATAATAAATATACTTATTACCTTTATTATTATCAGTATAACATGTACTATTAGCCATATTTTACTATTCTTATCGCTAGAACTATAATAATTATACTTATTACTCCCGATATTATCAATATAACATGCATTAGTACCCATATAATGCAGGTATTATCGACAGAAGTATAATAAATATACTTCTTACTATTATTATTATCAATATAACAGACACTCTTAGCCATATTTTACTATTATTATCGCTAGAACTATAATAATTATACATATTACACCCGATATTATCAATATAACATGCATTATTACCCATATAATGCAGTTATTATCGCTAGAACTGTAATAATTATATTTGTTACTTATATTATTAGCAATATAACGTGCATTATTACCCATATAATGCAGTTATTATCGACAGAAGTATAATAAATATACTTATTACCTTTATTATTATCAGTATAACATGTACTATTAGCCATATTTTACTATTCTTATCGCTAGAACTATAATAATTATACTTATTACTCCCGATATTATCAATATAACATGCATTAGTACCCATATAATGCAGGTATTATCGACAGAAGTATAATAAATATACTTCTTACTATTATTATTATCAATATAACAGACACTCTTAGCCATATTTTGCTAGTATTATCGCTAGAACTGTAATAATTATACTTATTACTCCCGATATTATCAATAAAACATGCATTATTACGCATATAATGCAGTTATTATCGACAGAAGTATAATAAATGTACTTATTACTTTTATTGTTATCAATATAACAGGCAGTCTTAGCCATATTTTACTAGTATTATCGCTAGAACTGTAATAATTATACTTATTACTCCCGATATTATCAATATAACATCCATCATTACCCATATAATGCAGTTATTATCGCTAGAACTGTAATAATTATACTTATTACTTATATTATCATCAATATAACATGCATTATTCCCCATATTATGCAGTTATTATCGCTAGAACTATAATAAATATACATATTACTCCCAATATTATCAATATAACATGCATTATTACCCATATAATGCAGTTATTATCGACAGAAATATAATAAATATACTTATTGCTTTTATTATTATCAATATAACAGGCACTAATAGCCAAATTTTACTATTATTATCGCTAGAACTGTAATAATTATACTTATTACTCCCGATATTATCAATATAACATGCATTATTACTCATGTAATGCAGTTATTATCGCTAGAACTGTAACAAATATACTTACTACTTTCATTATCATAAAATATAACATGCATTATTACCCATAGTGTGCAGTTATTATCGATAGAACTATAATAAATATACTTACTACTTTTATTATTATCAATATAACATGCATTATTACCCGTATAATGCAGTTATTATGGCTAGAACTGTAATAATTATACTTATTACTTATATTATTAGCAATATAACGTGCATTATTACCCATATAATGCAGTTATTATCGCTAGAACTGTAATAATTATACTTATTACTTATATTATTATCAATATAACATGCATTATTACCCATATAGTGGAGTTATTATCTCTAGAACTGTAATAATTATACTTACTACTTATATTATTATCAATATAACATGCATTATTACCCATATAATGGAGTTATTATCGCTAGAACTGTAGTAATTATACTTATTACTTTTATTATTATCAATATAACATGCACTATTACCCGTATAATGCAGTTATTATCGCTAGAACTGTAATAATTATACTTATTACTCTCGATATTATCAATATAGCATGCATTATTACCCATATAATGCAGCTATTATCGACAGAAGTATAATAAATATACTTATTACTTATATTGTTATCAATATAACATGCATTATTACCCATATAATGGAGTTATTATCGCTAGAACTGTAATAATTATACTTATTACTTATATTATTATCAATATAACATGCATTATTACCCATATAATGCAGTTATTATCGACAGAAGTATAATAAATATACTTATTACTTTTATTATTATCAGTATAACATGTACTATTAGCCATATTTTACTATTCTTATCGCTAGAAGTATAATAATTATACTTATTACTCCCGATATTATCAATATAACATGCACTAGTACCCATATAATGCAGGTACTATCGACAGAAATATAATAAATATACTTATTACTATTATTATTATCAATATAACAGACACTCTTAGGCATATTTTACTAGTATTATCGCTAGAACTGTAATAATTATACTTATTACTCCCGATATTATCAATATAACATGCATTATTACGCATATAATGCGGTTATTATCGACAGAAGTATAATAAATATACTTATTACTTTTATTATTATCAATATAACAGGCACTCTTAGCCATATTTTACTAGTATTATCGCTAGAAAAGTAATAATTATACTTATTACTCCCGATATTATCAATATAACATCCATTATTACCCATATAATGCAGTTATTATCGCTAGAACTCTAATAAATATACTTACTACTTTCATTATCATCAATATAACATGCATTATTACCCATATAATGCAGTTATTATCGACAGAAGTATAATAAATATACTTATTACCTTTATTATTATCAGTATAACATGTACTATTAGCCATATTTTACTATTCTTATCGCTAGAACTATAATAATTATACTTATTACTGCCGATATTATCAATATAACATGCATTAGTACCCATATAATGCAGGTATTATCGACAGAAGTATAATAAATATACTTCTTACTATTATTATTATCAATATAACAGACACTCTTAGCCATATTTTACTAGTATTATCGCTAGAACTGTAATAATTATACTTATTACTCCCGATATTATCAATAAAACATGCATTATTACGCATATAATGCAGTTATTATCGACAGAAGTATAATAAATGTACTTATTACTTTTATTGTTATCAATATAACAGGCAGTCTTAGCCATATTTTACTAGTATTATTAGCTAGAACTGTAATAATTATACTTATTACTTATATTATTATCAATATAACATGCATTATTACCCATATAATGGAGTTATTATCGCTAGAACTGTAATAATTATACTTATTACTTATATTATTAGCAATATAACGTGCATTATTACCCATATAATGCAGTTATTATCGCTAGAACTGTAATAATTATACTTACTACTTATATTATTATCAACATAACATGCATTATTACCCATATAATGGAGTTATTATCGCTGGAACTGTAATAATTATACTTATTATTTATATTATTAGCAATATAACGTGCATTATTACCCATATAATGCAGTTATTATCGCTAGAACTGTAATAATTATACTTACTACTTATATTATTATCAACATAACATGCATTATTACCCATATAATGGAGTTATTATCCCTGGAACTGTAATAATTATACTTATTACTTATATTATTAGCAATATAACGTGCATTATTACCCATATAATGCAGTTATTATCGCTAGAACTGTAATAATTATACTTACTACTTATATTATTATCAACATAACATGCATTATTACCCATATAATGGAGTTATTATCGCTGGAACTGTAATAATTATACTTATTATTTATATTATTATCAATATAACATGCATTATTACCCATATAATGGAGTTATTATCGCTAGAACTGTAATAATTATACTTATTACTCCCGATATTATCGATATAACATCCATCATTACCCATATAATGCAGTTATTATCGCTAGAACTGTAATAATTATACTTATTACTTATATTATTATCAATATAACATCCATCATTACCCATATAATGCAGTTATTATCGCTAGAACTATAATAAATATACATATTACTCCCAATATTATCAATATAACATGCATTATTACCCATATAATGCAGTTATTATCGCTAGAACTGTAATAATTATACTTATTACTTATATTATTAGCAATATAACGTGCATTATTACCCATATAATGCAGTTATTATCGCTAGAACTGTAATAATTATACTTATTACTTACATTATTATCAATATAACATGCATTATTACCCATATAATGGAGTTATTATCGCTAGAACTGTAATAATTATACTTATTACTTATATTATTAGCAATATAACGTGCATTATTACCCATATAATGCAGTTATTATCGCTAGAACTGTAATAATTATACTTACTACTTATATTATTATCAACATAACATGCATTATTACCCATATAATGGAGTTATTATCGCTGGAACTGTAATAATTATACTTATTATTTATATTATTATCAATATAACATGCATTATTACCCATATAATGGAGTTATTATCGCTAGAACTGTAATAATTATACTTATTACTCCCGATATTATCGATATAACATCCATCATTACCCATATAATGCAGTTATTATCGCTAGAACTGTAATAATTATACTTATTACTTATATTATTATCAATATAACATGCATTATTACCCATATTATGCAGTTATTATCGCTAGAACTATAATAAATATACATATTACTCCCAATATTATCAATATAACATGCATTATTACCCATATAATGCAGTTATTATCGCTAGAACTGTAATAATTATACTTATTACTTATATTATTAGCAATATAACGTGCATTATTACCCATATAATGCAGTTATTATCGCTAGAACTGTAATAATTATACTTATTACTTACATTATTATCAATATAACATGCATTATTACCCATATAATGGAGTTATTATCGCTAGAACTGTAATAATTATACCTATTACTTATATTATTAGCAATATAACGTGCATTATTACCCATATAATGCAGTTATTATCGCTAGAACTGTAATAATTATACTTACTACTTATATTATTATCAACATAACATGCATTATTACCCATATAATGGAGTTATTATCGCTGGAACTGTAATAATTATACTTATTATTTATATTATTATCAATATAACATGCATTATTACCCATATAATGGAGTTATTATCGCTAGAACTGTAATAATTATACTTATTACTCCCGATATTATCGATATAACATCCATCATTACCCATATAATGCAGTTATTATCGCTAGAACTGTAATAATTATACTTATTACTTATATTATTATCAATATAACATGGATTATTACCCATATTATGCAGTTATTATCGCTAGAACTATAATAAATATACATATTACTCCCAATATTATCAATATAACATGCATTATTACCCATATAATGCAGTTATTATCGCTAGAACTGTAATAATTATACTTATTACTTATATTATTAGCAATATAACGTGCATTATAACCCATATAATGGAGTTATTATCGCTAGAACTGTAATAATTATACTTATTACTCCCGATATTATCAATATAACAGGCACTAATAGCCATATTTTACTAGTATTATCGCTAGAACTGTAATAATTATACTTATTACTCCCGATGTTATCAATATAACATCCATTATTACCCACATAATGCAGTTATTATCGCTAGAACTCTAATAAATATACTTACTACTTTCATTATCATCAATATAACATGCATTATTACCCATATTATGCAGTTAATATCGATAGAACTATAATAAATATACTTATTACTTTTATTATCATCAATATAACATGCATTATTACAGATATTATGCAGTTATTATCGATAGAACTGTAATAAATATACTTATTACTTTTATTTTTATCAATATAACATGCACTATTTGCCATATTTTACTATTATTATCGCTAGAACTATAATAATTGTACTTATTACTCCCGATATTATCAATATAACATGCATTATTACCCATATAATGCAGTTATTATCGACAGAAGTATAATAAATATACTTGTTACTTTTATTATTATCAATATAACAGGCACTAATAGCCATATTATACTATTATTATCGCTAGGACTGTAATAATTATACTTATTACTCCCGATATTATCAATATAACATGCATTATTACTCATATAATGCAGTTATTATCGCTAGAACTGTAACAAATATACTTACTACTTTCATTATCATAAAATATAACATGCATTATTACCCATAGTGTGCAGTTATTATCGATAGAACTATAATAAATATACGTATTACTTTTATTATTATCAATATAACATGCATTATTACCCGTATAATGCAGTTATTATCGCTAGAACTGTAATAATTATACTTATTACTTATACTATTATCAATATAACATGCATTATTACCCATATAATGCAGTTATTATCGACAGAAGTATAATAAATATACTTATTACTTTTATTATTATCAACATAACAGGCACTAATAGCCATATTTTACTATTATTATCGCTAGAACTATAATAATTACACTTATTACTTATATTATTATCAATATAACATGCATTATTACCCATATTATGCAGTTATTATCGCTAGAACTGTAATAAATATACATATTACTCCCAATATTATCAATATAACATGCATTATTACTCATATAATGCAGTTATTATCGACAGAAGTATAATAAATATACTTATTACTTTTATTATTATCAATATAACAGGCACTAATAGCCATATTTTACTATTATTATCGCTAGAACTATAATAATTACACTTATTACTTATATTATTATCAATATAACATGCATTATTACCCATATAATGTAGTTATTATCGACAGAATTATAATAAATATACTTATTACTTTTATTATTATCAATATAACAGGCACTAATAGCCATATTTTACTATTATTATCGCTGGAACTATAATAATTGTACTTATTACTCCAGATATTAACAATATAACATGCATTATTACGCAAATAATGCAGTTATTATCGCTAGAACTGTAATAAATATACTTACTACTTTCATTATCATCAATATAATATGCATTATTGCCCATATTATGCAGTTATTATCGCTAGAACTGTAATAACTATACTTATAACTCCCGATATTATCAATATAACATGCATTATTACCCATATAAAGCAGTTATTATCGACAGAAGTATAATAAATATACTTATTACTTATATTATTATCAATATAACATGCATTATTACCCATATAATGCAGTTATTATCGCTAGAACTGTAATAATTATACTTATTACTTATATTATTATCAATATAACATGCATTACTACCCATATTATGCAGTTATTATTGACAGCAGTATAATAAATATACTTATTACTTTTATTATTATCAATATAACAGGCACTAATAGCCATATTTTACTATTATTATCGCTAGAACTATAATAATTATACTTATTACTCCCGATATTATCAATATAACGTGCATTATTACGCAAATAATGCAGTTATTATCGCTAGAACTGTAATAAGTATACTCACTACTTTCATTATCATCAACATAACATGCATTATTGCCCATATTATGCAGTTATTATCGATAGAACTATAATAAATATACTTATTACTTTTATTATCATCAATATAACATGCATTATTACCCATATTATGCAGTTATTATCGATAGAACTGTAATAAATATACTTGTTACTTATATTATTAGCAATATAACGTGCATTATTACCCATATAATGCAGTTATTATCGCTAGAACTGTAATAATTATACTTATTACTTATATTATTATCAATATAACATGCATTATTACCCATATTATGCAGTTATTATCGCTAGAACTATAATAAATATACATATTACTCCCAATATTATCAATATAACATGCATATATACCCATATAATGCAGTTATTATCGCTGGAACTGTAATAATTATACTTATTACTTATATTATTAGCAATATAACGTGCATTATTACCCATATAATGGAGTTATTATCGCTAGAACTGTAATAATTATACTTATTACTCCCGATATTATCAATATAACATCCATCATTACCCATATAATGCAATTATTATCGACAGAAGTATAATAAATATACTTATTACTTTTATTATTATCAATATAACAGGCACTAATAGCCATATTTTACTATTATTATCGCTAGAACTGTAATAATTATACTTATTACTTATATTATTATCAATATAACATGCATTATTACCCATATTATGCAGTTATTATCGCTAGAACTATAATAAATATACATATTACTCCCAATATTATCAATATAACATGCATTATTACCCATATAATGCAGTTATTATCGCTAGAACTGTAATAATTATACTTATTACTTATATTATTAGCAATATAACGTGCATTATTACCCATATAATGCAGTTATTATCGCTAGAACTGTAATAATTATACTTATTACTTATATTATTATCAATATAACATGCATTATTACCCATATACTGGAGTTATTATCTCTAGAACTGTAATAATTATACTTACTACTTATATTATTATCAATATAACATGCATTATTACCCATATAATGGAGTTATTATCGCTAGAACTGTAGTAATTATACTTATTACTTTTATTATTATCAATATAACATGCACTATTACCCGTATAATGCAGTTATTATCGCTAGAACTGTAATAATTATACTTATTACTCCCGATATTATCAATATAGCATGCATTATTACCCATATAATGCAGCTATTATCGACAGAAGTATAATAAATATACTTATTACTTATATTGTTATCAATATAACATGCATTATTACCCATATAATGGAGTTATTATCGCTAGAACTGTAATAATTATACTTATTACTTATATTATTATCAATATAACATGCATTATTACCCATATAATGCAGTTATTATCGACAGAAGTATAATAAATATACTTATTACTTTTATTATTATCAGTATAACATGTACTATTAGCCATATTTTACTATTCTTATCGCTAGAAGTATAATAATTATACTTATTACTCCCGATATTATCAATATAACATGCACTAGTACCCATATAATGCAGGTACTATCGACAGAAATATAATAAATATACTTATTACTATTATTATTATCAATATAACAGACACTCTTAGGCATATTTTACTAGTATTATCGCTAGAACTGTAATAATTATACTTATTACTCCCGATATTATCAATATAACATGCATTATTACGCATATAATGCGGTTATTATCGACAGAAGTATAATAAATATACTTATTACTTTTATTATTATCAATATAACAGGCACTCTTAGCCATATTTTACTAGTATTATCGCTAGAACAGTAATAATTATACTTATTACTCCCGATATTATCAATATAACATCCATTATTACCCATATAATGCAGTTATTATCGCTAGAACTCTAATAAATATACTTACTACTTTCATTATCATCAATATAACATGCATTATTACCCATATAATGCAGTTATTATCGACAGAAGTATAATAAATATACTTATTACCTTTATTATTATCAGTATAACATGTACTATTAGCCATATTTTACTATTCTTATCGCTAGAACTATAATAATTATACTTATTACTGCCGATATTATCAATATAACATGCATTAGTACCCATATAATGCAGGTATTATCGACAGAAGTATAATAAATATACTTCTTACTATTATTATTATCAATATAACAGACACTCTTAGCCATATTTTACTAGTATTATCGCTAGAACTGTAATAATTATACTTATTACTCCCGATATTATCAATAAAACATGCATTATTACGCATATAATGCAGTTATTATCGACAGAAGTATAATAAATGTACTTATTACTTTTATTGTTATCAATATAACAGGCAGTCTTAGCCATATTTTACTAGTATTATCGCTAGAACTGTAATAATTATACTTATTACTTATATTATTATCAATATAACATGCATTATTACCCATATTATGCAGTTATTATCGCTAGAACTATAATAAATATACATATTACTCCCAATATTATCAATATAACATGCATTATTACCCATATAATGCAGTTATTATCGCTAGAACTGTAATAATTATACTTATTACTTATATTATTAGCAATATAACGTGCATTATTACCCATATAATGCAGTTATTATCGCTAGAACTGTAATAATTATACTTATTACTTACATTATTATCAATATAACATGCATTATTACCCATATAATGGAGTTATTATCGCTAGAACTGTAATAATTATACTTATTACTTATATTATTAGCAATATAACGTGCATTATTACCCATATAATGCAGTTATTATCGCTAGAACTGTAATAATTATACTTACTACTTATATTATTATCAACATAACATGCATTATTACCCATATAATGGAGTTATTATCGCTGGAACTGTAATAATTATACTTATTATTTATATTATTATCAATATAACATGCATTATTACCCATATAATGGAGTTATTATCGCTAGAACTGTAATAATTATACTTATTACTCCCGATATTATCGATATAACATCCATCATTACCCATATAATGCAGTTATTATCGCTAGAACTGTAATAATTATACTTATTACTTATATTATTATCAATATAACATGCATTATTACCCATATTATGCAGTTATTATCGCTAGAACTATAATAAATATACATATTACTCCCAATATTATCAATATAACATGCATTATTACCCATATAATGCAGTTATTATCGCTAGAACTGTAATAATTATACTTATTACTTATATTATTAGCAATATAACGTGCATTATTACCCATATAATGCAGTTATTATCGCTAGAACTGTAATAATTATACTTATTACTTACATTATTATCAATATAACATGCATTATTACCCATATAATGGAGTTATTATCGCTAGAACTGTAATAATTATACCTATTACTTATATTATTAGCAATATAACGTGCATTATTACCCATATAATGCAGTTATTATCGCTAGAACTGTAATAATTATACTTACTACTTATATTATTATCAACATAACATGCATTATTACCCATATAATGGAGTTATTATCGCTGGAACTGTAATAATTATACTTATTATTTATATTATTATCAATATAACATGCATTATTACCCATATAATGGAGTTATTATCGCTAGAACTGTAATAATTATACTTATTACTCCCGATATTATCGATATAACATCCATCATTACCCATATAATGCAGTTATTATCGCTAGAACTGTAATAATTATACTTATTACTTATATTATTATCAATATAACATGCATTATTACCCATATTATGCAGTTATTATCGCTAGAACTATAATAAATATACATATTACTCCCAATATTATCAATATAACATGCATTATTACCCATATAATGCAGTTATTATCGCTAGAACTGTAATAATTATACTTATTACTTATATTATTAGCAATATAACGTGCATTATTACCCATATAATGGAGTTATTATCGCTAGAACTGTAATAATTATACTTATTACTCCCGATATTATCAATATAACAGGCACTAATAGCCATATTTTACTAGTATTATCGCTAGAACTGTAATAATTATACTTATTACTCCCGATGTTATCAATATAACATCCATTATTACCCACATAATGCAGTTATTATCGCTAGAACTCTAATAAATATACTTACTACTTTCATTATCATAAAATATAACATGCATTATTACCCATAGTGTGCAGTTATTATCGATAGAACTATAATAAATATACGTATTACTTTTATTATTATCAATATAACATGCATTATTACCCGTATAATGCAGTTATTATCGCTAGAACTGTAATAATTATACTTATTACTTATACTATTATCAATATAACATGCATTATTACCCATATAATGCAGTTATTATCGACAGAAGTATAATAAATATACTTATTACTTTTATTATTATCAACATAACAGGCACTAATAGCCATATTTTACTATTATTATCGCTAGAACTATAATAATTATACTTATTACTCCCGATATTATCAATAAAACATGCATTATTACGCATATAATGCAGTTATTATCGACAGAAGTATAATAAATGTACTTATTACTTTTATTGTTATCAATATAACAGGCAGTCTTAGCCATATTTTACTAGTATTATCGCTAGAACTGTAATAATTATACTTATTACTTATACTATTATCAATATAACATGCATTATTACCCATATAATGCAGTTATTATCGACAGAAGTATAATAAATATACTTATTACTTTTATTATTATCAACATAACAGGCACTAATAGCCATATTTTACTATTATTATCGCTAGAACTATAATAATTACACTTATTACTTATATTATTATCAATATAACATGCATTATTACCCATATTATGCAGTTATTATCGCTAGAACTGTAATAAATATACATATTACTCCCAATATTATCAATATAACATGCATTATTACTCATATAATGCAGTTATTATCGACAGAAGTATAATAAATATACTTATTACTTTTATTATTATCAATATAACAGGCACTAATAGCCATATTTTACTATTATTATCGCTAGAACTGTAATAATTATACTTATTACTCCCGATATTATCAATATAACATGCATTATTACTCATATAATGCAGTTATTATCGCTAGAACTGTAACAAATATACTTACTACTTTCATTATCATCAATATAACATGCATTATTACCCATATTGTGCAGTTATTATCGATAGAACTATAATAAATATACTTATTACTTTTATTATTATCAATATAACATGCATTATTACCCATATAATGCAGTTGTTATCGACAGAAGTATAATAAATATACTTATTACTTTTATTATTATCAATATAACAGGCACTAATAGCCATATTTTACTATTATTATCGCTAGAACTATAATAATTACACTTATTACTTATATTATTATCAATATAACATGCATTATTACCCATATAATGTAGTTATTATCGACAGAAGTATAATAAATATACTTATTACTTTTATTATTATCAATATAGCAGGCACTAATAGCCATATTTTACTATTATTATCGCTAGAACTATAATAATTGTACTTATTACTCCCGATATTAACAATATAACATGCATTATTACGCAAATAATGCAGTTATTATCGCTAGAACTGTAATAAATATACTTACTACTTTCATTATCATCAATATAATATGCATTATTGCCCATATTATGCAGTTATTATCGCTAGAACTGTAATAACTATACTTATAACTCCCGATATTATCAATATAACATGCATTATTACCCATATAAAGCAGTTATTATCGACAGAAGTATAATAAATATACTTATTACTTATATTATTATCAATATAACATGCATTATTACCCATATAATGCAGTTATTATCGCTAGAACTGTAATAATTATACTTATTACTTATATTATTATCAATATAACATGCATTACTACCCATATTATGCAGTTATTATTGACAGCAGTATAATAAATATACTTATTACTTTTATTATTATCAATATAACAGGCACTAATAGCCATATTTTACTATTATTATCGCTAGAACTATAATAATTATACTTATTACTCCCGATATTATCAATATAACGTGCATTATTACGCAAATAATGCAGTTATTATCGCTAGAACTGTAATAAGTATACTCACTACTTTCATTATCATCAACATAACATGCATTATTGCCCATATTATGCAGTTATTATCGATAGAACTATAATAAATATACTTATTACTTTTATTATCATCAATATAACATGCATTATTACCCATATTATGCAGTTATTATCGATAGAACTGTAATAAATATACTTGTTACTTATATTATTAGCAATATAACGTGCATTATTACCCATATAATGCAGTTATTATCGCTAGAACTGTAATAATTATACTTATTACTTATATTATTATCAATATAACATGCATTATTACCCATATTATGCAGTTATTATCGCTAGAACTATAATAAATATACATATTACTCCCAATATTATCAATATAACATGCATATATACCCATATAATGCAGTTATTATCGCTGGAACTGTAATAATTATACTTATTACTTATATTATTAGCAATATAACGTGCATTATTACCCATATAATGGAGTTATTATCGCTAGAACTGTAATAATTATACTTATTACTCCCGATATTATCAATATAACATCCATCATTACCCATATAATGCAATTATTATCGACAGAAGTATAATAAATATACTTATTACTTTTATTATTATCAATATAACAGGCACTAATAGCCATATTTTACTATTATTATCGCTAGAACTGTAATAATTATACTTATTACTTATATTATTATCAATATAACATGCATTATTACCCATATTATGCAGTTATTATCGCTAGAACTATAATAAATATACATATTACTCCCAATATTATCAATATAACATGCATTATTACCCATATAATGCAGTTATTATCGCTAGAACTGTAATAATTATACTTATTACTTATATTATTAGCAATATAACGTGCATTATTACCCATATAATGCAGTTATTATCGCTAGAACTGTAATAATTATACTTATTACTTATATTATTATCAATATAACATGCATTATTACCCATATAATGGAGTTATTATCGCTAGAACTGTAATAATTATACTTATTACTCCCGATATTATCAATATAACATCCATCATTACCCATATAATGCAGTTATTATCGCTAGAACTGTAATAATTATACTTATTCCTTATATTATTATCAATATAACATGCATTATTATCCATATTATGCAGTTATTATCGCTAGAACTATAATAAATATACATATTACTCCCAATATTATCAATATAACATGCATTATTACCCATATAATGCAGTTATTATCGACAGAAATATAATAAATATACTTATTGCTTTTATTATTATCAATATAACAGGCACTAATAGCCATATTTTACTATTATTATCGCTAGAACTGTAATAATTATACTTATTACTCCAGATATTATCAATATAACATCCATTATTACCCATATAATGCAGTTATTATTGCTAGAACTCTAATAAATATACTTACTACTTTCATTATCATCAATATAACATGCATTATTACCTATATTATGCAGTTATTATCGATAGAACTATAATAAATATACTTATTACTTTTATTATCATCAATATAACATGCATTATTACCCATATTATGCAGTTATTATCGATAGAACTGTAATAAATATACTTATTACTTTTATTTTTATCAATATAACATGCACTATTTGCCATATTTTACTATTATTATCGCTAGAACTATAATAATTATACTTATTACTCCCGATATTATCAATATAACATGCATTATTACCCATATAATGCAGTTATTATCGCTAGAACTGTAATAATTATATTTGTTACTTATATTATTAGCAATATAACGTGCATTATTACCCATATAATGCAGTTATTATCGACAGAAGTATAATAAATATACTTATTACCTTTATTATTATCAGTATAACATGTACTATTAGCCATATTTTACTATTCTTATCGCTAGAACTATAATAATTATACTTATTACTCCCGATAGTATCAATATAACATGCATTAGTACCCATATAATGCAGGTATTATCGACAGAAGTATAATAAATATACTTCTTACTATTATTATTATCAATATAACAGACACTCTTAGCCATATTTTACTAGTATTATCGCTAGAACTGTAATAATTATACTTATTGCTCCCGATATTATCAATAAAACATGCATTATTACGCATATAATGCAGTTATTATCGACAGAAGTATAATAAATATACTTATTACTTTTATTGTTATCAATATAACAGGCAGTCTTAGCCATATTTTACTAGTATTATCGCTAGAACTGTAATAATTATACTTATTACTCCCGATGTTATCAATATAACATCCATCATTACCCATATAATGCAGTTATTATCGCTAGAACTGTTATAATTATACTTATTACTTATATTATTATCAATATAACATGCATTATTACCCATATTATGCAGTTATTATCGATAGAACTATAATAAATATACATATTACTCCCAATATTATCAATATAACATGCATTATTACCCATATAATGCAGTTATTATCGCTAGAACTGTAATAATTATACTTATTACTTATATTATTAGCAATATAACGTGCATTATTACCCATATAATGCAGTTATTATCGCTGGAACTGTAATAATTATACTTATTACTTATATTATTATCAATATAACATGCATTATTACCCATATAATGGAGTTATTATCGCTGGAACTGTAATAATTATACTTATTATTTATATTATTATCAATATAACATGCATTATTACCCATATAATGGAGTTATTATCGCTAGAACTATAACAAATATACATATTACTCCCAATATTATCAATATAACATGCATTATTACCCATATAATGCAGTTATTATCGACAGAAATATAATAAATATACTTATTGCTTTTATTATTATCAATATAACAGGCACTAATAGCCATATTTTACTATTACTATCGCTAGAACTGTAATAATTATACTTATTACTCCAGATATTATCAATATAACATCCATTATTACCCATATAATGCAGTTATTATTGCTAGAACTCTAATAAATATACTTACTACTTTCATTATCATCAATATAACATGCATTATTACCTATATTATGCAGTTATTATCGATAGAACTATAATAAATATACTTATTACTTTTATTATCATCAATATAACATGCATTATTACGCATATTATGCAGTTATTATCGATAGAGCTGTAATAAATATACTTATTACTTTTATTTTTATCAATATAACATGCACTATTTGCCATATTTTACTATTATTATCGCTAGAACTATAATAATTATACTTATTACTCCCGATATTATCAATATAACATGCATTATTACCCATATAATGCAGTTATTATCGCTAGAACTGTAATAATTATACTTATTACTTATATTATTAGCAATATAACGTGCATTATTACCCATATAATGCAGTTATTATCGCTAGAACTGTAATAATTATACTTATTACTTATATTATTATCAATATAACATGCATTATTACCCATATAATGGAGTTATTATCGCTGGAACTGTAATAATTATACTTATTATTTATATTATTATCAATATAACATGCATTATTACCCATATAATGGAGTTATTATCGCTAGAACTATAACAAATATACATATTACTCCCAATATTATCAATATAACATGCATTATTACCCATATAATGCAGTTATTATCGACAGAAATATAATAAATATACTTATTGCTTTTATTATTATCAATATAACAGGCACTAATAGCCATATTTTACTATTACTATCGCTAGAACTGTAATAATTATACTTATTACTCCAGATATTATCAATATAACATCCATTATTACCCATATAATGCAGTTATTATTGCTAGAACTCTAATAAATATACTTACTACTTTCATTATCATCAATATAACATGCATTATTACCTATATTATGCAGTTATTATCGATAGAACTATAATAAATATACTTATTACTTTTATTATCATCAATATAACATGCATTATTACCCATATTATGCAGTTATTATCGATAGAACTGTAATAAATATACTCATTACTTTTATTTTTATCAATATAACATGCACTATTTGCCATATTTTACTATTATTATCGCTAGAACTATAATAATTATACCTATTACTCCCGATAGTATCAATATAACATGCATTAGTACCCATATAATGCAGGTATTATCGACAGAAGTATAATAAATATACTTCTTACTATTATTATTATCAATATAACAGACACTCTTAGCCATATTTTACTAGTATTATCGCTAGAACTGTAATAATTATACTTATTGCTCCCGATATTATCAATAAAACATGCATTATTACGCATATAATGCAGTTATTATCGACAGAAGTATAATAAATATACTTATTACTTTTATTGTTATCAATATAACAGACACTCTTACCCATATTTTACTAGTATTATCGCTAGAACTGTAATAATTATACTTATTGCTCCCGATATTATCAATAAAACATGCATTATTACGCATATAATGCAGTTATTATCGACAGAAGTATAATAAATATACTTATTACTTTTATTGTTATCAATATAACAGGCAGTCTTAGCCATATTTTACTAGTATTATCGCTAGAACTGTAATAATTATACTTATTACTCCCGATGTTATCAATATAACATCCATCATTACCCATATAATGCAGTTATTATCGCTAGAACTGTAATAATTATACTTATTACTTATATTATTATCAATATAACATGCATTATTACCCATATTATGCAGTTATTATCGCTAGAACTATAATAAATATACATATTACTCCCAATATTATCAATATAACATGCATTATTACCCATATAATGCAGTTATTATCGCTAGAACTGTAATAATTATACTTATTACTTATATTATTAGCAATATAACGTGCATTATTACCCATATAATGCAGTTATTATCGCTAGAACTGCAATAATTATACTTATTACTTATATTATTATCAATATAACATGCATTATTACCCATATAATGGAGTTATTATCGCTAGAACTGTAATAATTATACTTATTATTTATATTATTATCAATATAACATGCATTATTACCCATATAATGGAGTTATTATCGCTAGAACTGTAATAATTATACTTATTACTCCCGATATTATCAATATAACATCCATCATTACCCATATAATGCAGTTATTATCGCTAGAACTGTAATAATTATACTTATTACTTATATTATTATCAATATAACATGCATTATTACCCATATTATGCAGTTATTATCGCTAGAACTATAATAAATATACATATTACTCCCAATATTATCAATATAACATGCATTATTACCCATATAATGCAGTTATTATCGCTAGAACTGTAATAATTATACTTATTACTTATATTATTAGCAATATAACGTGCATTATTACCCATATAATGCAGTTATTATCGCTAGAACTGTAATAATTATACTTATTACTTATATTATTATCAATATAACATGCATTATTACCCATATAATGGAGTTATTATCGCTGGAACTGTAATAATTATACTTATTATTTATATTATTATCAATATAACATGCATTATTACCCATATAATGGAGTTATTATCGCTAGAACTGTAATAATTATACTTATTACTCCCGATATTATCAATATAACATCCATCATTACCCATATAATGCAGTTATTATCGCTAGAACTGTAATAATTGTACTTATTACTTATATTATTATCAATATAACATGCATTATTACCCATATTATGCAGTTATTATCGCTAGAACTGTAACAAATATACTTACTACTTTCATTATCATAAAATATAACATGCATTATTACCCATAGTGTGCAGTTATTATCGATAGAACTATAATAAATATACTTATTACTTTTATTATTATCAATATAACATGCATTATTACCCGTATAATGCAGTTATTATCGCTAGAACTGTAATAATTATACTTATTACTTATACTATTATCAATATAACATGCATTATTACCCATATAATGCAGTTATTATCGACAGAAGTATAATAAATATACTTATTACTTTTATTATTATCAATATAACAGGCACAAATAGCCATATTTTACTATTATTATCGCTAGAACTATAATAATTACACTTATTACTTATATTATTATCAATATAACATGCATTATTACCCATATAATGCAGTTATTATCGCTAGAACTGTAACAAATATACTTACTACTTTCATTATCATCAATATAACATGCATTATTACCCATATTGTGCAGTTATTATCGATAGAACTATAATAATTACACTTATTACTTATATTATTATCAATATAACATGCATTATTACCCATATTATGCAGTTATTATCGCTAGAACTATAATAAATATACATATTACTCCCAATATTATCAATATAACATGCATTATTACCCATATAATGCAGTTGTTATCGACAGAAGTATAATAAATATACTTATTGCTTTTATTATTATCAATATAACAGGCACTAATAGCCATATTTTACTATTATTATCGCTAGAACTGTAATAATTATACTTATTACTCCCGATATTATCAATATAACATCCATTATTACCCATATAATGCAGTTATTATTGCTAGAACTCTAATAAATATACTTACTACTTTCATTATCATCAATATAACATGCATTATTACCTATATTATGCAGTTATTATCGATAGAACTATAATAAATATACTTATTACTTTTATTATCATCAATATAACATGCATTATTACCCATATTATGCAGTTATTATCGATAGAACTGTAATAAATATACTTATTACTTTTATTTTTATCAATATAACATGCACTATTTGCCATATTTTACTATTATTATCGCTAGAACTATAGTAATTATACTTATTACTCCCGATATTATCAATATAACATGCATTATTACCCATATAATGCAGTTATTATCGCTAGAACTGTAATAATTATATTTGTTACTTATATTATTAGCAATATAACGTGCATTATTACCCATATAATGCAGTTATTATCGACAGAAGTATAATAAATATACTTATTACTTTTATTATTATCAGTATAACATGTTCTATTAGCCATATTTTACTATTCTTATCGCTAGAACTATAATAATTATACTTATTACTCCCGATATTATCAATATAACATGCATTATTACCCATATAATGCAGTTATTATCGCTAGAACTGTAATAATTATACTTATTACTTATATTATTAGCAATATAACGTGCATTATTACCCATATAATGTAGTTATTATCGACAGAAGTATAATAAATATACTTATTACTTTTATTATTATCAATATAACAGGCACTAATAGCCATATTTTACTATTATTATCGCTAGAACTATAATAATTGTACTTATTACTCCCGATATTAACAATATAACATGCATTATTACGCAAATAATGCAGTTATTATCGCTAGAACTGTAATAAATATACTTACTACTTTCATTATCATCAATATAATATGCATTATTGCCCATATTATGCAGTTATTATCGCTAGAACTGTAATAACTATACTTATAACTCCCGATATTATCAATATAACATGCATTATTACCCATATAAAGCAGTTATTATCGACAGAAGTATAATAAATATACTTATTACTTATATTATTATCAATATAATATGCATTATTACCCATATAATGCAGTTATTATCGCTAGAACTGTAATAATTATACTTATTACTTATATTATTATCAATATAACATGCATTACTACCCATATTATGCAGTTATTATTGACAGCAGTATAATAAATATACTTATTACTTTTATTATTATCAATATAACAGGCACTAATAGCCATATTTTACTATTATTATCGCTAGAACTATAATAATTATACTTATTACTCCCGATATTATCAATATAACGTGCATTATTACGCAAATAATGCAGTTATTATCGCTAGAACTGTAATAAGTATACTCACTACTTTCATTATCATCAACATAACATGCATTATTGCCCATATTATGCAGTTATTATCGATAGAACTATAATAAATATACTTATTACTTTTATTATCATCAATATAACATGCATTATTACCCATATTATGCAGTTATTATCGATAGAACTGTAATAAATATACTTGTTACTTATATTATTAGCAATATAACGTGCATTATTACCCATATAATGCAGTTATTATCGCTAGAACTGTAATAATTATACTTATTACTTATATTATTATCAATATAACATGCATTATTACCCATATTATGCAGTTATTATCGCTAGAACTATAATAAATATACATATTACTCCCAATATTATCAATATAACATGCATATATACCCATATAATGCAGTTATTATCGCTGGAACTGTAATAATTATACTTATTACTTATATTATTAGCAATATAACGTGCATTATTACCCATATAATGGAGTTATTATCGCTAGAACTGTAATAATTATACTTATTACTCCCGATATTATCAATATAACATCCATCATTACCCATATAATGCAATTATTATCGACAGAAGTATAATAAATATACTTATTACTTTTATTATTATCAATATAACAGGCACTAATAGCCATATTTTACTATTATTATCGCTAGAACTGTAATAATTATACTTATTACTTATATTATTATCAATATAACATGCATTATTACCCATATTATGCAGTTATTATCGCTAGAACTATAATAAATATACATATTACTCCCAATATTATCAATATAACATGCATTATTACCCATATAATGCAGTTATTATCGCTAGAACTGTAATAATTATACTTATTACTTATATTATTAGCAATATAACGTGCATTATTACCCATATAATGCAGTTATTATCGCTAGAACTGTAATAATTATACTTATTACTTATATTATTATCAATATAACATGCATTATTACCCATATAATGGAGTTATTATCGCTAGAACTGTAATAATTATACTTATTACTCCCGATATTATCAATATAACATCCATCATTACCCATATAATGCAGTTATTATCGCTAGAACTGTAATAATTATACTTATTCCTTATATTATTATCAATATAACATGCATTATTATCCATATTATGCAGTTATTATCGCTAGAACTATAATAAATATACATATTACTCCCAATATTATCAATATAACATGCATTATTACCCATATAATGCAGTTATTATCGACAGAAATATAATAAATATACTTATTGCTTTTATTATTATCAATATAACAGGCACTAATAGCCATATTTTACTATTATTATCGCTAGAACTGTAATAATTATACTTATTACTCCAGATATTATCAATATAACATCCATTATTACCCATATAATGCAGTTATTATTGCTAGAACTCTAATAAATATACTTACTACTTTCATTATCATCAATATAACATGCATTATTACCTATATTATGCAGTTATTATCGATAGAACTGTAATAAATATACTTATTACTTTTATTTTTATCAATATAACATGCACTATTTGCCATATTTTACTATTATTATCGCTAGAACTATAATAATTATACTTATTACTCCCGATATTATCAATATAACATGCATTATTACCCATATAATGCAGTTATTATCGCTAGAACTGTAATAATTATATTTGTTACTTATATTATTAGCAATATAACGTGCATTATTACCCATATAATGCAGTTATTATCGACAGAAGTATAATAAATATACTTATTACCTTTATTATTATCAGTATAACATGTACTATTAGCCATATTTTACTATTCTTATCGCTAGAACTATAATAATTATACTTATTACTCCCGATAGTATCAATATAACATGCATTAGTACCCATATAATGCAGGTATTATCGACAGAAGTATAATAAATATACTTCTTACTATTATTATTATCAATATAACAGACACTCTTAGCCATATTTTACTAGTATTATCGCTAGAACTGTAATAATTATACTTATTGCTCCCGATATTATCAATAAAACATGCATTATTACGCATATAATGCAGTTATTATCGACAGAAGTATAATAAATATACTTATTACTTTTATTGTTATCAATATAACAGGCAGTCTTAGCCATATTTTACTAGTATTATCGCTAGAACTGTAATAATTATACTTATTACTCCCGATGTTATCAATATAACATCCATCATTACCCATATAATGCAGTTATTATCGCTAGAACTGTAATAATTATACTTATTACTTATATTATTATCAATATAACATGCATTATTACCCATATTATGCAGTTATTATCGCTAGAACTATAATAAATATACATATTACTCCCAATATTATCAATATAACATGCATTATTACCCATATAATGCAGTTATTATCGCTAGAACTGTAATAATTATACTTATTACTTATATTATTAGCAATATAACGTGCATTATTACCCATATAATGCAGTTATTATCGCTAGAACTGTAATAATTATACTTATTACTTATATTATTATCAATATAACATGCATTATTACCCATATAATGGAGTTATTATCGCTGGAACTGTAATAATTAAACTTATTATTTATATTATTATCAATATAACATGCATTATTACCCATATAATGGAGTTATTATCGCTAGAACTGTAATAATTATACTTATTACTCCCGATATTATCAATATAACATCCATCATTACCCATATAATGCAGTTATTATCGCTAGAACTGTAATAATTGTACTTATTACTTATATTATTATCAATATAACATGCATTATTACCCATATTATGCAGTTATTATCGCTAGAACTATAATAAATATACATATTACTCCCAATATTATCAATATAACATGCATTATTACCCATATAATGCAGTTATTATCGCTAGAACTGTAATAATTATACTTATTACTTATATTATTAGCAATATAACGTGCATTATTACCCATATAATGCAGTTATTATCGCTAGAACTGTAATAATTATACTTATTACTTACATTATTATCAATATAACATGCATTATTACCCATATAATGGAGTTATTATCGCTAGAACTGTAATAATTATACTTATTATTTATATTATTATCAATATAACATGCATTATTACCCATATAATGGAGTTATTATCGCTAGAACTGTAATAATTATACTTATTACTCCCGATATTATCAATATAACATCCATCATTACCCATATAATGCAGTTATTATCGCTAGAACTGTAATAATTATACTTATTACTTATATTATTATCAATATAACATGCATTATTACCCATATTATGCAGTTATTATCGCTAGAACTCTAATAAATATACTTACTACTTTCATTATCATCAATATAACACTCATTATTACCTATATTATGCAGTTATTATCGATAGAACTATAATAAATATACTTATTACTTTTATTATCATCAATATAACATGCATTATTACCCATATTATGCAGTTATTATCGATAGAACTGTAATAAATATACTTATTACTTTTATTTTTATCAATATAACATGCACTATTTGCCATATTTTACTATTATTATCGCTAGAACTATAGTAATTATACTTATTACTCCCGATATTATCAATATAACATGCATTATTACCCATATAATGCAGTTATTATCGCTAGAACTGTAATAATTATATTTGTTACTTATATTATTAGCAATATAACGTGCATTATTACCCATATA
Source organism: Megachile leachella (assembly GCA_963576845.1). Taxonomy (NCBI): domain Eukaryota; kingdom Metazoa; phylum Arthropoda; class Insecta; order Hymenoptera; family Megachilidae; genus Megachile; species Megachile leachella. Next base: position 397,863 of record CAUYWW010000016.1, on the reverse strand, counting down.
ATGCAGTTATTATCGACAGAAGTATAATAAATATACTTATTACTTTTATTATTATCAGTATAACATGTTCTATTAGCCATATTTTACTATTCTTATCGCTAGAACTATAATAATTATACTTATTACTCCCGATATTATCAACATAACATGCATTAGTACCCATATAATGCAGGTATTATCGACAGAAGTATAATAAATATACTTCTTACTATTATTATTATCAATATAACAGACACTCTTAGCCATATTTTACTAGTATTATCGCTAGAACTGTAATATTTATACTTATTACTCCCGATATTATCAATAAAACATGCATTATTACGCATATAATGCAGTTATTATCGACAGAAGTATAATAAATATACTTATTACTTTTATTGTTATCAATATAACAGGCAGTCTTAGCCATATTTTACTAGTATTATCGCTAGAACTGTAATAATTATACTTATTACTCCCGATATTATCGATATAACATCCATCATTACCCATATAATGCAGTTATTATCGCTAGAACTGTAATAATTATACTTATTACTTATATTATTATCAATATAACATGCATTATTACCCATATTATGCAGTTATTATCGCTAGAACTATAATAAATATACATATTACTCCCAATATTATCAATATAACATGCATTATTACCCATATAATGCAGTTATTATCGCTAGAACTGTAATAATTATACTTATTACTTATATTATTAGCAATATAACGTGCATTATTACCCATATAATGCAGTTATTATCGCTAGAACTGCAATAATTATACTTATTACTTATATTATTATCAATATAACATGCATTATTACCCATATAATGGAGTTATTATCGCTAGAACTGTAATAATTATACTTATTATTTATATTATTATCAATATAACATGCATTATTACCCATATAATGGAGTTATTATCGCTAGAACTGTAATAATTATACTTATTACTCCCGATATTATCAATATAACATCCATCATTACCCATATAATGCAGTTATTATCGCTAGAACTGTAATAATTATACTTATTACTTATATTATTATCAATATAACATGCATTATTACCCATATTATGCAGTTATTATCGCTAGAACTATAATAAATATACATATTACTCCCAATATTATCAATATAACATGCATTATTACCCATATAATGCAGTTATTATCGCTAGAACTGTAATAATTATACTTATTACTTATATTATTAGCAATATAACGTGCATTATTACCCATATAATGCAGTTATTATCGCTAGAACTGTAATAATTATACTTATTACTTATATTATTATCAATATAACATGCATTATTACCCATATAATGGAGTTATTATCGCTGGAACTGTAATAATTATACTTATTATTTATATTATTATCAATATAACATGCATTATTACCCATATAATGGAGTTATTATCGCTAGAACTGTAATAATTATACTTATTACTCCCGATATTATCAATATAACATCCATCATTACCCATATAATGCAGTTATTATCGCTAGAACTGTAATAATTGTACTTATTACTTATATTATTATCAATATAACATGCATTATTACCCATATTATGCAGTTATTATCGCTAGAACTATAATAAATATACATATTACTCCCAATATTATCAATATAACATGCATTATTACCCATATAATGCAGTTATTATCGCTAGAACTGTAATAATTATACTTATTACTTATATTATTAGCAATATAACGTGCATTATTACCCATATAATGCAGTTATTATCGCTAGAACTGTAATAATTATACTTATTACTTACATTATTATCAATATAACATGCATTATTACCCATATAATGGAGTTATTATCGCTAGAACTGTAATAATTATACTTATTATTTATATTATTATCAATATAACATGCATTATTACCCATATAATGGAGTTATTATCGCTAGAACTGTAATAATTATACTTATTACTCCCGATATTATTAATATAACATCCATCATTACCCATATAATGCAGTTATTATCGCTAGAACTGTAATAATTATACTTATTACTTATATTATTATCAATATAACATGCATTATTACCCATATTATGCAGTTATTATCGCTAGAACTATAATAAATATACATATTACTCCCAATATTATCAATATAACATGCATTATTACCCATATAATGCAGTTATTATCGACAGAAATATAATAAATATACTTATTGCTTTTATTATTATCAATATAACAGGCACTAATAGCCATATTTTACTATTATTATCGCTAGAACTGTAATAATTATACTTATTACTCCCGATATTATCAATATAACATCCATTATTACCCATATAATGCAGTTATTATTGCTAGAACTCTAATAAATATACTTACTACTTTCATTATCATCAATATAACATGCATTATTACCTATATTATGCAGTTATTATCGATAGAACTATAATAAATATACTTATTACTTTTATTATCATCAATATAACATGCATTATTACCCATATTATGCAGTTATTATCGATAGAACTGTAATAAATATACTTATTACTTTTATTTTTATCAATATAACATGCACTATTTGCCATATTTTACTATTATTATCGCTAGAACTATAGTAATTATACTTATTACTCCCGATATTATCAATATAACATGCATTATTACCCATATAATGCAGTTATTATCGCTAGAACTGTAATAATTATATTTGTTACTTATATTATTAGCAATATAACGTGCATTATTACCCATATAATGCAGTTATTATCGACAGAAGTATAATAAATATACTTATTACTTTTATTATTATCAGTATAACATGTTCTATTAGCCATATTTTACTATTCTTATCGCTAGAACTATAATAATTATACTTATTACTCCCGATATTATCAATATAACATGCATTATTACCCATATAATGCAGTTATTATCGCTAGAACTGTAATAATTATACTTATTACTTATATTATTAGCAATATAACGTGCATTATTACCCATATAATGCAGTTATTATCGCTAGAACTGCAATAATTATACTTATTACTTATATTATTATCAATATAACATGCATTATTACCCATATAATGGAGTTATTATCGCTAGAACTGTAATAATTATACTTATTACTCCCGATATTATCAATATAACATCCATCATTACCCATATAATGCAGTTATTATCGCTAGAACTGTAATAATTATACTTATTACTTATATTATTATCAATATAACATGCATTATTACCCATATTATGCAGTTATTATCGCTAGAACTATAATAAATATACATATTACTCCCAATATTATCAATATAACATGCATTATTACCCATATAATGCAGTTATTATCGCTAGAACTGTAATAATTATACTTATTACTTATATTATTAGCAATATAACGTGCATTATTACCCATATAATGCAGTTATTATCGCTAGAACTGCAATAATTATACTTATTACTTATATTATTATCAATATAACATGCATTATTACCCATATAATGGAGTTATTATCGCTAGAACTGTAATAATTATACTTATTATTTATATTATTATCAATATAACATGCATTATTACCCATATAATGGAGTTATTATCGCTAGAACTGTAATAATTATACTTATTACTTATATTATTATCAATATAACATGCATTATTACCCATATTATGCAGTTATTATCGCTAGAACTGTAACAAATATACTTACTACTTTCATTATCATAAAATATAACATGCATTATTACCCATAGTGTGCAGTTATTATCGATAGAACTATAATAAATATACTTATTACTTTTATTATTATCAATATAACATGCATTATTACCCGTATAATGCAGTTATTATCGCTAGAACTGTAATAATTATACTTATTACTTATACTATTATCAATATAACATGCATTATTACCCATATAATGCAGTTATTATCGACAGAAGTATAATAAATATACTTATTACTTTTATTATTATCAATATAACAGGCACAAATAGCCATATTTTACTATTATTATCGCTAGAACTATAATAATTACACTTATTACTTATATTATTATCAATATAACATGCATTATTACCCATATAATGCAGTTATTATCGCTAGAACTGTAACAAATATACTTACTACTTTCATTATCATCAATATAACATGCATTATTACCCATATTGTGCAGTTATTATCGATAGAACTATAATAATTACACTTATTACTTATATTATTATCAATATAACATGCATTATTACCCATATTATGCAGTTATTATCGCTAGAACTATAATAAATATACATATTACTCCCAATATTATCAATATAACATGCATTATTACCCATATAATGCAGTTGTTATCGACAGAAGTATAATAAATATACTTATTGCTTTTATTATTATCAATATAACAGGCACTAATAGCCATATTTTACTATTATTATCGCTAGAACTGTAATAATTATACTTATTACTCCCGATATTATCAATATAACATCCATTATTACCCATATAATGCAGTTATTATTGCTAGAACTCTAATAAATATACTTACTACTTTCATTATCATCAATATAACATGCATTATTACCTATATTATGCAGTTATTATCGATAGAACTATAATAAATATACTTATTACTTTTATTATCATCAATATAACATGCATTATTACCCATATTATGCAGTTATTATCGATAGAACTGTAATAAATATACTTATTACTTTTATTTTTATCAATATAACATGCACTATTTGCCATATTTTACTATTATTATCGCTAGAACTATAGTAATTATACTTATTACTCCCGATATTATCAATATAACATGCATTATTACCCATATAATGCAGTTATTATCGCTAGAACTGTAATAATTATATTTGTTACTTATATTATTAGCAATATAACGTGCATTATTACCCATATAATGCAGTTATTATCGACAGAAGTATAATAAATATACTTATTACTTTTATTATTATCAGTATAACATGTTCTATTAGCCATATTTTACTATTCTTATCGCTAGAACTATAATAATTATACTTATTACTCCCGATATTATCAATATAACATGCATTATTACCCATATAATGCAGTTATTATCGCTAGAACTGTAATAATTATACTTATTACTTATATTATTAGCAATATAACGTGCATTATTACCCATATAATGTAGTTATTATCGACAGAAGTATAATAAATATACTTATTACTTTTATTATTATCAATATAACAGGCACTAATAGCCATATTTTACTATTATTATCGCTAGAACTATAATAATTGTACTTATTACTCCCGATATTAACAATATAACATGCATTATTACGCAAATAATGCAGTTATTATCGCTAGAACTGTAATAAATATACTTACTACTTTCATTATCATCAATATAATATGCATTATTGCCCATATTATGCAGTTATTATCGCTAGAACTGTAATAACTATACTTATAACTCCCGATATTATCAATATAACATGCATTATTACCCATATAAAGCAGTTATTATCGACAGAAGTATAATAAATATACTTATTACTTATATTATTATCAATATAATATGCATTATTACCCATATAATGCAGTTATTATCGCTAGAACTGTAATAATTATACTTATTACTTATATTATTATCAATATAACATGCATTACTACCCATATTATGCAGTTATTATTGACAGCAGTATAATAAATATACTTATTACTTTTATTATTATCAATATAACAGGCACTAATAGCCATATTTTACTATTATTATCGCTAGAACTATAATAATTATACTTATTACTCCCGATATTATCAATATAACGTGCATTATTACGCAAATAATGCAGTTATTATCGCTAGAACTGTAATAAGTATACTCACTACTTTCATTATCATCAACATAACATGCATTATTGCCCATATTATGCAGTTATTATCGATAGAACTATAATAAATATACTTATTACTTTTATTATCATCAATATAACATGCATTATTACCCATATTATGCAGTTATTATCGATAGAACTGTAATAAATATACTTGTTACTTATATTATTAGCAATATAACGTGCATTATTACCCATATAATGCAGTTATTATCGCTAGAACTGTAATAATTATACTTATTACTTATATTATTATCAATATAACATGCATTATTACCCATATTATGCAGTTATTATCGCTAGAACTATAATAAATATACATATTACTCCCAATATTATCAATATAACATGCATATATACCCATATAATGCAGTTATTATCGCTGGAACTGTAATAATTATACTTATTACTTATATTATTAGCAATATAACGTGCATTATTACCCATATAATGGAGTTATTATCGCTAGAACTGTAATAATTATACTTATTACTCCCGATATTATCAATATAACATCCATCATTACCCATATAATGCAATTATTATCGACAGAAGTATAATAAATATACTTATTACTTTTATTATTATCAATATAACAGGCACTAATAGCCATATTTTACTATTATTATCGCTAGAACTGTAATAATTATACTTATTACTTATATTATTATCAATATAACATGCATTATTACCCATATTATGCAGTTATTATCGCTAGAACTATAATAAATATACATATTACTCCCAATATTATCAATATAACATGCATTATTACCCATATAATGCAGTTATTATCGCTAGAACTGTAATAATTATACTTATTACTTATATTATTAGCAATATAACGTGCATTATTACCCATATCATGCAGTTATTATCGCTAGAACTGTAATAATTATACTTATTACTTATATTATTATCAATATAACATGCATTATTACCCATATAATGGAGTTATTATCGCTAGAACTGTAATAATTATACTTATTACTCCCGATATTATCAATATAACATCCATCATTACCCATATAATGCAGTTATTATCGCTAGAACTGTAATAATTATACTTATTCCTTATATTATTATCAATATAACATGCATTATTATCCATATTATGCAGTTATTATCGCTAGAACTATAATAAATATACATATTACTCCCAATATTATCAATATAACATGCATTATTACCCATATAATGCAGTTATTATCGACAGAAATATAATAAATATACTTATTGCTTTTATTATTATCAATATAACAGGCACTAATAGCCATATTTTACTATTATTATCGCTAGAACTGTAATAATTATACTTATTACTCCAGATATTATCAATATAACATCCATTATTACCCATATAATGCAGTTATTATTGCTAGAACTCTAATAAATATACTTACTACTTTCATTATCATCAATATAACATGCATTATTACCTATATTATGCAGTTATTATCGATAGAACTGTAATAAATATACTTATTACTTTTATTTTTATCAATATAACATGCACTATTTGCCATATTTTACTATTATTATCGCTAGAACTATAATAATTATACTTATTACTCCCGATATTATCAATATAACATGCATTATTACCCATATAATGCAGTTATTATCGCTAGAACTGTAATAATTATATTTGTTACTTATATTATTAGCAATATAACGTGCATTATTACCCATATAATGCAGTTATTATCGACAGAAGTATAATAAATATACTTATTACCTTTATTATTATCAGTATAACATGTACTATTAGCCATATTTTACTATTCTTATCGCTAGAACTATAATAATTATACTTATTACTCCCGATAGTATCAATATAACATGCATTAGTACCCATATAATGCAGGTATTATCGACAGAAGTATAATAAATATACTTCTTACTATTATTATTATCAATATAACAGACACTCTTAGCCATATTTTACTAGTATTATCGCTAGAACTGTAATAATTATACTTATTGCTCCCGATATTATCAATAAAACATGCATTATTACGCATATAATGCAGTTATTATCGACAGAAGTATAATAAATATACTTATTACTTTTATTGTTATCAATATAACAGGCAGTCTTAGCCATATTTTACTAGTATTATCGCTAGAACTGTAATAATTATACTTATTACTCCCGATGTTATCAATATAACATCCATCATTACCCATATAATGCAGTTATTATCGCTAGAACTGTAATAATTATACTTATTACTTATATTATTATCAATATAACATGCATTATTACCCATATTATGCAGTTATTATCGCTAGAACTATAATAAATATACATATTACTCCCAATATTATCAATATAACATGCATTATTACCCATATAATGCAGTTATTATCGCTAGAACTGTAATAATTATACTTATTACTTATATTATTAGCAATATAACGTGCATTATTACCCATATAATGCAGTTATTATCGCTAGAACTGTAATAATTATACTTATTACTTATATTATTATCAATATAACATGCATTATTACCCATATAATGGAGTTATTATCGCTGGAACTGTAATAATTAAACTTATTATTTATATTATTATCAATATAACATGCATTATTACCCATATAATGGAGTTATTATCGCTAGAACTGTAATAATTATACTTATTACTCCCGATATTATCAATATAACATCCATCATTACCCATATAATGCAGTTATTATCGCTAGAACTGTAATAATTGTACTTATTACTTATATTATTATCAATATAACATGCATTATTACCCATATTATGCAGTTATTATCGCTAGAACTATAATAAATATACATATTACTCCCAATATTATCAATATAACATGCATTATTACCCATATAATGCAGTTATTATCGCTAGAACTGTAATAATTATACTTATTACTTATATTATTAGCAATATAACGTGCATTATTACCCATATAATGCAGTTATTATCGCTAGAACTGTAATAATTATACTTATTACTTACATTATTATCAATATAACATGCATTATTACCCATATAATGGAGTTATTATCGCTAGAACTGTAATAATTATACTTATTATTTATATTATTATCAATATAACATGCATTATTACCCATATAATGGAGTTATTATCGCTAGAACTGTAATAATTATACTTATTACTCCCGATATTATCAATATAACATCCATCATTACCCATATAATGCAGTTATTATCGCTAGAACTGTAATAATTATACTTATTACTTATATTATTATCAATATAACATGCATTATTACCCATATTATGCAGTTATTATCGCTAGAACTATAATAAATATACATATTACTCCCAATATTATCAATATAACATGCATTATTACCCATATAATGCAGTTATTATCGACAGAAATATAATAAATATACTTATTGCTTTTATTATTATCAATATAACAGGCACTAATAGCCATATTTTACTATTATTATCGCTAGAACTGTAATAATTATACTTATTACTCCCGATATTATCAATATAACATCCATTATTACCCATATAATGCAGTTATTATCGCTAGAACTGTAATAATTATATTTGTTACTTATATTATTAGCAATATAACGTGCATTATTACCCATATAATGCAGTTATTATCGACAGAAGTATAATAAATATACTTATTACTTTTATTATTATCAGTATAACATGTTCTATTAGCCATATTTTACTATTCTTATCGCTAGAACTATAATAATTATACTTATTACTCCCGATATTATCAACATAACATGCATTAGTACCCATATAATGCAGGTATTATCGACAGAAGTATAATAAATATACTTCTTACTATTATTATTATCAATATAACAGACACTCTTAGCCATATTTTACTAGTATTATCGCTAGAACTGTAATATTTATACTTATTACTCCCGATATTATCAATAAAACATGCATTATTACGCATATAATGCAGTTATTATCGACAGAAGTATAATAAATATACTTATTACTTTTATTGTTATCAATATAACAGGCAGTCTTAGCCATATTTTACTAGTATTATCGCTAGAACTGTAATAATTATACTTATTACTCCCGATATTATCGATATAACATCCATCATTACCCATATAATGCAGTTATTATCGCTAGAACTGTAATAATTGTACTTATTACTTATATTATTATCAATATAACATGCATTATTACCCATATTATGCAGTTATTATCGCTAGAACTATAATAAATATACATATTACTCCCAATATTATCAATATAACATGCATTATTACCCATATAATGCAGTTATTATCGCTAGAACTGTAATAATTATACTTATTACTTATATTATTAGCAATATAACGTGCATTATTACCCATATAATGCAGTTATTATCGCTAGAACTGCAATAATTATACTTATTACTTATATTATTATCAATATAACATGCATTATTACCCATATAATGGAGTTATTATCGCTAGAACTGTAATAATTATACTTATTATTTATATTATTATCAATATAACATGCATTATTACCCATATAATGGAGTTATTATCGCTAGAACTGTAATAATTATACTTATTACTCCCGATATTATCAATATAACATCCATCATTACCCATATAATGCAGTTATTATCGCTAGAACTGTAATAATTATACTTATTACTTATATTATTATCAATATAACATGCATTATTACCCATATTATGCAGTTATTATCGCTAGAACTATAATAAATATACATATTACTCCCAATATTATCAATATAACATGCATTATTACCCATATAATGCAGTTATTATCGCTAGAACTGTAATAATTATACTTATTACTTATATTATTAGCAATATAACGTGCATTATTACCCATATAATGCAGTTATTATCGCTAGAACTGTAATAATTATACTTATTACTTATATTATTATCAATATAACATGCATTATTACCCATATAATGGAGTTATTATCGCTGGAACTGTAATAATTATACTTATTATTTATATTATTATCAATATAACATGCATTATTACCCATATAATGGAGTTATTATCGCTAGAACTGTAATAATTATACTTATTACTCCCGATATTATCAATATAACATCCATCATTACCCATATAATGCAGTTATTATCGCTAGAACTGTAATAATTGTACTTATTACTTATATTATTATCAATATAACATGCATTATTACCCATATTATGCAGTTATTATCGCTAGAACTATAATAAATATACATATTACTCCCAATATTATCAATATAACATGCATTATTACCCATATAATGCAGTTATTATCGCTAGAACTGTAATAATTATACTTATTACTTATATTATTAGCAATATAACGTGCATTATTACCCATATAATGCAGTTATTATCGCTAGAACTGTAATAATTATACTTATTACTTATATTATTATCAATATAACATGCATTATTACCCATATAATGGAGTTATTATCGCTGGAACTGTAATAATTATACTTATTATTTATATTATTATCAATATAACATGCATTATTACCCATATAATGGAGTTATTATCGCTAGAACTGTAATAATTATACTTATTACTCCCGATATTATCAATATAACATCCATCATTACCCATATAATGCAGTTATTATCGCTAGAACTGTAATAATTGTACTTATTACTTATATTATTATCAATATAACATGCATTATTACCCATATTATGCAGTTATTATCGCTAGAACTATAATAAATATACATATTACTCCCAATATTATCAATATAACATGCATTATTACCCATATAATGCAGTTATTATCGCTAGAACTGTAATAATTATACTTATTACTTATATTATTAGCAATATAACGTGCATTATTACCCATATAATGCAGTTATTATCGCTAGAACTGTAATAATTATACTTATTACTTACATTATTATCAATATAACATGCATTATTACCCATATAATGGAGTTATTATCGCTAGAACTGTAATAATTATACTTATTATTTATATTATTATCAATATAACATGCATTATTACCCATATAATGGAGTTATTATCGCTAGAACTGTAATAATTATACTTATTACTCCCGATATTATTAATATAACATCCATCATTACCCATATAATGCAGTTATTATCGCTAGAACTGTAATAATTATACTTATTACTTATATTATTATCAATATAACATGCATTATTACCCATATTATGCAGTTATTATCGCTAGAACTATAATAAATATACATATTACTCCCAATATTATCAATATAACATGCATTATTACCCATATAATGCAGTTATTATCGACAGAAATATAATAAATATACTTATTGCTTTTATTATTATCAATATAACAGGCACTAATAGCCATATTTTACTATTATTATCGCTAGAACTGTAATAATTATACTTATTACTCCCGATATTATCAATATAACATCCATTATTACCCATATAATGCAGTTATTATTGCTAGAACTCTAATAAATATACTTACTACTTTCATTATCATCAATATAACATGCATTATTACCTATATTATGCAGTTATTATCGATAGAACTATAATAAATATACTTATTACTTTTATTATCATCAATATAACATGCATTATTACCCATATTATGCAGTTATTATCGATAGAACTGTAATAAATATACTTATTACTTTTATTTTTATCAATATAACATGCACTATTTGCCATATTTTACTATTATTATCGCTAGAACTATAGTAATTATACTTATTACTCCCGATATTATCAATATAACATGCATTATTACCCATATAATGCAGTTATTATCTCTAGAACTGTAATAATTATATTTGTTACTTATATTATTAGCAATATAACGTGCATTATTACCCATATAATGCAGTTATTATCGACAGAAGTATAATAAATATACTTATTACTTTTATTATTATCAGTATAACATGTTCTATTAGCCATATTTTACTATTCTTATCGCTAGAACTATAATAATTATACTTATTACTCCCGATATTATCAATATAACATGCATTATTACCCATATAATGCAGTTATTATCGCTAGAACTGTAATAATTATACTTATTACTTATATTATTAGCAATATAACGTGCATTATTACCCATATAATGCAGTTATTATCGCTAGAACTGCAATAATTATACTTATTACTTATATTATTATCAATATAACATGCATTATTACCCATATAATGGAGTTATTATCGCTAGAACTGTAATAATTATACTTATTATTTATATTATTATCAATATAACATGCATTATTACCCATATAATGGAGTTATTATCGCTAGAACTGTAATAATTATACTTATTACTCCCGATATTATCAATATAACATCCATCATTACCCATATAATGCAGTTATTATCGCTAGAACTGTAATAATTATACTTATTACTTATATTATTATCAATATAACATGCATTATTACCCATATTATGCAGTTATTATCGCTAGAACTATAATAAATATACATATTACTCCCAATATTATCAATATAACATGCATTTATACCCATATAATGCAGTTATTATCGCTAGAACTGTAATAATTATACTTATTACTTATATTATTAGCAATATAACGTGCATTATTACCCATATAATGCAGTTATTATCGCTAGAACTGCAATAATTATACTTATTACTTATATTATTATCAATATAACATGCATTATTACCCATATAATGGAGTTATTATCGCTAGAACTGTAATAATTATACTTATTATTTATATTATTATCAATATAACATGCATTATTACCCATATAATGGAGTTATTATCGCTAGAACTGTAATAATTATACTTATTACTTATATTATTATCAATATAACATGCATTATTACCCATATTATGCAGTTATTATCGCTAGAACTGTAACAAATATACTTACTACTTTCATTATCATAAAATATAACATGCATTATTACCCATAGTGTGCAGTTATTATCGATAGAACTATAATAAATATACTTATTACTTTTATTATTATCAATATAACATGCATTATTACCCGTATAATGCAGTTATTATCGCTAGAACTGTAATAATTATACTTATTACTTATACTATTATCAATATAACATGCATTATTACCCATATAATGCAGTTATTATCGACAGAAGTATAATAAATATACTTATTACTTTTATTATTATCAATATAACAGGCACAAATAGCCATATTTTACTATTATTATCGCTAGAACTATAATAATTACACTTATTACTTATATTATTATCAATATAACATGCATTATTACCCATATAATGCAGTTATTATCGCTAGAACTGTAACAAATATACTTACTACTTTCATTATCATCAATATAACATGCATTATTACCCATATTGTGCAGTTATTATCGATAGAACTATAATAATTACACTTATTACTTATATTATTATCAATATAACATGCATTATTACCCATATTATGCAGTTATTATCGCTAGAACTATAATAAATATACATATTACTCCCAATATTATCAATATAACATGCATTATTACCCATATAATGCAGTTGTTATCGACAGAAGTATAATAAATATACTTATTGCTTTTATTATTATCAATATAACAGGCACTAATAGCCATATTTTACTATTATTATCGCTAGAACTGTAATAATTATACTTATTACTCCCGATATTATCAATATAACATCCATTATTACCCATATAATGCAGTTATTATTGCTAGAACTCTAATAAATATACTTACTACTTTCATTATCATCAATATAACATGCATTATTACCTATATTATGCAGTTATTATCGATAGAACTATAATAAATATACTTATTACTTTTATTATCATCAATATAACATGCATTATTACCCATATTATGCAGTTATTATCGATAGAACTGTAATAAATATACTTATTACTTTTATTTTTATCAATATAACATGCACTATTTGCCATATTTTACTATTATTATCGCTAGAACTATAGTAATTATACTTATTACTCCCGATATTATCAATATAACATGCATTATTACCCATATAATGCAGTTATTATCGCTAGAACTGTAATAATTATATTTGTTACTTATATTATTAGCAATATAACGTGCATTATTACCCATATAATGCAGTTATTATCGACAGAAGTATAATAAATATACTTATTACTTTTATTATTATCAGTATAACATGTTCTATTAGCCATATTTTACTATTCTTATCGCTAGAACTATAATAATTATACTTATTACTCCCGATATTATCAATATAACATGCATTATTACCCATATAATGCAGTTATTATCGCTAGAACTGTAATAATTATACTTATTACTTATATTATTAGCAATATAACGTGCATTATTACCCATATAATGCAGTTATTATCGCTAGAACTGCAATAATTATACTTATTACTTATATTATTATCAATATAACATGCATTATTACCCATATAATGGAGTTATTATCGCTAGAACTGTAATAATTATACTTATTATTTATATTATTATCAATATAACATGCATTATTACCCATATAATGGAGTTATTATCGCTAGAACTGTAATAATTATACTTATTACTCCCGATATTATCAATATAACATCCATCATTACCCATATAATGCAGTTATTATCGCTAGAACTGTAATAATTATACTTATTACTTATATTATTATCAATATAACATGCATTATTACCCATATTATGCAGTTATTATCGCTAGAACTATAATAAATATACATATTACTCCCAATATTATCAATATAACATGCATTATTACCCATATAATGCAGTTATTATCGCTAGAACTGTAATAATTATACTTATTACTTATATTATTAGCAATATAACGTGCATTATTACCCATATAATGCAGTTATTATCGCTAGAACTGCAATAATTATACTTATTACTTATATTATTATCAATATAACATGCATTATTACCCATATAATGGAGTTATTATCGCTAGAACTGTAATAATTATACTTATTACTTATATTATTATCAATATAACATGCATTATTACCCATATTATGCAGTTATTATCGCTAGAACTGTAACAAATATACTTACTACTTTCATTATCATAAAATATAACATGCATTATTACCCATAGTGTGCAGTTATTATCGATAGAACTATAATAAATATACTTATTACTTTTATTATTATCAATATAACATGCATTATTACCCGTATAATGCAGTTATTATCGCTAGAACTGTAATAATTATACTTATTACTTATACTATTATCAATATAACATGCATTATTACCCATATAATGCAGTTATTATCGACAGAAGTATAATAAATATACTTATTACTTTTATTATTATCAATATAACAGGCACAAATAGCCATATTTTACTATTATTATCGCTAGAACTATAATAATTACACTTATTACTTATATTATTATCAATATAACATGCATTATTACCCATATAATGCAGTTATTATCGCTAGAACTGTAACAAATATACTTACTACTTTCATTATCATCAATATAACATGCATTATTACCCATATTGTGCAGTTATTATCGATAGAACTATAATAATTACACTTATTACTTATATTATTATCAATATAACATGCATTATTACCCATATTATGCAGTTATTATCGCTAGAACTATAATAAATATACATATTACTCCCAATATTATCAATATAACATGCATTATTACCCATATAATGCAGTTGTTATCGACAGAAGTATTATAAATATACTTATTACTTTTATTATTATCAATACAACAGGCACTAATAGCCATATTTTACTATTATTATCGCTAGAACTATAATAATTACACTTATTACTTATATTATTATCAATATAACATGCATTATTACCCATATAATGTAGTTATTATCGACAGAAGTATAATAAATATACTTATTACTTTTATTATTATCAATATAACAGGCACTGATAGCCATATTTTACTATTATTATCGCTAGAACTATAATAATTGTACTTATTACTCCCGATATTAACAATATAACATGCATTATTACGCAAATAATGCAGTTATTATCGCTAGAACTGTAATAAATATACTTACTACTTTCATTATCATCAATATAATATGCATTATTGCCCATATTGTGCAGTTATTATCGCTAGAACTGTAATAACTATACTTATAACTATCGATATTATCAATATAACATGCATTATTACCCATATTATGCAGTTATTATCGATAGAACTATAATAAATATACATATTACTCCCAATATTATCAATATAACATGCATATATACCCATATAATGCAGTTATTATCGCTGGAACTGTAATAATTATACTTATTACTTATATTATTATCAATATAACAGGCACTAATAGCCATATTTTACTATTATTATCGCTAGAACTATAATAATTATACTTATTACTCCCGATATTATCAATATAACGTGCATTATTACGCAAATAATGCAGTTATTATCGCTAGAACTGTAATAAGTATACTCACTACTTTCATTATCATCAACATAACATGCATTATTGCCCATATTATGCAGTTATTATCGCTAGAACTGTAATAATTATACTTATTGCTCCCGATATTATCAATAAAACATGCATTATTACGCATATAATGCAGTTATTATCGACAGAAGTATAATAAATATACTTATTACTTTTATTGTTATCAATATAACAGGCAGTCTTAGCCATATTTTACTAGTATTATCGCTAGAACTGTAATAATTATACTTATTACTCCCGATGTTATCAATATAACATCCATCATTACCCATATAATGCAGTTATTATCGCTAGAACTGTAATAATTATACTTATTACTTATATTATTATCAATATAACATGCATTATTACCCATATTATGCAGTTATTATCGCTAGAACTATAATAAATATACATATTACTCCCAATATTATCAATATAACATGCATTATTACCCATATAATGCAGTTATTATCGCTAGAACTGTAATAATTATACTTATTACTTATATTATTAGCAATATAACGTGCATTTTTACCCATATAATGCAATTATTATCGCTAGAACTGTAATAATTATACTTATTACTTATATTATTATCAATATAACATGCATTATTACCCATATAATGGAGTTATTATCGCTGGAACTGTAATAATTAAACTTATTATTTATATTATTATCAATATAACATGCATTATTACCCATATAATGGAGTTATTATCGCTAGAACTGTAATAATTATACTTATTACTCCCGATATTATCAATATAACATCCATCATTACCCATATAATGCAGTTATTATCGCTAGAACTGTAATAATTGTACTTATTACTTATATTATTAGCAATATAACGTGCATTTTTACCCATATAATGCAATTATTATCGCTAGAACTGTAATAATTATACTTATTACTTATATTATTATCAATATAACATGCATTATTACCCATATAATGCAGTTATTATCGCTAGAACTGTAATAATTATACTTATTACTTACATTATTATCAATATAACATGCATTATTACCCATATAATGGAGTTATTATCGCTAGAACTGTAATAATTATACTTATTATTTATATTATTATCAATATAACATGCATTATTACCCATATAATGGAGTTATTATCGCTAGAACTGTAATAATTATACTTATTACTCCCGATATTATCAATATAACATCCATCATTACCCATATAATGCAGTTATTATCGCTAGAACTGTAATAATTATACTTATTACTTATATTATTATCAATATAACATGCATTATTACCCATATTATGCAGTTATTATCGCTAGAACTATAATAAATATACATATTACTCCCAATATTATCAATATAACATGCATTATTACCCATATAATGCAGTTATTATCGACAGAAATATAATAAATATACTTATTGCTTTTATTATTATCAATATAACAGGCACTAATAGCCATATTTTACTATTATTATCGCTAGAACTGTAATAATTATACTTATTACTCCCGATATTATCAATATAACATCCATTATTACCCATATAATGCAGTTATTATTGCTAGAACTCTAATAAATATACTTACTACTTTCATTATCATCAATATAACATGCATTATTACCTATATTATGCAGTTATTATCGATAGAACTATAATAAATATACTTATTACTTTTATTATCATCAATATAACATGCATTATTACCCATATTATGCAGTTATTATCGATAGAACTGTAATAAATATACTTATTACTTTTATTTTTATCAATATAACATGCACTATTTGCCATATTTTACTATTATTATCGCTAGAACTATAGTAATTATACTTATTACTCCCGATATTATCAATATAACATGCATTATTACCCATATAATGCAGTTATTATCGCTAGAACTGTAATAATTATATTTGTTACTTATATTATTAGCAATATAACGTGCATTATTACCCATATAATGCAGTTATTATCGACAGAAGTATAATAAATATACTTATTACTTTTATTATTATCAGTATAACATGTTCTATTAGCCATATTTTACTATTCTTATCGCTAGAACTATAATAATTATACTTATTACTCCCGATATTATCAATATAACATGCATTAGTACCCATATAATGCAGGTATTATCGACAGAAGTATAATAAATATACTTCTCACTATTATTATTATCAATATAACAGACACTCTTAGCCATATTTTACTAGTATTATCGCTAGAACTGTAATATTTATACTTATTACTCCCGATATTATCAATAAAACATGCATTATTACGCATATAATGCAGTTATTATCGACAGAAGTATAATAAATATACTTATTACTTTTATTGTTATCAATATAACAGGCAGTCTTAGCCATATTTTACTAGTATTATCGCTAGAACTGTAATAATTATACTTATTACTCCCGATATTATCGATATAACATCCATCATTACCCATATAATGCAGTTATTATCGCTAGAACTGTAATAATTATACTTATTACTTATATTATTATCAATATAACATGCATTATTACCCATATTATGCAGTTATTATCGCTAGAACTATAATAAATATACATATTACTCCCAATATTATCAATATAACATGCATTATTACCCATATAATGCAGTTATTATCGCTAGAACTGTAATAATTATACTTATTACTTATATTATTAGCAATATAACGTGCATTATTACCCATATAATGCAGTTATTATCGCTAGAACTGCAATAATTATACTTATTACTTGTATTATTATCAATATAACATGCATTATTACCCATATAATGCAGTTATTATCGCTAGAACTGTAATAATTATACTTATTACTTATATTATTATCAATATAACATGCATTATTACCCATATTATGCAGTTATTATCGCTAGAACTATAATAAATATACATATTACTCCCAATATTATCAATATAACATGCATTATTACCCATATAATGCAGTTATTATCGCTAGAACTGTAATAATTATACTTATTACTTATATTATTAGCAATATAACGTGCATTATTACCCATATAATGCAGTTATTATCGCTAGAACTGCAATAATTATACTTATTACTTATATTATTATCAATATAACATGCATTATTACCCATATAATGGAGTTATTATCGCTAGAACTGTAATAATTATACTTATTATTTATATTATTATCAATATAACATGCATTATTACCCATATAATGGAGTTATTATCGCTAGAACTGTAATAATTATACTTATTACTTATATTATTATCAATATAACATGCATTATTACCCATATTATGCAGTTATTATCGCTAGAACTATAATAAATATACATATTACTCCCAATATTATCAATATAACATGCATTATTACCCATATAATGCAGTTATTATCGACAGAAATATAATAAATATACTTATTGCTTTTATTATTATCAATATAACAGGCACTAATAGCCATATTTTACTATTATTATCGCTAGAACTGTAATAATTATACTTATTACTCCCGATATTATCAATATAACATGCATTATTACTCATATAATGCAGTTATTATCGCTAGAACTGTAACAAATATACTTACTACTTTCATTATCATAAAATATAACATGCATTATTACCCATAGTGTGCAGTTATTATCGATAGAACTATAATAAATATACTTATTACTTTTATTATTATCAATATAACATGCATTATTACCCGTATAATGCAGTTATTATCGCTAGAACTGTAATAATTATACTTATTACTTATACTATTATCAATATAACATGCATTATTACCCATATAATGCAGTTATTATCGACAGAAGTATAATAAATATACTTATTACTTTTATTATTATCAATATAACAGGCACAAATAGCCATATTTTACTATTATTATCGCTAGAACTATAATAATTACACTTATTACTTATATTATTATCAATATAACATGCATTATTACCCATATTATGCAGTTATTATCGCTAGAACTATAATAAATATACATATTACTCCCAATATTATCAATATAACATGCATTATTACTCATATAATGCAGTTATTATCGACAGAAGTATAATAAATATACTTATTACTTTTATTATTATCAATATAACAGGCACTAATAGCCATATTATACTATTATTATCGCTAGGACTGTAATAATTATACTTATTACTCCCGATATTATCAATATAACATGCATTATTACTCATATAATGCAGTTATTATCGCTAGAACTGTAACAAATATACTTACTACTTTCATTATCATCAATATAACATGCATTATTACCCATATTGTGCAGTTATTATCGATAGAACTATAATAATTACACTTATTACTTATATTATTATCAATATAACATGCATTATTACCCATATTATGCAGTTATTATCGCTAGAACTATAATAAATATACATATTACTCCCAATATTATCAATATAACATGCATTATTACCCATATAATGCAGTTGTTATCGACAGAAGTATAATAAATATACTTATTACTTTTATTATTATCAATACAACAGGCACTAATAGCCATATTTTACTATTATTATCGCTAGAACTATAATAATTACACTTATTACTTATATTATTATCAATATAACATGCATTATTACCCATATAATGTAGTTATTATCGCTGGAACTGTAATAATTATACTTATTACTTATATTATTATCAATATAACAGGCACTAATAGCCATATTTTACTATTATTATCGCTAGAACTATAATAATTATACTTATTACTCCCGATATTATCAATATAACGTGCATTATTACGCAAATAATGCAGTTATTATCGCTAGAACTGTAATAAGTATACTCACTACTTTCATTATCATCAACATAACATGCATTATTGCCCATATTATGCAGTTATTATCGCTAGAACTGTAATAATTATACTTATTACTCCCGATATTATCAATATAACATGCATTATTACCCATATTATGCAGTTATTATCGATAGAACTATAATAAATATACTTATTACTTTTATTATCATCAATATAACATGCATTATTACCCATATTATGCAGTTATTATCGATAGAACTGTAATAAATATACTTGTTACTTATATTATTAGCAATATAACGTGCATTATTACCCATATAATGCAGTTATTATCGCTAGAACTGTAATAATTATACTTATTACTTATATTATTATCAATATAACATGCATTATTACCCATATTATGCAGTTATTATCGCTAGAACTATAATAAATATACATATTACTCCCAATATTATCAATATAACATGCATATATACCCATATAATGCAGTTATTATCGCTGGAACTGTAATAATTATACTTATTACTTATATTATTAGCAATATAACGTGCATTATTACCCATATAATGGAGTTATTATCGCTAGAACTGTAATAATTATACTTATTACTCCCGATATTATCAATATAACATCCATCATTACCCATATAATGCAATTATTATCGACAGAAGTATAATAAATATACTTATTACTTTTATTATTATCAATATAACAGGCACTAATAGCCATATTTTACTATTATTATCGCTAGAACTGTAATAATTATACTTATTACTTATATTATTATCAATATAACATGCTTTATTACCCATATAATGGACTTATTATCGCTAGAACTGTAATAATTGTACTTATTACTTATATTATTATCAATATAACATGCATTATTACCCATATAATGCAGTTATTATCGACAGAAGTATAATAAATATACTTAATACCTTTATTATTATCAGTATAACATGTACTATTAGCCATATTTTACTATTCTTATCGCTAGAACTATAATAATTTTACGTATTACTCCCGATATTATCAATATAACATGCATTATTACTCATATAATGCAGTTATTATCGCTAGAACTGTAACAAATATACTTACTACTTTCATTATCATAAAATATAACATGCATTATTACCCATAGTGTGCAGTTATTATCGATAGAACTATAATAAATATACTTACTACTTTTATTATTATCAATATAACATGCATTATTACCCGTATAATGCAGTTATTATCGCTAGAACTGTAATAATTGTACTTATTACTTATATTATTAGCAATATAACATGCATTATTACCCATATAATGCAGTTATTATCGCTAGAACTGTAACAAATATACTTACTACTTTCATTATCATAAAATATAACATGCATTATTACCCATAGTGTGCAGTTATTATCGATAGAACTATAATAAATATACTTATTACTTTTATTATTATCAATATAACATGCATTATTACCCGTATAATGCAGTTATTATCGCTAGAACTGTAATAATTATACATATTACTTATACTATTATCAATATAACATGCATTATTACCCATATAATGCAGTTATTATCGACAGAAGTATAATAAATATACTTATTACTTTTATTATTATCAATATAACAGGCACTAATAGCCATATTTTACTATTATTATCGCTAGAACTGTAATAATTATACTTATTACTCCCGATATTATCAATATAACATGCATTATTACTCATATAATGCAGTTATTATCGCTAGAACTGTAACAAATATACTTACTACTTTCATTATCATCAATATAACATGCATTATTACCCATATTGTGCAGTTATTATCGATAGAACTATAATAAATATACTTATTACTTTTATTATTATCAATATAACATGCATTATTACCCATATAATGCAGTTGTTATCGACAGAAGTATAATAAATATACTTATTACTTTTATTATTATCAATACAACAGGCACTAATAGCCATATTTTACTATTATTATCGCTAGAACTATAATAATTACACTTATTACTTATATTATTATCAATATAACATGCATTATTACCCATATAATGTAGTTATTATCGACAGAAGTATAATAAATATACTTATTACTTTTATTATTATCAATATAACAGGCACTAATAGCCATATTTTACTATTATTATCGCTAGAACTATAATAATTGTACTTATTACTCCCGATATTAACAATATAACATGCATTATTACGCAAATAATGCAGTTATTATCGCTAGAACTGTAATAAATATACTTACTACTTTCATTATCATCAATATAATATGCATTATTGCCCATATTATGCAGTTATTATCGCTAGAACTGTAATAACTATACTTATAACTCCCGATATTATCAATATAACATGCATTATTACCCATATAAAGCAGTTATTATCGACAGAAGTATAATAAATATACTTATTACTTATATTATTATCAATATAACATGCATTATTACCCATATAATGCAGTTATTATCGCTAGAACTGTAATAATTATACTTATTACTTATATTATTATCAATATAACATGCATTACTACCCATATTATGCAGTTATTATCGACAGCAGTATAATAAATATACTTATTACTTTTATTATTATCAATATAACAGGCACTAATAGCCATATTTTACTATTATTATCGCTAGAACTATAATAATTATACTTATTACTCCCGATATTATCAATATAACGTGCATTATTACGCAAATAATGCAGTTATTATCGCTAGAACTATAATAAGTATACTCACTACTTTCATTATCATCAACATAACATGCATTATTGCCCATATTATGCAGTTATTATCGATAGAACTATAATAAATATACTTATTACTTTTATTATCATCAATATAACATGCATTATTACCCATATTATGCAGTTATTATCGATAGAACTGTAATAAATATACTTGTTACTTATATTATTAGCAATATAACGTGCATTATTACCCATATAATGCAGTTATTATCGCTAGAACTGTAATAATTATACTTATTACTTATATTATTATCATTATAACATGCATTATTACCCATATTATGCAGTTATTATCGCTAGAACTATAATAAATATACATATTACTCCCAATATTATCAATATAACATGCATATATACCCATATAATGCAGTTATTATCGCTGGAACTGTAATAATTATACTTATTACTTATATTATTAGCAATATAACGTGCATTATTACCCATATAAGGGAGTTATTATCGCTAGAACTGTAATAATTATACTTATTACTCCCGATATTATCAATATAACATCCATCATTACCCATATAATGCAATTATTGTCGACAGAAGTATAATAAATATACTTATTACTTTTATTATTATCAATATAACAGGCACTAATAGCCATATTTTACTATTATTATCGCTAGAACTGTAATAATTTTACTTATTACTTATATTATTATCAATATAACATGCTTTATTACCCATATAATGGACTTATTATCGCTAGAACTGTAATAATTGTACTTATTACTTATATTATTAGCAATATAACGTGCATTATTACCCATATAATGCAGTTATTATCGCTAGAACTGTAATAATTGTACTTATTACTTATATTATTAGCAATATAACATGCATTATTACCCATATAATGCAGTTATTATCGCTAGAACTGTAACAAATATACTTACTACTTTCATTATCATAAAATATAACATGCATTATTACCCATAGTGTGCAGTTATTATCGATAGAACTATAATAAATATACTTATTACTTTTATTATTATCAATATAACATGCATTATTACCCGTATAATGCAGTTATTATCGCTAGAACTGTAATAATTATACATATTACTTATACTATTATCAATATAACATGCATTATTACCCATATAATGCAGTTATTATCGACAGAAGTATAATAAATATACTTATTACTTTTATTATTATCAATATAACAGGCACTAATAGCCATATTTTACTATTATTATCGCTAGAACTATAATAATTACACTTATTACTTATATTATTATCAATATAACATGCATTATTACCCATATTATGCAGTTATTATCGCTAGAACTGTAATAAATATACATATTACTCCCAATATTATCAATATAACATGCATTATTACTCATATAATGCAGTTATTATCGACAGAAGTATAATAAATATACTTATTACTTTTATTATTATCAATATAACAGGCACTAATAGCCATATTTTACTATTATTATCGCTAGAACTGTAATAATTATACTTATTACTCCCGATATTATCAATATAACATGCATTATTACTCATATAATGCAGTTATTATCGCTAGAACTGTAACAAATATACTTACTACTTTCATTATCATCAATATAACATGCATTATTACCCATATTGTGCAGTTATTATCGATAGAACTATAATAAATATACTTATTACTTTTATTATTATCAATATAACATGCATTATTACCCATATAATGCAGTTGTTATCGACAGAAGTATAATAAATATACTTATTACTTTTATTATTATCAATACAACAGGCACTAATAGCCATATTTTACTATTATTATCGCTAGAACTATAATAATTACACTTATTACTTATATTATTATCAATATAACATGCATTATTACCCATATAATGTAGTTATTATCGACAGAAGTATAATAAATATACTTATTACTTTTATTATTATCAATATAACAGGCACTAATAGCCATATTTTACTATTATTATCGCTAGAACTATAATAATTGTACTTATTACTCCCGATATTAACAATATAACATGCATTATTACGCAAATAATGCAGTTATTATCGCTAGAACTGTAATAAATATACTTACTACTTTCATTATCATCAATATAATATGCATTATTGCCCATATTATGCAGTTATTATCGCTAGAACTGTAATAACTATACTTATAACTCCCGATATTATCAATATAACATGCATTATTACCCATATAAAGCAGTTATTATCGACAGAAGTATAATAAATATACTTATTACTTTTATTATTATCAATATAACAGGCACTAATAGCCATATTTTACTATTATTATCGCTAGAACTGTAATAATTATACTTATTACTCCCGATATTATCAATATAACATGCATTATTACTCATATAATGCAGTTATTATCGCTAGAACTGTAACAAATATACTTACTACTTTCATTATCATAAAATATAACATGCATTATTACCCATAGTGTGCAGTTATTATCGATAGAACTATAATAAATATACTTATTACTTTTATTATTATCAATATAACATGCATTATTACCCGTATAATGCAGTTATTATCGCTAGAACTGTAATAATTATACTTATTACTTATACTATTATCAATATAACATGCATTATTTCCCATATAATGCAGTTATTATCGACAGAAGTATAATAAATATACTTATTACTTTTATTATTATCAATATAACAGGCACAAATAGCCATATTTTACTATTATTATCGCTAGAACTATAATAATTACACTTATTACTTATATTATTATCAATATAACATGCATTATTACCCATATTATGCAGTTATTATCGCTAGAACTATAATAAATATACATATTACTCCCAATATTATCAATATAACATGCATTATTACTCATATAATGCAGTTATTATCGACAGAAGTATAATAAATATACTTATTACTTTTATTATTATCAATATAACAGGCACTAATAGCCATATTATACTATTATTATCGCTAGGACTGTAATAATTATACTTATTACTCCCGATATTATCAATATAACATGCATTATTACTCATATAATGCAGTTATTATCGCTAGAACTGTAACAAATATACTTACTACTTTCATTATCATCAATATAACATGCATTATTACCCATATTGTGCAGTTATTATCGATAGAACTATAATAATTACACTTATTACTTATATTATTATCAATATAACATGCATTATTACCCATATTATGCAGTTATTATCGCTAGAACTATAATAAGTATACATATTACTCCCAATATTATCAATATAACATGCATTATTACCCATATAATGCAGTTGTTATCGACAGAAGTATAATAAATATACTTATTACTTTTATTATTATCAATACAACAGGCACTAATAGCCATATTTTACTATTATTATCGCTAGAACTATAATAATTACACTTATTACTTATATTATTATCAATATAACATGCATTATTACCCATATAATGTAGTTATTATCGACAGAAGTATAATAAATATACTTATTACTTTTATTATTATCAATATAACAGGCACTGATAGCCATATTTTACTATTAT
This sequence comes from Megachile leachella, assembly GCA_963576845.1. Lineage (NCBI taxonomy): Eukaryota > Metazoa > Arthropoda > Insecta > Hymenoptera > Megachilidae > Megachile > Megachile leachella. The sequence goes on along the minus strand of CAUYWW010000016.1, from coordinate 369,459 downwards.
TATCGCTAGAACTATAATAATTGTACTTATTACTCCCGATATTAACAATATAACATGCATTATTACGCAAATAATGCAGTTATTATCGCTAGAACTGTAATAAATATACTTACTACTTTCATTATCATCAATATAATATGCATTATTGCCCATATTATGCAGTTATTATCGCTAGAACTGTAATAACTATACTTATAACTATCGATATTATCAATATAACATGCATTATTACCCATATTATGCAGTTATTATCGATAGAACTATAATAAATATACATATTACTCCCAATATTATCAATATAACATGCATATATACCCATATAATGCAGTTATTATCGCTGGAACTGTAATAATTATACTTATTACTTATATTATTATCAATATAACAGGCACTAATAGCCATATTTTACTATTATTATCGCTAGAACTATAATAATTATACTTATTACTCCCGATATTATCAATATAACGTGCATTATTACGCAAATAATGCAGTTATTATCGCTAGAACTGTAATAAGTATACTCACTACTTTCATTATCATCAACATAACATGCATTATTGCCCATATTATGCAGTTATTATCGCTAGAACTGTAATAATTATACTTATTACTCCCGATATTATCAATATAACATGCATTATTACCCATATTATGCAGTTATTATCGATAGAACTATAATAAATATACTTATTACTTTTATTATCATCAATATAACATGCATTATTACCCATATTATGCAGTTATTATCGATAGAACTGTAATAAATATACTTGTTACTTATATTATTAGCAATATAACGTGCATTATTACCCATATAATGCAGTTATTATCGCTAGAACTGTAATAATTATACTTATTACTTATATTATTATCAATATAACATGCATTATTACCCATATTATGCAGTTATTATCGCTAGAACTATAATAAATATACATATTACTCCCAATATTATCAATATAACATGCATATATACCCATATAATGCAGTTATTATCGCTGGAACTGTAATAATTATACTTATTACTTATATTATTAGCAATATAACGTGCATTATTACCCATATAATGGAGTTATTATCGCTAGAACTGTAATAATTATACTTATTACTCCCGATATTATCAATATAACATCCATCATTACCCATATAATGCAATTATTATCGACAGAAGTATAATAAATATACTTATTACTTTTATTATTATCAATATAACAGGCACTAATAGCCATATTTTACTATTATTATCGCTAGAACTGTAATAATTATACTTATTACTTATATTATTATCAATATAACATGCTTTATTACCCATATAATGGACTTATTATCGCTAGAACTGTAATAATTGTACTTATTACTTATATTATTATCAATATAACATGCATTATTACCCATATAATGCAGTTATTATCGACAGAAGTATAATAAATATACTTAATACCTTTATTATTATCAGTATAACATGTACTATTAGCCATATTTTACTATTCTTATCGCTAGAACTATAATAATTTTACGTATTACTCCCGATATTATCAATATAACATGCATTATTACTCATATAATGCAGTTATTATCGCTAGAACTGTAACAAATATACTTACTACTTTCATTATCATAAAATATAACATGCATTATTACCCATAGTGTGCAGTTATTATCGATAGAACTATAATAAATATACTTACTACTTTTATTATTATCAATATAACATGCATTATTACCCGTATAATGCAGTTATTATCGCTAGAACTGTAATAATTGTACTTATTACTTATATTATTAGCAATATAACATGCATTATTACCCATATAATGCAGTTATTATCGCTAGAACTGTAACAAATATACTTACTACTTTCATTATCATAAAATATAACATGCATTATTACCCATAGTGTGCAGTTATTATCGATAGAACTATAATAAATATACTTATTACTTTTATTATTATCAATATAACATGCATTATTACCCGTATAATGCAGTTATTATCGCTAGAACTGTAATAATTATACATATTACTTATACTATTATCAATATAACATGCATTATTACCCATATAATGCAGTTATTATCGACAGAAGTATAATAAATATACTTATTACTTTTATTATTATCAATATAACAGGCACTAATAGCCATATTTTACTATTATTATCGCTAGAACTATAATAATTACACTTATTACTTATATTATTATCAATATAACATGCATTATTACCCATATTATGCAGTTATTATCGCTAGAACTGTAATAAATATACATATTACTCCCAATATTATCAATATAACATGCATTATTACTCATATAATGCAGTTATTATCGACAGAAGTATAATAAATATACTTATTACTTTTATTATTATCAATATAACAGGCACTAATAGCCATATTTTACTATTATTATCGCTAGAACTGTAATAATTATACTTATTACTCCCGATATTATCAATATAACATGCATTATTACTCATATAATGCAGTTATTATCGCTAGAACTGTAACAAATATACTTACTACTTTCATTATCATCAATATAACATGCATTATTACCCATATTGTGCAGTTATTATCGATAGAACTATAATAAATATACTTATTACTTTTATTATTATCAATATAACATGCATTATTACCCATATAATGCAGTTGTTATCGACAGAAGTATAATAAATATACTTATTACTTTTATTATTATCAATACAACAGGCACTAATAGCCATATTTTACTATTATTATCGCTAGAACTATAATAATTACACTTATTACTTATATTATTATCAATATAGCATGCATTATTACCCATATAATGTAGTTATTATCGACAGAAGTATAATAAATATACTTATTACTTTTATTATTATCAATATAACAGGCACTGATAGCCATATTTTACTATTATTATCGCTAGAACTATAATAATTGTACTTATTACTCCCGATATTAACAATATAACATGCATTATTACGCAAATAATGCAGTTATTATCGCTAGAACTGTAATAAATATACTTACTACTTTCATTATCATCAATATAATATGCATTATTGCCCATATTATGCAGTTATTATCGCTAGAACTGTAATAACTATACTTATAACTCCCGATATTATCAATATAACATGCATTATTACCCATATAAAGCAGTTATTATCGACAGAAGTATAATAAATATACTTATTACTTATATTATTATCAATATAACATGCATTATTACCCATATAATGCAGTTATTATCGATAGAACTATAATAAATATACTTATTACTTCTATTATCATCAATATAACATGCATTATTACCCATATTATGCAGTTATTATCGATAGAACTGTAATAAATATACTTGTTACTTATATTATTAGCAATATAACGTGCATTATTACCCATATAATGCAGTTATTATCGCTAGAACTGTAATAATTATACTTATTACTTATATTATTATCAATATAACATGCATTATTACCCATATTATGCAGTTATTATCGCTAGAACTATAATAAATATACATATTACTCCCAATATTATCAATATAACATGCATATATACCCATATAATGCAGTTATTATCGCTGGAACTGTAATAATTATACTTATTACTTATATTATTAGCAATATAACGTGCATTATTACCCATATAATGGAGTTACTATCGCTAGAACTGTAATAATTATACTTATTACTCCCGATATTATCAATATAACATCCATCACTACCCATATAATGCAATTATTATCGACAGAAGTATAATAAATATACTTGTTACTTTCATTATTATCAATACAACAGGCACTAATAGCCATATTTTACTATTATTATCGCTAGAACTATAATAATTACACTTATTACTTATATTATTATCAATATAACATGCATTATTACCCATATAATGCAGTTATTATCGCTAGAACTGTAATAATTATACTTACTACTTATATTATTATCAATATAACATGCATTATTACCCATATAATGAAGTTATTATCGCTAGAACTGCAATAATTATACTTATTACTTATATTATTATCTATATAACATGCATTATTACCCATATAATGCAGTTATTATCGACAGAAGTATAATAAATATACTTATTACTTTTATTATTATCAATATAACAGGCACTAATAGCCATATTTTACTATTATTATCGCTAGAACTGTAATAATTATACTTATTACTTATATTATTATCAATATAACATGCTTTATTACCCATATAATGGACTTATTATCGCTAGAACTGTAATAATTGTACTTATTACTTATATTATTATCAATATAACATGCATTATTACCCATATAATGCAGTTATTATCGACAGAAGTATAATAAATATACTTAATACCTTTATTATTATCAGTATAACATGTACTATTAGCCATATTTTACTATTCTTATCGCTAGAACTATAATAATTTTACGTATTACTCCCGATATTATCAATATAACATGCATTATTACTCATATAATGCAGTTATTATCGCTAGAACTGTAACAAATATACTTACTACTTTCATTATCATCAATATAACATGCATTATTACCCATATTGTGCAGTTATTATCGCTAGAACTGTAATAATTATACTTACTACTTATATTATTATCAATATAACATGCATTATTACCCATATAATGAAGTTATTATCGCTAGAACTGTAATAATTATACTTATTACTTTCATTATCATCAATATAACATGCATTATTACCCATATTATGCAGTTATTATCGATAGAACTATAATAAATATACTTATTACTTTTATTATCATCAATATAACATGCATTATTACAGATATTATGCAGTTATTATCGATAGAACTGTAATAAATATACTTATTACTTATATTATTAGCAACATAACGTGTATTATTACCCATATAATGCAGTTATTATCGTTAGAACTGTAATAATTATACTTATTACTTATATTATTATCAATATAACATGCATTATTACCCATATAATGGAGTTATTATCGCTAGAACTGTAATAATTATACTTATTACTTTCATTATCATCAATATAACATGCATTATTACCCATATTATGCAGTTATTATCGATAGAACTATAATAAATATACTTATTACTTTTATTATCATCAATATAACATGCATTATTACAGATATTATGCAGTTATTATCGATAGAACTGTAATAAATATACTTATTACTTTTATTATCATCAATATAACAGGCAGTAATAGCCATATTATACTATTATTATCGCTAGGACTGTAATAATTATACTTATTACTCCCGATATTATCAATATAACATGCATTATTACTCATATAATGCAGTTATTATCGCTAGAACTGTAACAAATATACTTACTACTTTCATTATCATCAATATAACATGCATTATTACCCATATTGTGCAGTTATTATCGATAGAACTATAATAAATATACTTATTACTTTTATTATTATCAATATAACATGCATTATTACCCGTATAATGCAGTTATTATCGCTAGAACAGTAATAATTATACCTATTACTTATATTATTATCAATATAACATGCATTATTACCCATATAATGCAGTTGTTATCGACAGAAGTATAATAAATATACTTATTACTTTTATTATTATCAATACAACAGGCACTAATAGCCATATTTTACTATTACTATCGCTAGAACTATAATAATTACACTTATTACTTATATTATTATCAATATAACATGCATTATTACCCATATAATGTAGTTATTATCGACAGAAGTATAATAAATATACTTATTACTTTTATTATTATCAATATAACAGGCACTAATAGCCATATTTTACTATTATTATCGCTAGAACTATAATAATTGTACTTATTACTCCCGATATTAACAATATAACATGCATTATTACGCAAATAATGCAGTTATTATCGCTAGAACTGTAATAAATATACTTACTACTTTCATTATCATCAATATAATATGCATTATTGCCCATATTATGCAGTTATTATCGCTAGAACTGTAATAACTATACTTATAACTCCCGATATTATCAATATAACATGCATTATTACCCATATAAAGCAGTTATTATCGACAGAAGTATAATAAATATACTTATTACTTATATTATTATCAATATAACATGCATTATTACCCATATAATGCAGTTATTATCGATAGAACTATAATAAATATACTTATTACTTTTATTATCATCAATATAACATGCATTATTACCCATATTATGCAGTTATTATCGATAGAACTGTAATAAATATACTTGTTACTTATATTATTAGCAATATAACGTGCATTATTACCCATATAATGCAGTTATTATCGCTAGAACTGTAATAAGTATACTTATTACTTATATTATTATCAATATAACATGCATATATACCCATATAATGCAGTTATTATCGCTGGAACTGTAATAATTATACTTATTACTTATATTATTAGCAATATAACGTGCATTATTACCCATATAATGGAGTTACTATCGCTAGAACTGTAATAATTATACTTATTACTCCCGATATTATCAATATAACATCCATCACTACCCATATAATGCAATTATTATCGACAGAAGTATAATAAATATACTTGTTACTTTCATTATTATCAATACAACAGGCACTAATAGCCATATTTTACTATTATTATCGCTAGAACTATAATAATTACACTTATTACTTATATTATTATCAATATAACATGCATTATTACCCATATTATGCAGTTATTATCGCTAGAACTGTAATAAATATACATATTACTCCCAATATTATCAATATAACATGCATTATTACTCATATAATGCAGTTATTATCGACAGAAGTATAATAAATATACTTATTACTTTTATTATTATCAATATAACAGGCACTAATAGCCATATTTTACTATTATTATCGCTAGAACTGTAATAATTATACTTATTACTCCCGATATTATCAATATAACATGCATTATTACTCATATAATGCAGTTATTATCGCTAGAACTGTAACAAATATACTTACTACTTTCATTATCATCAATATAACATGCATTATTACCCATAGTGTGCAGTTATTATCGATAGAACTATAATAAATATACTTATTACTTTTATGATTATCAATATAACATGCATTATTCCCCGTATAGTGCAGTTATTATCGCTAGAACTGTAATAAGTATACTTATTACTTATATTATTAGCAACATAACGTGTATTATTACCCATATAATGCAGTTATTATCGTTAGAACTGTAATAATTATACTTATTACTTATATTATTATCAATATAACATGCATTATTACCCATATAATGGAGTTATTATCGCTAGAACTGTAATAATTATACTTATTACTTTCATTATCATCAATATAACATGCATTATTACCCATATTATGCAGTTATTATCGATAGAACTATAATAAATATACTTATTACTTTTATTATCATCAATATAACATGCATTATTACAGATATTATGCAGTTATTATCGATAGAACTGTAATAAATATACTTATTACTTTTATTATCATCAATATAACAGGCAGTAATAGCCATATTATACTATTATTATCGCTAGGACTGTAATAATTATACTTATTACTCCCGATATTATCAATATAACATGCATTATTACTCATATAATGCAGTTATTATCGCTAGAACTGTAACAAATATACTTACTACTTTCATTATCATCAATATAACATGCATTATTACCCATATTGTGCAGTTATTATCGATAGAACTATAATAAATATACTTATTACTTTTATTATTATCAATATAACATGCATTATTACCCGTATAATGCAGTTATTATCGCTAGAACAGTAATAATTATACCTATTACTTATATTATTATCAATATAACATGCATTATTACCCATATAATGCAGTTGTTATCGACAGAAGTATAATAAATATACTTATTACTTTTATTATTATCAATACAACAGGCACTAATAGCCATATTTTACTATTTCTATCGCTAGAACTATAATAATTACACTTATTACTTATATTATTATCAATATAACATGCATTATTACCCATATAATGTAGTTATTATCGACAGAAGTATAATAAATATACTTATTACTTTTATTATTATCAATATAACAGGCACTAATAGCCATATTTTACTATTATTATCGCTAGAACTATAATAATTGTACTTATTACTCCCGATATTAACAATATAACATGCATTATTACGCAAATAATGCAGTTATTATCGCTAGAACTGTAATAAATATACTTACTACTTTCATTATCATCAATATAATATGCATTATTGCCCATATTATGCAGTTATTATCGCTAGAACTGTAATAACTATACTTATAACTCCCGATATTATCAATATAACATGCATTATTACCCATATAAAGCAGTTATTATCGACAGAAGTATAATAAATATACTTATTACTTATATTATTATCAATATAACATGCATTATTACCCATATAATGCAGTTATTATCGATAGAACTATAATAAATATACTTATTACTTTTATTATCATCAATATAACATGCATTATTACCCATATTATGCAGTTATTATCGATAGAACTGTAATAAATATACTTGTTACTTATATTATTAGCAATATAACGTGCATTATTACCCATATAATGCAGTTATTATCGCTAGAACTGTAATAATTATACTTATTACTTATATTATTATCAATATAACATGCATTATTACCCATATTATGCAGTGATTATCGCTAGAACTATAATAAATATACATATTACTCCCAATATTATCAATATAACATGCATATATACCCATATAATGCAGTTATTATCGCTGGAACTGTAATAATTATACTTATTACTTATATTATTAGCAATATAACGTGCATTATTACCCATATAATGGAGTTATTATCGCTAGAACTGTAATAATTATACTTATTACTCCCGATATTATCAATATAACATCCATCATTACCCATATAATGCAATTATTATCGACAGAAGTATAATAAATATACTTATTACTTTTATTATTATCAATATAACAGGCACTAATAGCCATATTTTACTATTATTATCGCTAGAACTGTAATAATTATACTTATTACTTATATTATTATCAATATAACATGCATTATTACCCATATAATGCAGTTATTATCGACAGAAGTATAATAAATATACTTATTACTTTTATTATTATCAATATAACAGGCACTAATAGCCATATTTTACTATTATTATCGCTAGAACTATAATAATTGTACTTATTACTCCCGATATTATCAATATAACATGCATTATTACCCATATAATGCAGTTATTATCGACAGAAGTATAATAAATATACTTGTTACTTTCATTATTATCAATACAACAGGCACTAATAGCCATATTTTACTATTATTATCGCTAGAACTATAATAATTACACTTATTACTTATATTATTGTCAATATAACATGCATTATTACCCATATTATGCAGTTATTATCGCTAGAACTGTAATAAATATACATATTACTCCCAATATTATCAATATAACATGCATTATTACTCATATAATGCAGTTATTATCGACAGAAGTATAACAAATATACTTATTACTTTTATTATTATCAATATAACAGGCACTAATAGCCATATTTTACTATTATTATCGCTAGAACTGTAATAATTATACTTATTACTCCCGATATTATCAATATAACATGCATTATTACTCATATAATGCAGTTATTATCGCTAGAACTGTAACAAATATACTTACTACTTTCATTATCATCAATATAACATGCATTATTACCCATAGTGTGCAGTTATTATCGATAGAACTATAATAAATATACTTATTACTTTTATTATTATCAATATAACATGCATTATTACCCGTATAGTGCAGTTATTATCGCTAGAACTGTAATAAGTATACTTATTACTTATATTATTAGCAACATAACGTGTATTATTACCCATATAATGCAGTTATTATCGTTAGAACTGTAATAATTATACTTATTACTTATATTATTATCAATATAACATGCATTATTACCCATATAATGGAGTTATTATCGCTAGAACTGTAATAATTATACTTATTACTTTCATTATCATCAATATAACATGCATTATTACCCATATTATGCAGTTATTATCGATAGAACTATAATAAATATACTTATTACTTTTATTATCATCAATATAACATGCATTATTACAGATATTATGCAGTTATTATCGATAGAACTGTAATAAATATACTTATTACTTTTATTATCATCAATATAACAGGCAGTAATAGCCATATTATACTATTATTATCGCTGGGACTGTAATAATTATACTTATTACTCCCGATATTATCAATGTAACATGCATTATTACTCATATAATGCAGTTATTATCGCTAGAACTGTAACAAATATACTTACTACTTTCATTATCATCAATATAACATGCATTATTACCCATATTGTGCAGTTATTATCGATAGAACTATAATAAATATACTTATTACTTTTATTATTACCAATATAACATGCATTATTACCCGTATAATGCAGTTATTATCGCTAGAACAGTAATAATTATACCTATTACTTATATTATTATCAATATAACATGCATTATTACCCATATAATGCAGTTGTTATCGACAGAAGTATAATAAATATACTTATTACCTTTATTATTATCAATACAACAGGCACTAATAGCCATATTTTACTATTATTATCGCTAGAACTATAATAATTACACTTATTACTTATATTATTATCAATATAACATGCATTATTACCCATATTGTGCAGTTATTATCGCTAGAACTGTAATAATTATACTTACTACTTATATTATTATCAATATAACATGCATTATTACCCATATAATGAAGTTATTATCGCTAGAACTGTAATAATTATACTTATTACTTTCATTATCATCAATATAACATGCATTATTACCCATATTATGCAGTTATTATCGATAGAACTATAATAAATATACTTATTACTTTTATTATCATCAATATAACATGCATTATTACAGATATTATGCAGTTATTATCGATAGAACTGTAATAAATATACTTATTACTTATATTATTAGCAACATAACGTGTATTATTACCCATATAATGCAGTTATTATCGTTAGAACTGTAATAATTATACTTATTACTTATATTATTATCAATATAACATGCATTATTACCCATATAATGGAGTTATTATCGCTAGAACTGTAATAATTATACTTATTACTTTCATTATCATCAATATAACATGCATTATTACCCATATTATGCAGTTATTATCGATAGAACTATAATAAATATACTTATTACTTTTATTATCATCAATATAACATGCATTATTACAGATATTATGCAGTTATTATCGATAGAACTGTAATAAATATACTTATTACTTTTATTATCATCAATATAACAGGCAGTAATAGCCATATTATACTATTATTATCGCTAGGACTGTAATAATTATACTTATTACTCCCGATATTATCAATATAACATGCATTATTACTCATATAATGCAGTTATTATCGCTAGAACTGTAACAAATATACTTACTACTTTCATTATCATCAATATAACATGCATTATTACCCATATTGTGCAGTTATTATCGATAGAACTATAATAAATATACTTATTACTTTTATTATTATCAATATAACATGCATTATTACCCGTATAATGCAGTTATTATCGCTAGAACAGTAATAATTATACCTATTACTTATATTATTATCAATATAACATGCATTATTACCCATATAATGCAGTTGTTATCGACAGAAGTATAATAAATATACTTATTACTTTTATTATTATCAATACAACAGGCACTAATAGCCATATTTTACTATTACTATCGCTAGAACTATAATAATTACACTTATTACTTATATTATTATCAATATAACATGCATTATTACCCATATAATGTAGTTATTATCGACAGAAGTATAATAAATATACTTATTACTTTTATTATTATCAATATAACAGGCACTAATAGCCATATTTTACTATTATTATCGCTAGAACTATAATAATTGTACTTATTACTCCCGATATTAACAATATAACATGCATTATTACGCAAATAATGCAGTTATTATCGCTAGAACTGTAATAAATATACTTACTACTTTCATTATCATCAATATAATATGCATTATTGCCCATATTATGCAGTTATTATCGCTAGAACTGTAATAACTATACTTATAACTCCCGATATTATCAATATAACATGCATTATTACCCATAGTGTGCAGTTATTATCGATAGAAGTATAATAAATATACTTATTACTTATATTATTATCAATATAACATGCATTATTACCCATATAATGCAGTTATTATCGATAGAACTATAATAAATATACTTATTACTTTTATTATCATCAATATAACATGCATTATTACCCATATTATGCAGTTATTATCGATAGAACTGTAATAAATATACTTGTTACTTATATTATTAGCAATATAACGTGCATTATTACCCATATAATGCAGTTATTATCGCTAGAACTGTAATAAGTATACTTATTACTTATATTATTATCAATATAACATGCATATATACCCATATAATGCAGTTATTATCGCTGGAACTGTAATAATTATACTTATTACTTATATTATTAGCAATATAACGTGCATTATTACCCATATAATGGAGTTACTATCGCTAGAACTGTAATAATTATACTTATTACTCCCGATATTATCAATATAACATCCATCACTACCCATATAATGCAATTATTATCGACAGAAGTATAATAAATATACTTGTTACTTTCATTATTATCAATACAACAGGCACTAATAGCCATATTTTACTATTATTATCGCTAGAACTATAATAATTACACTTATTACTTATATTATTATCAATATAACATGCATTATTACCCATATTATGCAGTTATTATCGCTAGAACTGTAATAAATATACATATTACTCCCAATATTATCAATATAACATGCATTATTACTCATATAATGCAGTTATTATCGACAGAAGTATAATAAATATACTTATTACTTTTATTATTATCAATATAACAGGCACTAATAGCCATATTTTACTATTATTATCGCTAGAACTGTAATAATTATACTTATTACTCCCGATATTATCAATATAACATGCATTATTACTCATATAATGCAGTTATTATCGCTAGAACTGTAACAAATATACTTACTACTTTCATTATCATCAATATAACATGCATTATTACCCATAGTGTGCAGTTATTATCGATAGAACTATAATAAATATACTTATTACTTTTATTATTATCAATATAACATGCATTATTACCCGTATAGTGCAGTTATTATCGCTAGAACTGTAATAAGTATACTTATTACTTATATTATTAGCAACATAACGTGTATTATTACCCATATAATGCAGTTATTATCGTTAGAACTGTAATAATTATACTTATTACTTATATTATTATCAATATAACATGCATTATTACCCATATAATGGAGTTATTATCGCTAGAACTGTAATAATTATACTTATTACTTTCATTATCATCAATATAACATGCATTATTACCCATATTATGCAGTTATTATCGATAGAACTATAATAAATATACTTATTACTTTTATTATCATCAATATAACATGCATTATTACAGATATTATGCAGTTATTATCGATAGAACTGTAATAAATATACTTATTACTTTTATTATCATCAATATAACAGGCAGTAATAGCCATATTATACTATTATTATCGCTAGGACTGTAATAATTATACTTATTACTCCCGATATTATCAATATAACATGCATTATTACTCATATAATGCAGTTATTATCGCTAGAACTGTAACAAATATACTTACTACTTTCATTATCATCAATATAACATGCATTATTACCCATATTGTGCAGTTATTATCGATAGAACTATAATAAATATACTTATTACTTTTATTATTATCAATATAACATGCATTATTACCCGTATAATGCAGTTATTATCGCTAGAACAGTAATAATTATACCTATTACTTATATTATTATCAATATAACATGCATTATTACCCATATAATGCAGTTGTTATCGACAGAAGTATAATAAATATACTTATTACTTTTATTATTATCAATACAACAGGCACTAATAGCCATATTTTACTATTACTATCGCTAGAACTATAATAATTACACTTATTACTTATATTATTATCAATATAACATGCATTATTACCCATATAATGTAGTTATTATCGACAGAAGTATAATAAATATACTTATTACTTTTATTATTATCAATATAACAGGCACTAATAGCCATATTTTACTATTATTATCGCTAGAACTATAATAATTGTACTTATTACTCCCGATATTAACAATATAACATGCATTATTACGCAAATAATGCAGTTATTATCGCTAGAACTGTAATAAATATACTTACTACTTTCATTATCATCAATATAACATGCATTATTACCCATATTGTGCAGTTATTATCGATAGAACTATAATAAATATACTTATTACTTTTATTATCATCAATATAACATGCATTATTACCCATATTATGCAGTTATTATCGCTAGAACTATAATAAATATACATATTACTCCCAATATTATCAATATAACATGCATATATACCCATATAATGCAGTTATTATCGCTGGAACTGTAATAATTATACTTATTACTTATATTATTAGCAATATAACGTGCATTATTACCCATATAATGGAGTTATTATCGCTAGAACTGTAATAATTATACTTATTACTCCCGATATTATCAATATAACATCCATCATTACCCATATAATGCAATTATTATCGACAGAAGTATAATAAATATACTTATTACTTTTATTATTATCAATATAACAGGCACTAATAGCCATATTTTACTATTATTATCGCTAGAACTGTAATAATTATACTTATTACTTATATTATTATCAATATAACATGCTTTATTACCCATATAATGGACTTATTATCGCTAGAACTGTAATAATTGTACTTATTACTTATATTATTATCAATATAACATGCATTATTACCCATATAATGCAGTTATTATCGACAGAAGTATAATAAATATACTTAATACCTTTATTATTATCAGTATAACATGTACTATTAGCCATATTTTACTATTCTTATCGCTAGAACTATAATAATTTTACGTATTACTCCCGATATTATCAATATAACATGCATTATTACTCATATAATGCAGTTATTATCGCTAGAACTGTAACAAATATACTTACTACTTTCATTATCATAAAATATAACATGCATTATTACCCATAGTGTGCAGTTATTATCGATAGAACTATAATAAATATACTTACTACTTTTATTATTATCAATATAACATGCATTATTACCCGTATAATGCAGTTATTATCGCTAGAACTGTAATAATTGTACTTATTACTTATATTATTAGCAATATAACATGCATTATTACCCATATAATGCAGTTATTATCGCTAGAACTGTAACAAATATACTTACTACTTTCATTATCATAAAATATAACATGCATTATTACCCATAGTGTGCAGTTATTATCGATAGAACTATAATAAATATACTTATTACTTTTATTATTATCAATATAACATGCATTATTACCCGTATAATGCAGTTATTATCGCTAGAACTGTAATAATTATACATATTACTTATACTATTATCAATATAACATGCATTATTACCCATATAATGCAGTTATTATCGACAGAAGTATAATAAATATACTTATTACTTTTATTATTATCAATATAACAGGCACTAATAGCCATATTTTACTATTATTATCGCTAGAACTATAATAATTACACTTATTACTTATATTATTATCAATATAACATGCATTATTACCCATATTATGCAGTTATTATCGCTAGAACTGTAATAAATATACATATTACTCCCAATATTATCAATATAACATGCATTATTACTCATATAATGCAGTTATTATCGACAGAAGTATAATAAATATACTTATTACTTTTATTATTATCAATATAACAGGCACTAATAGCCATATTTTACTATTATTATCGCTAGAACTGTAATAATTATACTTATTACTCCCGATATTATCAATATAACATGCATTATTACTCATATAATGCAGTTATTATCGCTAGAACTGTAACAAATATACTTACTACTTTCATTATCATCAATATAACATGCATTATTACCCATATTGTGCAGTTATTATCGATAGAACTATAATAAATATACTTATTACTTTTATTATTATCAATATAACATGCATTATTACCCATATAATGCAGTTGTTATCGACAGAAGTATAATAAATATACTTATTACTTTTATTATTATCAATACAACAGGCACTAATAGCCATATTTTACTATTATTATCGCTAGAACTATAATAATTACACTTATTACTTATATTATTATCAATATAGCATGCATTATTACCCATATAATGTAGTTATTATCGACAGAAGTATAATAAATATACTTATTACTTTTATTATTATCAATATAACAGGCACTGATAGCCATATTTTACTATTATTATCGCTAGAACTATAATAATTGTACTTATTACTCCCGATATTAACAATATAACATGCATTATTACGCAAATAATGCAGTTATTATCGCTAGAACTGTAATAAATATACTTACTACTTTCATTATCATCAATATAATATGCATTATTGCCCATATTATGCAGTTATTATCGCTAGAACTGTAATAACTATACTTATAACTCCCGATATTATCAATATAACATGCATTATTACCCATATAAAGCAGTTATTATCGACAGAAGTATAATAAATATACTTATTACTTATATTATTATCAATATAACATGCATTATTACCCATATAATGCAGTTATTATCGATAGAACTATAATAAATATACTTATTACTTCTATTATCATCAATATAACATGCATTATTACCCATATTATGCAGTTATTATCGATAGAACTGTAATAAATATACTTGTTACTTATATTATTAGCAATATAACGTGCATTATTACCCATATAATGCAGTTATTATCGCTAGAACTGTAATAATTATACTTATTACTTATATTATTATCAATATAACATGCATTATTACCCATATTATGCAGTTATTATCGCTAGAACTATAATAAATATACATATTACTCCCAATATTATCAATATAACATGCATATATACCCATATAATGCAGTTATTATCGCTGGAACTGTAATAATTATACTTATTACTTATATTATTAGCAATATAACGTGCATTATTACCCATATAATGGAGTTACTATCGCTAGAACTGTAATAATTATACTTATTACTCCCGATATTATCAATATAACATCCATCACTACCCATATAATGCAATTATTATCGACAGAAGTATAATAAATATACTTGTTACTTTCATTATTATCAATACAACAGGCACTAATAGCCATATTTTACTATTATTATCGCTAGAACTATAATAATTACACTTATTACTTATATTATTATCAATATAACATGCATTATTACCCATATAATGCAGTTATTATCGCTAGAACTGTAATAATTATACTTACTACTTATATTATTATCAATATAACATGCATTATTACCCATATAATGAAGTTATTATCGCTAGAACTGCAATAATTATACTTATTACTTATATTATTATCTATATAACATGCATTATTACCCATATAATGCAGTTATTATCGACAGAAGTATAATAAATATACTTATTACTTTTATTATTATCAATATAACAGGCACTAATAGCCATATTTTACTATTATTATCGCTAGAACTGTAATAATTATACTTATTACTTATATTATTATCAATATAACATGCTTTATTACCCATATAATGGACTTATTATCGCTAGAACTGTAATAATTGTACTTATTACTTATATTATTATCAATATAACATGCATTATTACCCATATAATGCAGTTATTATCGACAGAAGTATAATAAATATACTTAATACCTTTATTATTATCAGTATAACATGTACTATTAGCCATATTTTACTATTCTTATCGCTAGAACTATAATAATTTTACGTATTACTCCCGATATTATCAATATAACATGCATTATTACTCATATAATGCAGTTATTATCGCTAGAACTGTAACAAATATACTTACTACTTTCATTATCATCAATATAACATGCATTATTACCCATATTGTGCAGTTATTATCGCTAGAACTGTAATAATTATACTTACTACTTATATTATTATCAATATAACATGCATTATTACCCATATAATGAAGTTATTATCGCTAGAACTGTAATAATTATACTTATTACTTTCATTATCATCAATATAACATGCATTATTACCCATATTATGCAGTTATTATCGATAGAACTATAATAAATATACTTATTACTTTTATTATCATCAATATAACATGCATTATTACAGATATTATGCAGTTATTATCGATAGAACTGTAATAAATATACTTATTACTTATATTATTAGCAACATAACGTGTATTATTACCCATATAATGCAGTTATTATCGTTAGAACTGTAATAATTATACTTATTACTTATATTATTATCAATATAACATGCATTATTACCCATATAATGGAGTTATTATCGCTAGAACTGTAATAATTATACTTATTACTTTCATTATCATCAATATAACATGCATTATTACCCATATTATGCAGTTATTATCGATAGAACTATAATAAATATACTTATTACTTTTATTATCATCAATATAACATGCATTATTACAGATATTATGCAGTTATTATCGATAGAACTGTAATAAATATACTTATTACTTTTATTATCATCAATATAACAGGCAGTAATAGCCATATTATACTATTATTATCGCTAGGACTGTAATAATTATACTTATTACTCCCGATATTATCAATATAACATGCATTATTACTCATATAATGCAGTTATTATCGCTAGAACTGTAACAAATATACTTACTACTTTCATTATCATCAATATAACATGCATTATTACCCATATTGTGCAGTTATTATCGATAGAACTATAATAAATATACTTATTACTTTTATTATTATCAATATAACATGCATTATTACCCGTATAATGCAGTTATTATCGCTAGAACAGTAATAATTATACCTATTACTTATATTATTATCAATATAACATGCATTATTACCCATATAATGCAGTTGTTATCGACAGAAGTATAATAAATATACTTATTACTTTTATTATTATCAATACAACAGGCACTAATAGCCATATTTTACTATTACTATCGCTAGAACTATAATAATTACACTTATTACTTATATTATTATCAATATAACATGCATTATTACCCATATAATGTAGTTATTATCGACAGAAGTATAATAAATATACTTATTACTTTTATTATTATCAATATAACAGGCACTAATAGCCATATTTTACTATTATTATCGCTAGAACTATAATAATTGTACTTATTACTCCCGATATTAACAATATAACATGCATTATTACGCAAATAATGCAGTTATTATCGCTAGAACTGTAATAAATATACTTACTACTTTCATTATCATCAATATAATATGCATTATTGCCCATATTATGCAGTTATTATCGCTAGAACTGTAATAACTATACTTATAACTCCCGATATTATCAATATAACATGCATTATTACCCATATAAAGCAGTTATTATCGACAGAAGTATAATAAATATACTTATTACTTATATTATTATCAATATAACATGCATTATTACCCATATAATGCAGTTATTATCGATAGAACTATAATAAATATACTTATTACTTTTATTATCATCAATATAACATGCATTATTACCCATATTATGCAGTTATTATCGATAGAACTGTAATAAATATACTTGTTACTTATATTATTAGCAATATAACGTGCATTATTACCCATATAATGCAGTTATTATCGCTAGAACTGTAATAAGTATACTTATTACTTATATTATTATCAATATAACATGCATATATACCCATATAATGCAGTTATTATCGCTGGAACTGTAATAATTATACTTATTACTTATATTATTAGCAATATAACGTGCATTATTACCCATATAATGGAGTTACTATCGCTAGAACTGTAATAATTATACTTATTACTCCCGATATTATCAATATAACATCCATCACTACCCATATAATGCAATTATTATCGACAGAAGTATAATAAATATACTTGTTACTTTCATTATTATCAATACAACAGGCACTAATAGCCATATTTTACTATTATTATCGCTAGAACTATAATAATTACACTTATTACTTATATTATTATCAATATAACATGCATTATTACCCATATTATGCAGTTATTATCGCTAGAACTGTAATAAATATACATATTACTCCCAATATTATCAATATAACATGCATTATTACTCATATAATGCAGTTATTATCGACAGAAGTATAATAAATATACTTATTACTTTTATTATTATCAATATAACAGGCACTAATAGCCATATTTTACTATTATTATCGCTAGAACTGTAATAATTATACTTATTACTCCCGATATTATCAATATAACATGCATTATTACTCATATAATGCAGTTATTATCGCTAGAACTGTAACAAATATACTTACTACTTTCATTATCATCAATATAACATGCATTATTACCCATAGTGTGCAGTTATTATCGATAGAACTATAATAAATATACTTATTACTTTTATGATTATCAATATAACATGCATTATTCCCCGTATAGTGCAGTTATTATCGCTAGAACTGTAATAAGTATACTTATTACTTATATTATTAGCAACATAACGTGTATTATTACCCATATAATGCAGTTATTATCGTTAGAACTGTAATAATTATACTTATTACTTATATTATTATCAATATAACATGCATTATTACCCATATAATGGAGTTATTATCGCTAGAACTGTAATAATTATACTTATTACTTTCATTATCATCAATATAACATGCATTATTACCCATATTATGCAGTTATTATCGATAGAACTATAATAAATATACTTATTACTTTTATTATCATCAATATAACATGCATTATTACAGATATTATGCAGTTATTATCGATAGAACTGTAATAAATATACTTATTACTTTTATTATCATCAATATAACAGGCAGTAATAGCCATATTATACTATTATTATCGCTAGGACTGTAATAATTATACTTATTACTCCCGATATTATCAATATAACATGCATTATTACTCATATAATGCAGTTATTATCGCTAGAACTGTAACAAATATACTTACTACTTTCATTATCATCAATATAACATGCATTATTACCCATATTGTGCAGTTATTATCGATAGAACTATAATAAATATACTTATTACTTTTATTATTATCAATATAACATGCATTATTACCCGTATAATGCAGTTATTATCGCTAGAACAGTAATAATTATACCTATTACTTATATTATTATCAATATAACATGCATTATTACCCATATAATGCAGTTGTTATCGACAGAAGTATAATAAATATACTTATTACTTTTATTATTATCAATACAACAGGCACTAATAGCCATATTTTACTATTTCTATCGCTAGAACTATAATAATTACACTTATTACTTATATTATTATCAATATAACATGCATTATTACCCATATAATGTAGTTATTATCGACAGAAGTATAATAAATATACTTATTACTTTTATTATTATCAATATAACAGGCACTAATAGCCATATTTTACTATTATTATCGCTAGAACTATAATAATTGTACTTATTACTCCCGATATTAACAATATAACATGCATTATTACGCAAATAATGCAGTTATTATCGCTAGAACTGTAATAAATATACTTACTACTTTCATTATCATCAATATAATATGCATTATTGCCCATATTATGCAGTTATTATCGCTAGAACTGTAATAACTATACTTATAACTCCCGATATTATCAATATAACATGCATTATTACCCATATAAAGCAGTTATTATCGACAGAAGTATAATAAATATACTTATTACTTATATTATTATCAATATAACATGCATTATTACCCATATAATGCAGTTATTATCGATAGAACTATAATAAATATACTTATTACTTTTATTATCATCAATATAACATGCATTATTACCCATATTATGCAGTTATTATCGATAGAACTGTAATAAATATACTTGTTACTTATATTATTAGCAATATAACGTGCATTATTACCCATATAATGCAGTTATTATCGCTAGAACTGTAATAATTATACTTATTACTTATATTATTATCAATATAACATGCATTATTACCCATATTATGCAGTGATTATCGCTAGAACTATAATAAATATACATATTACTCCCAATATTATCAATATAACATGCATATATACCCATATAATGCAGTTATTATCGCTGGAACTGTAATAATTATACTTATTACTTATATTATTAGCAATATAACGTGCATTATTACCCATATAATGGAGTTATTATCGCTAGAACTGTAATAATTATACTTATTACTCCCGATATTATCAATATAACATCCATCATTACCCATATAATGCAATTATTATCGACAGAAGTATAATAAATATACTTATTACTTTTATTATTATCAATATAACAGGCACTAATAGCCATATTTTACTATTATTATCGCTAGAACTGTAATAATTATACTTATTACTTATATTATTATCAATATAACATGCATTATTACCCATATAATGCAGTTATTATCGACAGAAGTATAATAAATATACTTATTACTTTTATTATTATCAATATAACAGGCACTAATAGCCATATTTTACTATTATTATCGCTAGAACTATAATAATTGTACTTATTACTCCCGATATTATCAATATAACATGCATTATTACCCATATAATGCAGTTATTATCGACAGAAGTATAATAAATATACTTGTTACTTTCATTATTATCAATACAACAGGCACTAATAGCCATATTTTACTATTATTATCGCTAGAACTATAATAATTACACTTATTACTTATATTATTGTCAATATAACATGCATTATTACCCATATTATGCAGTTATTATCGCTAGAACTGTAATAAATATACATATTACTCCCAATATTATCAATATAACATGCATTATTACTCATATAATGCAGTTATTATCGACAGAAGTATAACAAATATACTTATTACTTTTATTATTATCAATATAACAGGCACTAATAGCCATATTTTACTATTATTATCGCTAGAACTGTAATAATTATACTTATTACTCCCGATATTATCAATATAACATGCATTATTACTCATATAATGCAGTTATTATCGCTAGAACTGTAACAAATATACTTACTACTTTCATTATCATCAATATAACATGCATTATTACCCATAGTGTGCAGTTATTATCGATAGAACTATAATAAATATACTTATTACTTTTATTATTATCAATATAACATGCATTATTACCCGTATAGTGCAGTTATTATCGCTAGAACTGTAATAAGTATACTTATTACTTATATTATTAGCAACATAACGTGTATTATTACCCATATAATGCAGTTATTATCGTTAGAACTGTAATAATTATACTTATTACTTATATTATTATCAATATAACATGCATTATTACCCATATAATGGAGTTATTATCGCTAGAACTGTAATAATTATACTTATTACTTTCATTATCATCAATATAACATGCATTATTACCCATATTATGCAGTTATTATCGATAGAACTATAATAAATATACTTATTACTTTTATTATCATCAATATAACATGCATTATTACAGATATTATGCAGTTATTATCGATAGAACTGTAATAAATATACTTATTACTTTTATTATCATCAATATAACAGGCAGTAATAGCCATATTATACTATTATTATCGCTGGGACTGTAATAATTATACTTATTACTCCCGATATTATCAATGTAACATGCATTATTACTCATATAATGCAGTTATTATCGCTAGAACTGTAACAAATATACTTACTACTTTCATTATCATCAATATAACATGCATTATTACCCATATTGTGCAGTTATTATCGATAGAACTATAATAAATATACTTATTACTTTTATTATTACCAATATAACATGCATTATTACCCGTATAATGCAGTTATTATCGCTAGAACAGTAATAATTATACCTATTACTTATATTATTATCAATATAACATGCATTATTACCCATATAATGCAGTTGTTATCGACAGAAGTATAATAAATATACTTATTACCTTTATTATTATCAATACAACAGGCACTAATAGCCATATTTTACTATTATTATCGCTAGAACTATAATAATTACACTTATTACTTATATTATTATCAATATAACATGCATTATTACCCATATTGTGCAGTTATTATCGCTAGAACTGTAATAATTATACTTACTACTTATATTATTATCAATATAACATGCATTATTACCCATATAATGAAGTTATTATCGCTAGAACTGTAATAATTATACTTATTACTTTCATTATCATCAATATAACATGCATTATTACCCATATTATGCAGTTATTATCGATAGAACTATAATAAATATACTTATTACTTTTATTATCATCAATATAACATGCATTATTACAGATATTATGCAGTTATTATCGATAGAACTGTAATAAATATACTTATTACTTATATTATTAGCAACATAACGTGTATTATTACCCATATAATGCAGTTATTATCGTTAGAACTGTAATAATTATACTTATTACTTATATTATTATCAATATAACATGCATTATTACCCATATAATGGAGTTATTATCGCTAGAACTGTAATAATTATACTTATTACTTTCATTATCATCAATATAACATGCATTATTACCCATATTATGCAGTTATTATCGATAGAACTATAATAAATATACTTATTACTTTTATTATCATCAATATAACATGCATTATTACAGATATTATGCAGTTATTATCGATAGAACTGTAATAAATATACTTATTACTTTTATTATCATCAATATAACAGGCAGTAATAGCCATATTATACTATTATTATCGCTAGGACTGTAATAATTATACTTATTACTCCCGATATTATCAATATAACATGCATTATTACTCATATAATGCAGTTATTATCGCTAGAACTGTAACAAATATACTTACTACTTTCATTATCATCAATATAACATGCATTATTACCCATATTGTGCAGTTATTATCGATAGAACTATAATAAATATACTTATTACTTTTATTATTATCAATATAACATGCATTATTACCCGTATAATGCAGTTATTATCGCTAGAACAGTAATAATTATACCTATTACTTATATTATTATCAATATAACATGCATTATTACCCATATAATGCAGTTGTTATCGACAGAAGTATAATAAATATACTTATTACTTTTATTATTATCAATACAACAGGCACTAATAGCCATATTTTACTATTACTATCGCTAGAACTATAATAATTACACTTATTACTTATATTATTATCAATATAACATGCATTATTACCCATATAATGTAGTTATTATCGACAGAAGTATAATAAATATACTTATTACTTTTATTATTATCAATATAACAGGCACTAATAGCCATATTTTACTATTATTATCGCTAGAACTATAATAATTGTACTTATTACTCCCGATATTAACAATATAACATGCATTATTACGCAAATAATGCAGTTATTATCGCTAGAACTGTAATAAATATACTTACTACTTTCATTATCATCAATATAATATGCATTATTGCCCATATTATGCAGTTATTATCGCTAGAACTGTAATAACTATACTTATAACTCCCGATATTATCAATATAACATGCATTATTACCCATAGTGTGCAGTTATTATCGATAGAAGTATAATAAATATACTTATTACTTATATTATTATCAATATAACATGCATTATTACCCATATAATGCAGTTATTATCGATAGAACTATAATAAATATACTTATTACTTTTATTATCATCAATATAACATGCATTATTACCCATATTATGCAGTTATTATCGATAGAACTGTAATAAATATACTTGTTACTTATATTATTAGCAATATAACGTGCATTATTACCCATATAATGCAGTTATTATCGCTAGAACTGTAATAAGTATACTTATTACTTATATTATTATCAATATAACATGCATATATACCCATATAATGCAGTTATTATCGCTGGAACTGTAATAATTATACTTATTACTTATATTATTAGCAATATAACGTGCATTATTACCCATATAATGGAGTTACTATCGCTAGAACTGTAATAATTATACTTATTACTCCCGATATTATCAATATAACATCCATCACTACCCATATAATGCAATTATTATCGACAGAAGTATAATAAATATACTTGTTACTTTCATTATTATCAATACAACAGGCACTAATAGCCATATTTTACTATTATTATCGCTAGAACTATAATAATTACACTTATTACTTATATTATTATCAATATAACATGCATTATTACCCATATTATGCAGTTATTATCGCTAGAACTGTAATAAATATACATATTACTCCCAATATTATCAATATAACATGCATTATTACTCATATAATGCAGTTATTATCGACAGAAGTATAATAAATATACTTATTACTTTTATTATTATCAATATAACAGGCACTAATAGCCATATTTTACTATTATTATCGCTAGAACTGTAATAATTATACTTATTACTCCCGATATTATCAATATAACATGCATTATTACTCATATAATGCAGTTATTATCGCTAGAACTGTAACAAATATACTTACTACTTTCATTATCATCAATATAACATGCATTATTACCCATAGTGTGCAGTTATTATCGATAGAACTATAATAAATATACTTATTACTTTTATTATTATCAATATAACATGCATTATTACCCGTATAGTGCAGTTATTATCGCTAGAACTGTAATAAGTATACTTATTACTTATATTATTAGCAACATAACGTGTATTATTACCCATATAATGCAGTTATTATCGTTAGAACTGTAATAATTATACTTATTACTTATATTATTATCAATATAACATGCATTATTACCCATATAATGGAGTTATTATCGCTAGAACTGTAATAATTATACTTATTACTTTCATTATCATCAATATAACATGCATTATTACCCATATTATGCAGTTATTATCGATAGAACTATAATAAATATACTTATTACTTTTATTATCATCAATATAACATGCATTATTACAGATATTATGCAGTTATTATCGATAGAACTGTAATAAATATACTTATTACTTTTATTATCATCAATATAACAGGCAGTAATAGCCATATTATACTATTATTATCGCTAGGACTGTAATAATTATACTTATTACTCCCGATATTATCAATATAACATGCATTATTACTCATATAATGCAGTTATTATCGCTAGAACTGTAACAAATATACTTACTACTTTCATTATCATCAATATAACATGCATTATTACCCATATTGTGCAGTTATTATCGATAGAACTATAATAAATATACTTATTACTTTTATTATTATCAATATAACATGCATTATTACCCGTATAATGCAGTTATTATCGCTAGAACAGTAATAATTATACCTATTACTTATATTATTATCAATATAACATGCATTATTACCCATATAATGCAGTTGTTATCGACAGAAGTATAATAAATATACTTATTACTTTTATTATTATCAATACAACAGGCACTAATAGCCATATTTTACTATTACTATCGCTAGAACTATAATAATTACACTTATTACTTATATTATTATCAATATAACATGCATTATTACCCATATAATGTAGTTATTATCGACAGAAGTATAATAAATATACTTATTACTTTTATTATTATCAATATAACAGGCACTAATAGCCATATTTTACTATTATTATCGCTAGAACTATAATAATTGTACTTATTACTCCCGATATTAACAATATAACATGCATTATTACGCAAATAATGCAGTTATTATCGCTAGAACTGTAATAAATATACTTACTACTTTCATTATCATCAATATAATATGCATTATTGCCCATATTATGCAGTTATTATCGCTAGAACTGTAATAACTATACTTATAACTCCCGATATTATCAATATAACATGCATTATTACCCATAGTGTGCAGTTATTATCGATAGAAGTATAATAAATATACTTATTACTTATATTATTATCAATATAACATGCATTATTACCCATATAATGCAGTTATTATCGATAGAACTATAATAAATATACTTATTACTTTTATTATCATCAATATAACATGCATTATTACCCATATTATGCAGTTATTATCGATAGAACTGTAATAAATATACTTGTTACTTATATTATTAGCAATATAACGTGCATTATTACCCATATAATGCAGTTATTATCGCTAGAACTGTAATAAGTATACTTATTACTTATATTATTATCAATATAACATGCATATATACCCATATAATGCAGTTATTATCGCTGGAACTGTAATAATTATACTTATTACTTATATTATTAGCAATATAACGTGCATTATTACCCATATAATGGAGTTACTATCGCTAGAACTGTAATAATTATACTTATTACTCCCGATATTATCAATATAACATCCATCACTACCCATATAATGCAATTATTATCGACAGAAGTATAATAAATATACTTGTTACTTTCATTATTATCAATACAACAGGCACTAATAGCCATATTTTACTATTATTATCGCTAGAACTATAATAATTACACTTATTACTTATATTATTATCAATATAACATGCATTATTACCCATATTATGCAGTTATTATCGCTAGAACTGTAATAAATATACATATTACTCCCAATATTATCAATATAACATGCATTATTACTCATATAATGCAGTTATTATCGACAGAAGTATAATAAATATACTTATTACTTTTATTATTATCAATATAACAGGCACTAATAGCCATATTTTACTATTATTATCGCTAGAACTGTAATAATTATACTTATTACTCCCGATATTATCAATATAACATGCATTATTACTCATATAATGCAGTTATTATCGCTAGAACTGTAACAAATATACTTACTACTTTCATTATCATCAATATAACATGCATTATTACCCATAGTGTGCAGTTATTATCGATAGAACTATAATAAATATACTTATTACTTTTATTATTATCAATATAACATGCATTATTACCCGTATAGTGCAGTTATTATCGCTAGAACTGTAATAAGTATACTTATTACTTATATTATTAGCAACATAACGTGTATTATTACCCATATAATGCAGTTATTATCGTTAGAACTGTAATAATTATACTTATTACTTATATTATTATCAATATAACATGCATTATTACCCATATAATGGAGTTATTATCGCTAGAACTGTAATAATTATACTTATTACTTTCATTATCATCAATATAACATGCATTATTACCCATATTATGCAGTTATTATCGATAGAACTATAATAAATATACTTATTACTTTTATTATCATCAATATAACATGCATTATTACAGATATTATGCAGTTATTATCGATAGAACTGTAATAAATATACTTATTACTTTTATTATCATCAATATAACAGGCAGTAATAGCCATATTATACTATTATTATCGCTGGGACTGTAATAATTATACTTATTACTCCCGATATTATCAATGTAACATGCATTATTACTCATATAATGCAGTTATTATCGCTAGAACTGTAACAAATATACTTACTACTTTCATTATCATCAATATAACATGCATTATTACCCATATTGTGCAGTTATTATCGATAGAACTATAATAAATATACTTATTACTTTTATTATTATCAATATAACATGCATTATTACCCGTATAATGCAGTTATTATCGCTAGAACAGTAATAATTATACCTATTACTTATATTATTATCAATATAACATGCATTATTACCCATATAATGCAGTTGTTATCGACAGAAGTATAATAAATATACTTATTACCTTTATTATTATCAATACAACAGGCACTAATAGCCATATTTTACTATTATTATCGCTAGAACTATAATAATTACACTTATTACTTATATTATTATCAATATAACATGCATTATTACCCATACAATGTAGTTATTATCGACAGAAGTATAATAAATATACTTATTACTTTTATTATTATCAATATAACAGGCACTAATAGCCATATTTTACTATTATTATCGCTAGAACTATAATAATTGTACTTATTACTCCCGATATTAACAATATAACATGCATTATTACGCAAATAATGCAGTTATTATCGCTAGAACTGTAATAAATATACTTACTACTTTCATTATCATCAATATAACATGCATTATTACCCATATTGTGCAGTTATTATCGATAGAACTATAATAAATATACTTATTACTTTTATTATCATCAATATAACATGCATTATTACCCATATTATGCAGTTATTATCGCTAGAACTATAATAAATATACATATTACTCCCAATATTATCAATATAACATGCATATATACCCATATAATGCAGTTATTATCGCTGGAACTGTAATAATTATACTTATTACTTATATTATTAGCAATATAACGTGCATTATTACCCATATAATGGAGTTATTATCGCTAGAACTGTAATAATTATACTTATTACTCCCGATATTATCAATATAACATCCATCATTACCCATATAATGCAATTATTATCGACAGAAGTATAATAAATATACTTATTACTTTTATTATTATCAATATAACAGGCACTAATAGCCATATTTTACTATTATTATCGCTAGAACTGTAATAATTATACTTATTACTTATATTATTATCAATATAACATGCTTTATTACCCATATAATGGACTTATTATCGCTAGAACTGTAATAATTGTACTTATTACTTATATTATTATCAATATAACATGCATTATTACCCATATAATGCAGTTATTATCGACAGAAGTATAATAAATATACTTAATACCTTTATTATTATCAGTATAACATGTACTATTAGCCATATTTTACTATTCTTATCGCTAGAACTATAATAATTTTACGTATTACTCCCGATATTATCAATATAACATGCATTATTACTCATATAATGCAGTTATTATCGCTAGAACTGTAACAAATATACTTACTACTTTCATTATCATCAATATAACATGCATTATTACCCATATTGTGCAGTTATTATCGCTAGAACTGTAATAATTATACTTACTACTTATATTATTATCAATATAACATGCATTATTACCCATATAATGAAGTTATTATCGCTAGAACTGTAATAATTATACTTATTACTTATATTATTATCTATATAACATGCATTATTACCCATACAATGCAGTTATTATCGACAGAAGTATAATAAATATACTTATTACTTTTATTGTTATCAATATAACAGGCACTAATAGCCATATTTTACTATTATTATCGCTAGAACTGTAATAATTATACTTATTACTTATATTATTATCAATATAACATGCTTTATTACCCATATAATGGAGTTATTATCACTAGAACTGTAATAATTATACTTATTACTTATATTATTATCAATATAACATGCATTATTACCCATATAATGCAGCTATTATCGACAGAAGTATAATAAATATACTTATTACTTTTATTATTATCAATATAACATGCATTATTACCCGTATAATGCAGTTATTATCGCTAGAACTGTAATAATTATACTTATTACTTATATTATTAGCAATATAACGTGCATTATTACCCATATAATGCAGTTATTATCGCTAGAATTATAATAAATATACATATTACTCCCAATATTATCAATATAACATGCATTATTACCCATATAATGCAGTTATTATCGCTAGAACTGTAATAATTATACTTATTACTTGTATTATTAGCAATATAACGTGCATTATTACCCATATAATGCAGTTTTTATCGCTAGAACTGTAATAATTATACTTATAACTTATATTATTATCAATATAACATGCATTATTACCCATATAATGGAGTTATTATCGCTAGAACTGTAATAAGTATACTTATTACTTATATTATTATCAATATAACATGCATTATTACCCATATAATGCAGTTATTATCGACAGAAGTATAATAAATATACTTATTACTTTTATTATTATCAATATAACAGGCACTAATAGCCATATTTTACTATTATTATCGCTAGAACTGTAATAATTATAGTTATTACTTATATTACTATCAATATAACATGCATTATTACCCATATAATGCAGTTATTATCGCTAGAACTGTAATAATTATACTTATTACTTATATTATTATCAATATAACATGCATTATTACCCATATAATGCAGTTATTATCGACAGAAGTATAATAAATATTCTTATTACTTTTATTATTATCAATATAACATGCTTTATTACCCATATAATGGAGTTATTATCGCTAGAACTGTAATAATTATACTTATTACTTATATTATTATCAATATAACATGCATTATTACCCATATAATGCAGCTATTATCGACAGAAGTATAATAAATATACTTATTACTTTTATTATTATCAATATAACAT
Source organism: Megachile leachella (assembly GCA_963576845.1). Taxonomy (NCBI): domain Eukaryota; kingdom Metazoa; phylum Arthropoda; class Insecta; order Hymenoptera; family Megachilidae; genus Megachile; species Megachile leachella. Next base: position 336,697 of record CAUYWW010000016.1, on the reverse strand, counting down.
GCATTATTACGCGTATAATGCAGTTATTATCGCTAGAACTGTAATAATTATACTTATTACTTATATTATTACCAATATAACGTGCATTATTACCCATATAATGCAGTTATTATCGCTAGAACTGTAATAATTATAGTTATTACTTATATTATTATCAATATAACATGCATTATTACCCATATAATGGAGTTATTATCTCTAGAACTGCAATAATTATACTTATTACTTATATTATTATCAATATAACATGCATTATTACCCGTATAATGCAGTTATTATCGCTAGAACTGTAATAATTATACTTATTACTTATATTATTATCAATATAACATGCATTACTACCCATATTATGCAGTTATTATCGACAGCAGTATAATAAATATACTTATTACTTTTATTATTATCAATATAACAGGCACTAATAGCCATATTTTACTATTATTATCGCTAGAACTATAATAATTATACTTATTACTCCCGATATTATCAATATAACGTGCATTATTACGCAAATAATGCAGTTATTATCGCTAGAACTGTAATAAGTATACTCACTACTTTCATTATCATCAACATAACATGCATTATTGCCCATATTATGCAGTTATTATCGCTAGAACTGTAATAATTATACTTATTACTTATATTATTATCAATATAACATGCATTATTACCCATATTATGCAGTTATTATCGCTAGAACTATAATAAATATACATATTACTCCCAATATTATCAATTTAACATGCATATATACCCATATAATGCAGTTATTATCGCTGGAACTGTAATAATTATACTTATTACTTATATTATTAGCAATATAACGTGCATTATTACCCATATAATGGAGTTATTATCGCTAGAACTGTAATAATTATACTTATTACTCCCGATATTATCAATATAACATCCATCATTACCCATATAATGCAATTATTATCGACAGAAGTATAATAAATATACTTATTACTTTTATTATTATCAATATAACAGGCACTAATAGCCATATTTTACTATTATTATCGCTAGAACTGTAATAATTATACTTATTACTTATATTATTATCAATATAACATGCTTTATTACCCATATAATGGACTTATTATCGCTAGAACTGTAATAATTGTACTTATTACTTATATTATTATCAATATAACATGCATTATTACCCATATAATGCAGTTATTATCGACAGAAGTATAATAAATATACTTAATACCTTTATTATTATCAGTATAACATGTACTATTAGCCATATTTTACTATTCTTATCGCTAGAACTATAATAATTTTACGTATTACTCCCGATATTATCAATATAACATGCATTATTACTCATATAATGCAGTTATTATCGCTAGAACTGTAACAAATATACTTACTACTTTCATTATCATCAATATAACATGCATTATTACCCATATTGTGCAGTTATTATCGCTAGAACTGTAATAATTATACTTACTACTTATATTATTATCAATATAACATGCATTATTACCCATATAATGAAGTTATTATCGCTAGAACTGTAATAATTATACTTATTACTTATATTATTATCTATATAACATGCATTATTACCCATATAATGCAGTTATTATCGACAGAAGTATAATAAATATACTTATTACTTTTATTATTATCAATATAACAGGCACTAATAGCCATATTTTACTATTATTATCGCTAGAACTGTAATAATTATACTTATTACTTATATTATTATCAATATAACATGCTTTATTACCCATATAATGGAGTTATTATCGCTAGAACTGTAATAATTATACTTATTACTTATATTATTATCAATATAGCATGCATTATTACCCATATAATGCAGTTATTATCGACAGAAGTATAATAAATATACTTATTACTTTTATTATTATCAATATAACAGGCACTAATAGCCATATTTTACTATTATTATCGCTAGAACTGTAATAATTATAGTTATTACTTATATTACTATCAATATAACATGCATTATTACCCATATAATGCAGTTATTATCGCTAGAACTGTAATAATTATACTTATTACTTATATTATTATCAATATAACATGCATTATTACCCATATAATGCAGTTATTATCGACAGAAGTATAATAAATATACTTATTACTTTTATTATTATCAATATAACATGCTTTATTACCCATATAATGGAGTTATTATCGCTAGAACTGTAATAATTATACTTATTACTTATATTATTATCAATATAGCATGCATTATTACCCATATAATGCAGCTATTATCGACAGAAGTATAATAAATATACTTATTACTTTTATTATTATCAATATAACATGCATTATTACGCGTATAATGCAGTTATTATCGCTAGAACTGTAATAATTATACTTATTACTTATATTATTACCAATATAACGTGCATTATTACCCATATAATGCAGTTATTATCGCTAGAGCTGTAATAATTATAGTTATTACTTATATTATTATCAATATAACATGCATTATTACCCATATAATGGAGTTATTATCTCTAGAACTGTAATAATTATACTTATTACTTATATTATTATCAATATAACATGCATTATTACCCGTATAATGCAGTTATTATCGCTAGAACTGTAATAATTATACTTATTACTTATATTATTATCAATATAACATGCATTACTACCCATATTATGCAGTTATTATCGACAGCAGTATAATAAATATACTTATTACTTTTATTATTATCAATATAACAGGCACTAATAGCCATATTTTACTATTATTATCGCTAGAACTATAATAATTATACTTATTACTCCCGATATTATCAATATAACGTGCATTATTACGCAAATAATGCAGTTATTATCGCTAGAACTGTAATAAGTATACTCACTACTTTCATTATCATCAACATAACATGCATTATTGCCCATATTATGCAGTTATTATCGCTAGAACTGTAATAATTATACTTATAACTTATATTATTATCAATATAACATGCATTATTACACATATAATGGAGTTATTATCGCTAGAACTGTAATAATTATACTTATTACTTATATTATTATCAATATAACATGCATTATTACCCATATAATGCAGTTATTATCGACAGAAGTATAATAAATATACTTATTACTTTTATTATTATCAATATAACAGGCACTAATAGCCATATTTTACTATTATTATCGCTAGAATTGTAATAATTATAGTTATTACTTATATTACTATCAATATAACATGCATTATTACCCATATAATGGGGTTATTATCTCTAGAACTGTAATAATTATACTTATTACTTATATTATTATCAATATAACATGCGTTATTACCCATATAATGCAGTTATTATCGACATAAGTATAGTAAATATACCTATTACTTTTATTATTATCAATATAACAGGCACTAATAGCCATATTTTACTATTATTATCGCTAGAACTGTAATAATTATACTTATTACTTATATTATTATCAATATAACATGCTTTATTACCCATATAATGGAGTTATTATCACTAGAACTGTAATAATTATACTTATTACTTATTTTATTATCAATATAACATGCATTATTACCCATATAATGCAGCTATTATCGACAGAAGTATAATAAATATACTTATTACTTTTATTATTATCAATATAACATGCATTATTACCCGTATAATGCAGTTATTATCGCTAGAACTGTAATAATTATACTTATTACTTATATTATTAGCAATATAACGTGCATTATTACCCATATAATGCAGTTATTATCGCTAGAATTATAATAAATATACATATTACTCCCAATATTATCAATATAACATGCATTATTACCCATATAATGCAGTTATTATCGCTAGAACTGTAATAATTATACTTATTACTTGTATTATTAGCAATATAACGTGCATTATTACCCATATAATGCAGTTTTTATCGCTAGACCTGTAATAATTATACTTATAACTTATATTATTATCAATATAACATGCATTATTACCCATATAATGGAGTTATTATCGCTAGAACTGTAATAATTATACTTATTACTTATATTATTATCAATATAACATGCATTATTACCCATATAATGCAGTTATTATCGACAGAAGTATAATAAATATACTTATTACTTTTATTATTATCAATATAACAGGCACTAATAGCCATATTTTACTATTATTATAGCTAGAACTGTAATAATTATAGTTATTACTTATATTACTATCAATATAACATGCATTATTACCCATATAATGCAGTTATTATCGCTAGAACTGTAATAATTATACTTATTACTTATATTATTATCAATATAACATGCATTATTACCCATATAATGCAGCTATTATCGACAGAAGTATAATAAATATACTTATTACTTTTATTATTATCAATATAACATGCATTATTACCCGTATAATGCAGTTATTATCGCTAGAACTGTAATAATTATACTTATTACTTATATTATTATCAATATAACATGCATTACTACCCATATTATGCAGTTATTATCGACAGCAGTATAATAAATATACTTATTACTTTTATTATTATCAATATAACAGGCACTAATAGCCATATTTTACTATTATTATCGCTAGAACTATAATAATTATACTTATTACTCCCGATATTATCAATATAACGTGCATTATTACGCAAATAATGCAGTTATTATCGCTAGAACTGTAATAAGTATACTCACTACTTTCATTATCATCAACATAACATGCATTATTGCCCATATTATGCAGTTATTATCGCTAGAACTGTAATAATTATACTTATTACTTATATTATTATCAATATAACATGCATTATTACCCATATTATGCAGTTATTATCGCTAGAACTATAATAAATATACATATTACTCCCAATATTATCAATTTAACATGCATATATACCCATATAATGCAGTTATTATCGCTGGAACTGTAATAATTATACTTATTACTTATATTATTAGCAATATAACGTGCATTATTACCCATATAATGGAGTTATTATCGCTAGAACTGTAATAATTATACTTATTACTCCCGATATTATCAATATAACATCCATCATTACCCATATAATGCAATTATTATCGACAGAAGTATAATAAATATACTTATTACTTTTATTATTATCAATATAACAGGCACTAATAGCCATATTTTACTATTATTATCGCTAGAACTGTAATAATTATACTTATTACTTATATTATTATCAATATAACATGCTTTATTACCCATATAATGGACTTATTATCGCTAGAACTGTAATAATTGTACTTATTACTTATATTACTATCAATATAACATGCATTATTACCCATATAATGGGGTTATTATCTCTAGAACTGTAATAATTATACTTATTACTTATATTATTATCAATATAACATGCATTATTACCCATATAATGCAGTTATTATCGACATAAGTATAGTAAATATACCTATTACTTTTATTATTATCAATATAACAGGCACTAATAGCCATATTTTACTATTATTATCGCTAGAACTGTAATAATTATACTTATTACTTATATTATTATCAATATAACATGCTTTATTACCCATATAATGGAGTTATTATCACTAGAACTGTAATAATTATACTTATTACTTATTTTATTATCAATATAACATGCATTATTACCCATATAATGCAGCTATTATCGACAGAAGTATAATAAATATACTTATTACTTTTATTATTATCAATATAACATGCATTATTACCCGTATAATGCAGTTATTATCGCTAGAACTGTAATAATTATACTTATTACTTATATTATTAGCAATATAACGTGCATTATTACCCATATAATGCAGTTATTATCGCTAGAATTATAATAAATATACATATTACTCCCAATATTATCAATATAACATGCATTATTACCCATATAATGCAGTTATTATCGCTAGAACTGTAATAATTATACTTATTACTTGTATTATTAGCAATATAACGTGCATTATTACCCATATAATGCAGTTTTTATCGCTAGACCTGTAATAATTATACTTATAACTTATATTATTATCAATATAACATGCATTATTACCCATATAATGGAGTTATTATCGCTAGAACTGTAATAATTATACTTATTACTTATATTATTATCAATATAACATGCATTATTACCCATATAATGCAGTTATTATCGACAGAAGTATAATAAATATACTTATTACTTTTATTATTATCAATATAACAGGCACTAATAGCCATATTTTACTATTATTATAGCTAGAACTGTAATAATTATAGTTATTACTTATATTACTATCAATATAACATGCATTATTACCCATATAATGCAGTTATTATCGCTAGAACTGTAATAATTATACTTATTACTTATATTATTATCAATATAACATGCATTATTACCCATATAATGCAGCTATTATCGACAGAAGTATAATAAATATACTTATTACTTTTATTATTATCAATATAACATGCATTATTACCCGTATAATGCAGTTATTATCGCTACAACTGTAATAATTATACTTATTACTTATATTATTATCAATATAACATGCATTACTACCCATATTATGCAGTTATTATCGACAGCAGTATAATAAATATACTTATTACTTTTATTATTATCAATATAACAGGCACTAATAGCCATATTTTACTATTATTATCGCTAGAACTATAATAATTATACTTATTACTCCCGATATTATCAATATAACGTGCATTATTACGCAAATAATGCAGTTATTATCGCTAGAACTGTAATAAGTATACTCACTACTTTCATTATCATCAACATAACATGCATTATTGCCCATATTATGCAGTTATTATCGCTAGAACTGTAATAATTATACTTATTACTTATATTATTATCAATATAACATGCATTATTACCCATATTATGCAGTTATTATCGCTAGAACTATAATAAATATACATATTACTCCCAATATTATCAATTTAACATGCATATATACCCATATAATGCAGTTATTATCGCTGGAACTGTAATAATTATACTTATTACTTATATTATTAGCAATATAACGTGCATTATTACCCATATAATGGAGTTATTATCGCTAGAACTGTAATAATTATACTTATTACTCCCGATATTATCAATATAACATCCATCATTACCCATATAATGCAATTATTATCGACAGAAGTATAATAAATATACTTATTACTTTTATTATTATCAATATAACAGGCACTAATAGCCATATTTTACTATTATTATCGCTAGAACTGTAATAATTATACTTATTACTTATATTATTATCAATATAACATGCTTTATTACCCATATAATGGACTTATTATCGCTAGAACTGTAATAATTGTACTTATTACTTATATTACTATCAATATAACATGCATTATTACCCATATAATGGGGTTATTATCTCTAGAACTGTAATAATTATACTTATTACTTATATTATTATCAATATAACATGCATTATTACCCATATAATGCAGTTATTATCGACATAAGTATAGTAAATATACCTATTACTTTTATTATTATCAATATAACAGGCACTAATAGCCATATTTTACTATTATTATCGCTAGAACTGTAATAATTATACTTATTACTTATATTATTATCAATATAACATGCTTTATTACCCATATAATGGAGTTATTATCACTAGAACTGTAATAATTATACTTATTACTTATTTTATTATCAATATAACATGCATTATTACCCATATAATGCAGCTATTATCGACAGAAGTATAATAAATATACTTATTACTTTTATTATTATCAATATAACATGCATTATTACCCGTATAATGCAGTTATTATCGCTAGAACTGTAATAATTATACTTATTACTTATATTATTAGCAATATAACGTGCATTATTACCCATATAATGCAGTTATTATCGCTAGAATTATAATAAATATACATATTACTCCCAATATTATCAATATAACATGCATTATTACCCATATAATGCAGTTATTATCGCTAGAACTGTAATAATTATACTTATTACTTGTATTATTAGCAATATAACGTGCATTATTACCCATATAATGCAGTTTTTATCGCTAGACCTGTAATAATTATACTTATAACTTATATTATTATCAATATAACATGCATTATTACCCATATAATGGAGTTATTATCGCTAGAACTGTAATAATTATACTTATTACTTATATTATTATCAATATAACATGCATTATTACCCATATAATGCAGTTATTATCGACAGAAGTATAATAAATATACTTATTACTTTTATTATTATCAATATAACAGGCACTAATAGCCATATTTTACTATTATTATAGCTAGAACTGTAATAATTATAGTTATTACTTATATTACTATCAATATAACATGCATTATTACCCATATAATGCAGTTATTATCGCTAGAACTGTAATAATTATACTTATTACTTATATTATTATCAATATAACATGCATTATTACCCATATAATGCAGCTATTATCGACAGAAGTATAATAAATATACTTATTACTTTTATTATTATCAATATAACATGCATTATTACCCGTATAATGCAGTTATTATCGCTACAACTGTAATAATTATACTTATTACTTATATTATTATCAATATAACATGCATTACTACCCATATTATGCAGTTATTATCGACAGCAGTATAATAAATATACTTATTACTTTTATTATTATCAATATAACAGGCACTAATAGCCATATTTTACTATTATTATCGCTAGAACTATAATAATTATACTTATTACTCCCGATATTATCAATATAACGTGCATTATTACGCAAATAATGCAGTTATTATCGCTAGAACTGTAATAAGTATACTCACTACTTTCATTATCATCAACATAACATGCATTATTGCCCATATTATGCAGTTATTATCGCTAGAACTGTAATAATTATACTTATTACTTATATTATTATCAATATAACATGCATTATTACCCATATTATGCAGTTATTATCGCTAGAACTATAATAAATATACATATTACTCCCAATATTATCAATTTAACATGCATATATACCCATATAATGCAGTTATTATCGCTGGAACTGTAATAATTATACTTATTACTTATATTATTAGCAATATAACGTGCATTATTACCCATATAATGGAGTTATTATCGCTAGAACTGTAATAATTATACTTATTACTCCCGATATTATCAATATAACATCCATCATTACCCATATAATGCAATTATTATCGACAGAAGTATAATAAATATACTTATTACTTTTATTATTATCAATATAACAGGCACTAATAGCCATATTTTACTATTATTATCGCTAGAACTGTAATAATTATACTTATTACTTATATTATTATCAATATAACATGCTTTATTACCCATATAATGGACTTATTATCGCTAGAACTGTAATAATTGTACTTATTACTTATATTACTATCAATATAACATGCATTATTACCCATATAATGGGGTTATTATCTCTAGAACTGTAATAATTATACTTATTACTTATATTATTATCAATATAACATGCATTATTACCCATATAATGCAGTTATTATCGACAGAAGTATAGTAAATATACCTATTACTTTTATTATTATCAATATAACAGGCACTAATAGCCATATTTTACTATTATTATCGCTAGAACTGTAATAATTATACTTATTACTTATATTATTATCAATATAACATGCTTTATTACCCATATAATGGAGTTATTATCACTAGAACTGTAATAATTATACATATTACTTATTTTATTATCAATATAACATGCATTATTACCCATATAATGCAGCTATTATCGACAGAAGTATAATAAATATACTTATTACTTTTATTATTATCAATATAACATGCATTATTACCCGTATAATGCAGTTATTATCGCTAGAACTGTAATAATTATACTTATTACTTATATTATTAGCAATATAACGTGCATTATTACCCATATAATGCAGTTATTATCGCTAGAATTATAATAAATATACATATTACTCCCAATATTATCAATATAACATGCATTATTACCCATATAATGCAGTTATTATCGCTAGAACTGTAATAATTATACTTATTACTTGTATTATTAGCAATATAACGTGCATTATTACCCATATAATGCAGTTTTTATCGCTAGAACTGTAATAATTATACTTATAACTTATATTATTATCAATATAACATGCATTATTACCCATATAATGGAGTTATTATCGCTAGAACTGTAATAATTATACTTATTACTTATATTATTATCAATATAACATGCATTATTACCCATATAATGCAGTTATTATCGACAGAAGTATAATAAATATACTTATTACTTTTATTATTATCAATATAACAGGCACTAATAGCCATATTTTACTATTATTATCGCTAGAACTGTAATAATTATAGTTATTACTTATATTACTATCAATATAACATGCATTATTACCCATATAATGCAGTTATTATCGCTAGAACTGTAATAATTATACTTATTACTTATATTATTATCAATATAACATGCATTATTACCCATATAATGCAGCTATTATCGACAGAAGTATAATAAATATACTTATTACTTTTATTATTATCAATATAACATGCATTATTACCCGTATAATGCAGTTATTATCGCTAGAACTGTAATAATTATACTTATTACTTATATTATTATCAATATAACATGCATTACTACCCATATTATGCAGTTATTATCGACAGCAGTATAATAAATATACTTATTACTTTTATTATTATCAATATAACAGGCACTAATAGCCATATTTTACTATTATTATCGCTAGAACTATAATAATTATACTTATTACTCCCGATATTATCAATATAACGTGCATTATTACGCAAATAATGCAGTTATTATCGCTAGAACTGTAATAAGTATACTCACTACTTTCATTATCATCAACATAACATGCATTATTGCCCATATTATGCAGTTATTATCGCTAGATCTGTAATAATTATACTTATTACTTATATTATTATCAATATAACATGCATTATTACCCATATTATGCAGTTATTATCGCTAGAACTATAATAAATATACATATTACTCCCAATATTATCAATTTAACATGCATATATACCCATATAATGCAGTTATTATCGCTGGAACTGTAATAATTATACTTATTACTTATATTATTAGCAATATAACGTGCATTATTACCCATATAATGGAGTTATTATCGCTAGAACTGTAATAATTATACTTATTACTCCCGATATTATCAATATAACATCCATCATTACCCATATAATGCAATTATTATCGACAGAAGTATAATAAATATACTTATTACTTTTATTATTATCAATATAACAGGCACTAATAGCCATATTTTACTATTATTATCGCTAGAACTGTAATAATTATACTTATTACTTATATTATTATCAATATAACATGCTTTATTACCCATATAATGGACTTATTATCGCTAGAACTGTAATAATTGTACTTATTACTTGTATTATTAGCAATATAACGTGCATTATTACCCATATAATGCAGTTTTTATCGCTAGAACTGTAATAATTATACTTATAACTTATATTATTATCAATATAACATGCATTATTACCCATATAATGGAGTTATTATCGCTAGAACTGTAATAATTATACTTATTACTTATATTATTATCAATATAACATGCATTATTACCCATATAATGCAGTTATTATCGACAGAAGTATAATAAATATACTTATTACTTTTATTATTATCAATATAACAGGCACTAATAGCCATATTTTACTATTATTATCGCTAGAACTGTAATAATTATAGTTATTACTTATATTACTATCAATATAACATGCATTATTACCCATATAATGCAGTTATTATCGCTAGAACTGTAATAATTATACTTATTACTTATATTATTATCAATATAACATGCATTATTACCCGTATAATGCAGCTATTATCGACAGAAGTATAATAAATATACTTATTACTTTTATTATTATCAATATAACATGCATTATTACCCGTATAATGCAGTTATTATCGCTAGAACTGTAATAATTATACTTATTACTTATATTATTATCAATATAACATGCATTACTACCCATATTATGCAGTTATTATCGACAGCAGTATAATAAATATACTTATTACTTTTATTATTATCAATATAACAGGCACTAATAGCCATATTTTACTATTATTATCGCTAGAACTATAATAATTATACTTATTACTCCCGATATTATCAATATAACGTGCATTATTACGCAAATAATGCAGTTATTATCGCTAGAACTGTAATAAGTATACTCACTACTTTCATTATCATCAACATAACATGCATTATTGCCCATATTATGCAGTTATTATCGCTAGAACTGTAATAATTATACTTATTACTTATATTATTATCAATATAACATGCATTATTACCCATATTATGCAGTTATTATCGCTAGAACTATAATAAATATACATATTACTCCCAATATTATCAATTTAACATGCATATATACCCATATAATGCAGTTATTATCGCTGGAACTGTAATAATTATACTTATTACTTATATTATTAGCAATATAACGTGCATTATTACCCATATAATGGAGTTATTATCGCTAGAACTGTAATAATTATACTTATTACTCCCGATATTATCAATATAACATCCATCATTACCCATATAATGCAATTATTATCGACAGAAGTATAATAAATATACTTATTACTTTTATTATTATCAAAATAACAGGCACTAATAGCCATATTTTACTATTATTATCGCTAGAACTGTAATAATTATACTTATTACTTATATTATTATCAATATAACATGCTTTATTACCCATATAATGGACTTATTATCGCTAGAACTGTAATAATTGTACTTATTACTTATATTATTATCAATATAACATGCATTATTACCCATATAATGCAGTTATTATCGACAGAAGTATAATAAATATACTTAATACCTTTATTATTATCAGTATAACATGTACTATTAGCCATATTTTACTATTCTTATCGCTAGAACTATAATAATTTTACGTATTACTCCCGATATTATCAATATAACATGCATTATTACTCATATAATGCAGTTATTATCGCTAGAACTGTAACAAATATACTTACTACTTTCATTATGGGGGTGTCCCACTTGGACGTCGACCGATTGGACGCGTTCCGTTTGGACGTTCCCGATTCGACGCGTTCCAATTCGAAGCGGTGCCGATTGGACGCGTCCCAATTCGAAGAGCCTAGATTTGGTTTGGTTAGGTTCTAGAAGCCCTGCTTAGAATTGGAACGCGTCCAATAGGCACCGCTTCGAATTGGAACGAGTCGAATCGGGACCGTCCAATCGGGACGCGTCCAAGCGGTCGGCGTCCAAGTGGGCATCACTCTTCATTATCATCAATATAACATGCATTATTACCCATATTGTGCAGTTATTATCGCTAGAACTGTAATAATTATACTTACTACTTATATTATTATCAATATAACATGCATTATTACCCATATAATGAAGTTATTATCGCTAGAACTGTAATAATTATACTTATTACTTATATTATTATCTATATAACATGCATTATTACCCATATAATGCAGTTATTATCGACAGAAGTATAATAAATATACTTATTACTTTTATTATTATCAATATAACAGGCACTAATAGCCATATTTTACTATTATTATCGCTAGAACTGTAATAATTATACTTATTACTTATATTATTATCAATATAACATGCTTTATTACCCATATAATGGAGTTATTATCGCTAGAACTGTAATAATTATACTTATTACTTATATTATTATCAATATAACATGCATTATTACCCATATAATGCAGCTATTATCGACAGAAGTATAATAAATATACTTATTACTTTTATTATTATCAATATAACATGCATTATTACCCGTATAATGCAGTTATTATCGCTAGAACTGTAATAATTATACTTATTACTTATATTATTAGCAATATAACGTGCATTATTACCCATATAATGCAGTTATTATCGCTAGAATTATAATAAATATACATATTACTCCCAATATTATCAATATAACATGCATTATTACCCATATAATGCAGTTATTATCGCTAGAACTGTAATAATTATACTTATTACTTGTATTATTAGCAATATAACGTGCATTATTACCCATATAATGCAGTTTTTATCGCTAGAACTGTAATAATTATACTTATAACTTATATTATTATCAATATAACATGCATTATTACCCATATAATGGAGTTCTTATCGCTAGAACTGTAATAATTATACTTATTACTTATATTATTATCAATATAACATGCATTATTACCCATATAATGCAGTTATTATCGACAGAAGTATAATAAATATACTTATTACTTTTATTATTATCAATATAACAGGCACTAATAGCCATATTTTACTATTATTATCGCTAGAATTGTAATAATTATAGTTATTACTTATATTACTATCAATATAACATGCATTATTACCCATATAATGGGGTTATTATCTCTAGAACTGTAATAATTATACTTATTACTTATATTATTATCAATATAACATGCATTATTACCCATATAATGCAGTTATTATCGACAGAAGTATAGTAAATATACCTATTACTTTTATTATTATCAATATAACAGGCACTAATAGCCATATTTTACTATTATTATCGCTAGAACTGTAATAATTATACTTATTACTTATATTATTATCAATATAACATGCTTTATTACCCATATAATGGAGTTATTATCGCTAGAACTGTAATAATTATACTTATTACTTATATTATTATCAATATAACATGCATTATTACCCATATAATGCAGCTATTATCGACAGAAGTATAATAAATATACTTATTACTTTTATTATTATCAATATAACATGCATTATTACCCGTATAATGCAGTTATTATCGCTAGAACTGTAATAATTATACTTATTACTTATATTATTAGCAATATAACGTGCATTATTACCCATATAATGCAGTTATTATCGCTAGAATTATAATAAATATACATATTACTCCCAATATTATCAATATAACATGCATTATTACCCATATAATGCAGTTATTATCGCTAGAACTGTAATAATTATACTTATTACTTGTATTATTAGCAATATAACGTGCATTATTACCCATATAATGCAGTTTTTATCGCTAGAACTGTAATAATTATACTTATAACTTATATTATTATCAATATAACATGCATTATTACCCATATAATGGAGTTATTATCGCTAGAACTGTAATAATTATACTTATTACTTATATTATTATCAATATAACATGCATTATTACCCATATAATGCAGTTATTATCGACAGAAGTATAATAAATATACTTATTACTTTTATTATTATCAATATAACAGGCACTAATAGCCATATTTTACTATTATTATCGCTAGAATTGTAATAATTATAGTTATTACTTATATTACCATCAATATAACATGCATTATTACCCATATAATGGGGTTATTATCTCTAGAACTGTAATAATTATACTTATTACTTATATTATTATCAATATAACATGCATTATTACCCATATAATGCAGTTATTATCGACAGAAGTATAGTAAATATACCTATTACTTTTATTATTATCAATATAACAGGCACTAATAGCCATATTTTACTATTATTATCGCTAGAACTGTAATAATTATACATATTACTCCCGATATTATCAATATAACATGCATTATTACTCATATAATGCAGTTATTATCGCTAGAACTGTAACAAATATACTTACTACTTTCATTATAATCAATATAACATGCATTATTACCCATATTGTGCAGTTATTATCGCTAGAACTGTAATAATTATACTTATTACTTATATTATTATCAATATAACATGCATTATTACCCATATAATGCAGTTATTATCGACAGAAGTATAATAAATATACTTATTACTTTTATTATTATCAATATAACATGCTTTATTACCCATATAATGGAGTTATTATCGCTAGAACTGTAATAATTATACTTATTACTTATATTATTATCAATATAACATGCATTATTACCCATATAATGCAGCTATTATCGACAGAAGTATAATAAATATACTTATTACTTTTATTATTATCAATATAACATGCATTATTACGCGTATAATGCAGTTATTATCGCTAGAACTATAATAATTATACTTATTACTTATATTATTACCAATATAACGTGCATTATTACCCATATAATGCAGTTATTATCGCTAGAACTGTAATAATTATAGTTATTACTTATATTATTATCAATATAACATGCATTATTACCCATATAATGGAGTTATTATCTCTAGAACTGTAATAATTATACTTATTACTTATATTATTATCAATATAACATGCATTATTACCCGTATAATGCAGTTATTATCGCTAGAACTGTAATAATTATACTTATTACTTATATTATTATCAATATAACATGCATTACTACCCATATTATGCAGTTATTATCGACAGCAGTATAATAAATATACTTATTACTTTTATTATTATCAATATAACAGGCACTAATAGCCATATTTTACTATTATTATCGCTAGAACTATAATAATTATACTTATTACTCCCGATATTATCAATATAACGTGCATTATTACGCAAATAATGCAGTTATTATCGCTAGAACTGTAATAAGTATACTCACTACTTTCATTATCATCAACATAACATGCATTATTGCCCATATTATGCAGTTATTATCGCTAGAACTGTAATAATTATACTTATTACTCCCGATATTATCAATATAACATGCATTATTACCCATATTATGCAGTTATTATCGATAGAACTATAATAAATATACTTATTACTTTTATTATCATCAATATAACATGCACTATTACCCATATTATGCAGTTATTATCGATAGAACTGTAATAAATATACTTGTTACTTATATTATTAGCAATATAACGTGCATTATTACCCATATAATGCAGTTATTATCGCTAGAACTGTAATAATTATACTTATTACTTATATTATTATCAATATAACATGCATTATTACCCATATTATGCAGTTATTATCGCTAGAACTATAATAAATATACATATTACTCCCAATATTATCAATATAACATGCATATATACCCATATAATGCAGTTATTATCGCTGGAACTGTAATAATTATACTTATTACTTATATTATTAGCAATATAACGTGCATTATTACCCATATAATGGAGTTATTATCGCTAGAACTGTAATAATTATACTTATTACTCCCGATATTATCAATATAACATCCATCATTACCCATATAATGCAATTATTATCGACAGAAGTATAATAAATATACTTATTACATTTATTATTATCAATATAACAGGCACTAATAGCCATATTTTACTATTATTATCGCTAGAACTGTAATAATTATACTTATTACTTATATTATTATCAATATAACATGCTTTATTACCCATATAATGGACTTATTATCGCTAGAACTGTAATAATTGTACTTATTACTTATATTATTATCAATATAACATGCATTATTACCCATATAATGCAGTTATTATCGACAGAAGTATAATAAATATACTTAATACCTTTATTATTATCAGTATAACATGTACTATTAGCCATATTTTACTATTCTTATCGCTAGAACTATAATAATTTTACGTATTACTGCCGATATTATCAATATAACATGCATTATTACTCATATAATGCAGTTATTATCGCTAGAACTGTAACAAATATACTTACTACTTTCATTATCATCAATATAACATGCATTATTACCCATATTGTGCAGTTATTATCGCTAGAACTGTAATAATTATACTTACTACTTATATTATTATCAATATAACATCCATCATTACCCATATAATGCAATTATTATCGACAGAAGTATAATAAATATACTTATTACTTTTATTATTATCAATATAACAGGCACTAATAGCCATATTTTACTATTATTATCGCTAGAACTGTAATAATTATACTTATTACTTATATTATTATCAATATAACATGCTTTATTACCCATATAATGGAGTTATTATCGCTAGAACTGTAATAATTGTACTTATTACTTATATTATTATCAATATAACATGCATTATTAACCATATAATGCAGCTATTATCGTCAGAAGTATAGTAAATATACTTATTACTTTTATTATTATCAATATAACAGGCACTAATAGCCATATTTTACTATTATTATCGCTAGAACTGTAATAATTATACATATTACTCCCGATATTATCAATATAACATGCATTATTACTCATATAATGCAGTTATTATCGCTAGAACTGTAACAAATATACTTACTACTTTCATTATCATCAATATAACATGCATTATTACCCATATTGTGCAGTTATTATCGCTAGAACTGTAATAATTATACTTATTACTTATATTATTATCAATATAACATGCTTTATTACCCATATAATGGACTTATTATCGCTAGAACTGTAATAATTGTACTTATTACTTATATTATTATCAATATAACATGCATTATTACCCATATAATGCAGTTATTATCGACAGAAGTATAATAAATATACTTAATACCTTTATTATTATCAGTATAACATGTACTATTAGCCATATTTTACTACTCTTATCGCTAGAACTATAATAATTTTACGTATTACTCCCGATATTATCAATATAACATGCATTATTACTCATATAATGCAGTTATTATCGCTAGAACTGTAACAAATATACTTACTACTTTCATTATGGGGGTGTCCCACTTGGACGTCGACCGATTGGACGCGTTCCGTTTGGACGTTCCCGATTCGACGCGTTCCAATTCGAAGCGGTGCCGATTGGACGCGTCCCAATTCGAAGAGCCTAGATTTGGTTTGGTTAGGTTCTAGAGGCCCTGCTTAGAATTGGAACGCGTCCAATAGGCACCGCTTCGAATTGGAACGAGTCGAATCGGGACCGTCCAATCGGGACGCGTCCAAGCGGTCGGCGTCCAAGTGGGCATCACTCTTCATTATCATCAATATAACATGCATTATTACCCATATTGTGCAGTTATTATCGCTAGAACTGTAATAATTATACTTACTACTTATATTATTATCAATATAACATGCATTATTACCCATATAATGAAGTTATTATCGCTAGAACTGTAATAATTATACTTATTACTTATATTATTATCTATATAACATGCATTATTACCCATATAATGCAGTTATTATCGACAGAAGTATAATAAATATACTTATTACTTTTATTATTATCAATATAACAGGCACTAATAGCCATATTTTACTATTATTATCGCTAGAACTGTAATAATTATACTTATTACTTATATTATTATCAATATAACATGCTTTATTACCCATATAATGGAGTTATTATCGCTAGAACTGTAATAATTATACTTATTACTTATATTATTATCAATATAACATGCATTATTACCCATATAATGCAGCTATTATCGACAGAAGTATAATAAATATACTTATTACTTTTATTATTATCAATATAACATGCATTATTACCCGTATAATGCAGTTATTATCGCTAGAACTGTAATAATTATACTTATTACTTATATTATTAGCAATATAACGTGCATTATTACCCATATAATGCAGTTATTATCGCTAGAATTATAATAAATATACATATTACTCCCAATATTATCAATATAACATGCATTATTACCCATATAATGCAGTTATTATCGCTAGAACTGTAATAATTATACTTATTACTTGTATTATTAGCAATATAACGTGCATTATTACCCATATAATGCAGTTTTTATCGCTAGAACTGTAATAATTATACTTATAACTTATATTATTATCAATATAACATGCATTATTACCCATATAATGGAGTTATTATCGCTAGAACTATAATAATTATACTTATTACTTATATTATTATCAATATAACATGCATTATTACCCATATAATGCAGTTATTATCGACAGAAGTATAATAAATATACTTATTACTTTTATTATTATCAATATAACAGGCACTAATAGCCATATTTTACTATTATTATCGCTAGAACTGTAATAATTATAGTTATTACTTATATTACTATCAATATAACATGCATTATTACCCATATAATGCAGTTATTATCGCTAGAACTGTAATAATTATACTTATTACTTATATTATTATCAATATAACATGCATTATTACCCATATAATGCAGCTATTATCGACAGAAGTATAATAAATATACTTATTACTTTTATTATTATCAATATAACATGCATTATTACCCGTATAATGCAGTTATTATCGCTAGAACTGTAATAATTATACTTATTACTTATATTATTATCAATATAACATGCATTACTACCCATATTATGCAGTTATTATCGACAGCAGTATAATAAATATACTTATTACTTTTATTATTATCAATATAACAGGCACTAATAGCCATATTTTACTATTATTATCGCTAGAACTATAATAATTATACTTATTACTCCCGATATTATCAATATAACGTGCATTATTACGCAAATAATGCAGTTATTATCGCTAGAACTGTAATAAGTATACTCACTACTTTCATTATCATCAACATAACATGCATTATTGCCCATATTATGCAGTTATTATCGCTAGATCTGTAATAATTATACTTATTACTTATATTATTATCAATATAACATGCATTATTACCCATATTATGCAGTTATTATCGCTAGAACTATAATAAATATACATATTACTCCCAATATTATCAATTTAACATGCATATATACCCATATAATGCAGTTATTATCGCTGGAACTGTAATAATTATACTTATTACTTATATTATTAGCAATATAACGTGCATTATTACCCATATAATGGAGTTATTATCGCTAGAACTGTAATAATTATACTTATTACTCCCGATATTATCAATATAACATCCATCATTACCCATATAATGCAATTATTATCGACAGAAGTATAATAAATATACTTATTACTTTTATTATTATCAATATAACAGGCACTAATAGCCATATTTTACTATTATTATCGCTAGAACTGTAATAATTATACTTATTACTTATATTATTATCAATATAACATGCTTTATTACCCATATAATGGACTTATTATCGCTAGAACTGTAATAATTGTACTTATTACTTGTATTATTAGCAATATAACGTGCATTATTACCCATATAATGCAGTTTTTATCGCTAGAACTGTAATAATTATACTTATAACTTATATTATTATCAATATAACATGCATTATTACCCATATAATGGAGTTATTATCGCTAGAACTGTAATAATTATACTTATTACTTATATTATTATCAATATAACATGCATTATTACCCATATAATGCAGTTATTATCGACAGAAGTATAATAAATATACTTATTACTTTTATTATTATCAATATAACAGGCACTAATAGCCATATTTTACTATTATTATCGCTAGAACTGTAATAATTATAGTTATTACTTATATTACTATCAATATAACATGCATTATTACCCATATAATGCAGTTATTATCGCTAGAACTGTAATAATTATACTTATTACTTATATTATTATCAATATAACATGCATTATTACCCGTATAATGCAGCTATTATCGACAGAAGTATAATAAATATACTTATTACTTTTATTATTATCAATATAACATGCATTATTACCCGTATAATGCAGTTATTATCGCTAGAACTGTAATAATTATACTTATTACTTATATTATTATCAATATAACATGCATTACTACCCATATTATGCAGTTATTATCGACAGCAGTATAATAAATATACTTATTACTTTTATTATTATCAATATAACAGGCACTAATAGCCATATTTTACTATTATTATCGCTAGAACTATAATAATTATACTTATTACTCCCGATATTATCAATATAACGTGCATTATTACGCAAATAATGCAGTTATTATCGCTAGAACTGTAATAAGTATACTCACTACTTTCATTATCATCAACATAACATGCATTATTGCCCATATTATGCAGTTATTATCGCTAGAACTGTAATAATTATACTTATTACTTATATTATTATCAATATAACATGCATTATTACCCATATTATGCAGTTATTATCGCTAGAACTATAATAAATATACATATTACTCCCAATATTATCAATTTAACATGCATATATACCCATATAATGCAGTTATTATCGCTGGAACTGTAATAATTATACTTATTACTCGCGATATTATCAATATAACATCCATCATTACCCATATAATGCAATTATTATCGACAGAAGTATAATAAATATACTTATTACTTTTATTATTATCAAAATAACAGGCACTAATAGCCATATTTTACTATTATTATCGCTAGAACTGTAATAATTATACTTATTACTTATATTATTATCAATATAACATGCTTTATTACCCATATAATGGACTTATTATCGCTAGAACTGTAATAATTGTACTTATTACTTATATTATTATCAATATAACATGCATTATTACCCATATAATGCAGTTATTATCGACAGAAGTATAATAAATATACTTAATACCTTTATTATTATCAGTATAACATGTACTATTAGCCATATTTTACTATTCTTATCGCTAGAACTATAATAATTTTACGTATTACTCCCGATATTATCAATATAACATGCATTATTACTCATATAATGCAGTTATTATCGCTAGAACTGTAACAAATATACTTACTACTTTCATTATGGGGGTGTCCCACTTGGACGTCGACCGATTGGACGCGTTCCGTTTGGACGTTCCCGATTCGACGCGTTCCAATTCGAAGCGGTGCCGATTGGACGCGTCCCAATTCGAAGAGCCTAGATTTGGTTTGGTTAGGTTCTAGAAGCCCTGCTTAGAATTGGAACGCGTCCAATAGGCACCGCTTCGAATTGGAACGAGTCGAATCGGGACCGTCCAATCGGGACGCGTCGAAGCGGTCGGCGTCCAAGTGGGCATCACTCTTCATTATCATCAATATAACATGCATTATTACCCATATTGTGCAGTTATTATCGCTAGAACTGTAATAATTATACTTACTACTTATATTATTATCAATATAACATGCATTATTACCCATATAATGAAGTTATTATCGCTAGAACTGTAATAATTATACTTATTACTTATATTATTATCTATATAACATGCATTATTACCCATATAATGCAGTTATTATCGACAGAAGTATAATAAATATACTTATTACTTTTATTATTATCAATATAACAGGCACTAATAGCCATATTTTACTATTATTATCGCTAGAACTGTAATAATTATACTTATTACTTATATTATTATCAATATAACATGCTTTATTACCCATATAATGGAGTTATTATCGCTAGAACTGTAATAATTATACTTATTACTTATATTATTATCAATATAACATGCATTATTACCCATATAATGCAGCTATTATCGACAGAAGTATAATAAATATACTTATTACTTTTATTATTATCAATATAACATGCATTATTACCCGTATAATGCAGTTATTATCGCTAGAACTGTAATAATTATACTTATTACTTATATTATTAGCAATATAACGTGCATTATTACCCATATAATGCAGTTATTATCGCTAGAATTATAATAAATATACATATTACTCCCAATATTATCAATATAACATGCATTATTACCCATATAATGCAGTTATTATCGCTAGAACTGTAATAATTATACTTATTACTTGTATTATTAGCAATATAACGTGCATTATTACCCATATAATGCAGTTTTTATCGCTAGAACTGTAATAATTATACTTATAACTTATATTATTATCAATATAACATGCATTATTACCCATATAATGGAGTTATTATCGCTAGAACTGTAATAATTATACTTATTACTTATATTATTATCAATATAACATGCATTATTACCCATATAATGCAGTTATTATCGACAGAAGTATAATAAATATACTTATTACTTTTATTATTATCAATATAACAGGCACTAATAGCCATATTTTACTATTATTATCGCTAGAATTGTAATAATTATAGTTATTACTTATATTACTATCAATATAACATGCATTATTACCCATATAATGGGGTTATTATCTCTAGAACTGTAATAATTATACTTATTACTTATATTATTATCAATATAACATGCATTATTACCCATATAATGCAGTTATTATCGACAGAAGTATAGTAAATATACCTATTACTTTTATTATTATCAATATAACAGGCACTAATAGCCATATTTTACTATTATTATCGCTAGAACTGTAATAATTATACATATTACTCCCGATATTATCAATATAACATGCATTATTACTCATATAATGCAGTTATTATCGCTAGAACTGTAACAAATATACTTACTACTTTCATTATAATCAATATAACATGCATTATTACCCATATTGTGCAGTTATTATCGCTAGAACTGTAATAATTATACTTATTACTTATATTATTATCAATATAACATGCATTATTACCCATATAATGCAGTTATTATCGACAGAAGTATAATAAATATACTTATTACTTTTATTATTATCAATATAACATGCTTTATTACCCATATAATGGAGTTATTATCGCTAGAACTGTAATAATTATACTTATTACTTATATTATTATCAATATAACATGCATTATTACCCATATAATGCAGCTATTATCGACAGAAGTATAATAAATATACTTATTACTTTTATTATTATCAATATAACATGCATTATTACGCGTATAATGCAGTTATTATCGCTAGAACTATAATAATTATACTTATTACTTATATTATTACCAATATAACGTGCATTATTACCCATATAATGCAGTTATTATCGCTAGAACTGTAATAATTATAGTTATTACTTATATTATTATCAATATAACATGCATTATTACCCATATAATGGAGTTATTATCTCTAGAACTGTAATAATTATACTTATTACTTATATTATTATCAATATAACATGCATTATTACCCGTATAATGCAGTTATTATCGCTAGAACTGTAATAATTATACTTATTACTTATATTATTATCAATATAACATGCATTACTACCCATATTATGCAGTTATTATCGACAGCAGTATAATAAATATACTTATTACTTTTATTATTATCAATATAACAGGCACTAATAGCCATATTTTACTATTATTATCGCTAGAACTATAATAATTATACTTATTACTCCCGATATTATCAATATAACGTGCATTATTACGCAAATAATGCAGTTATTATCGCTAGAACTGTAATAAGTATACTCACTACTTTCATTATCATCAACATAACATGCATTATTGCCCATATTATGCAGTTATTATCGCTAGAACTGTAATAATTATACTTATTACTCCCGATATTATCAATATAACATGCATTATTACCCATATTATGCAGTTATTATCGATAGAACTATAATAAATATACTTATTACTTTTATTATCATCAATATAACATGCACTATTACCCATATTATGCAGTTATTATCGATAGAACTGTAATAAATATACTTGTTACTTATATTATTAGCAATATAACGTGCATTATTACCCATATAATGCAGTTATTATCGCTAGAACTGTAATAATTATACTTATTACTTATATTATTATCAATATAACATGCATTATTACCCATATTATGCAGTTATTATCGCTAGAACTATAATAAATATACATATTACTCCCAATATTATCAATATAACATGCATATATACCCATATAATGCAGTTATTATCGCTGGAACTGTAATAATTATACTTATTACTTATATTATTAGCAATATAACGTGCATTATTACCCATATAATGGAGTTATTATCGCTAGAACTGTAATAATTATACTTATTACTCCCGATATTATCAATATAACATCCATCATTACCCATATAATGCAATTATTATCGACAGAAGTATAATAAATATACTTATTACATTTATTATTATCAATATAACAGGCACTAATAGCCATATTTTACTATTATTATCGCTAGAACTGTAATAATTATACTTATTACTTATATTATTATCAATATAACATGCTTTATTACCCATATAATGGACTTATTATCGCTAGAACTGTAATAATTGTACTTATTACTTATATTATTATCAATATAACATGCATTATTACCCATATAATGCAGTTATTATCGACAGAAGTATAATAAATATACTTAATACCTTTATTATTATCAGTATAACATGTACTATTAGCCATATTTTACTATTCTTATCGCTAGAACTATAATAATTTTACGTATTACTGCCGATATTATCAATATAACATGCATTATTACTCATATAATGCAGTTATTATCGCTAGAACTGTAACAAATATACTTACTACTTTCATTATCATCAATATAACATGCATTATTACCCATATTGTGCAGTTATTATCGCTAGAACTGTAATAATTATACTTACTACTTATATTATTATCAATATAACATCCATCATTACCCATATAATGCAATTATTATCGACAGAAGTATAATAAATATACTTATTACTTTTATTATTATCAATATAACAGGCACTAATAGCCATATTTTACTATTATTATCGCTAGAACTGTAATAATTATACTTATTACTTATATTATTATCAATATAACATGCTTTATTACCCATATAATGGAGTTATTATCGCTAGAACTGTAATAATTGTACTTATTACTTATATTATTATCAATATAACATGCATTATTAACCATATAATGCAGTTATTATCGTCAGAAGTATAGTAAATATACTTATTACTTTTATTATTATCAATATAACAGGCACTAATAGCCATATTTTACTATTATTATCGCTAGAACTGTAATAATTATACATATTACTCCCGATATTATCAATATAACATGCATTATTACTCATATAATGCAGTTATTATCGCTAGAACTGTAACAAATATACTTACTACTTTCATTATCATCAATATAACATGCATTATTACCCATATTGTGCAGTTATTATCGCTAGAACTGTAATAATTATACTTATTACTTATATTATTATCAATATAACATGCTTTATTACCCATATAATGGACTTATTATCGCTAGAACTGTAATAATTGTACTTATTACTTATATTATTATTATCAATATAACATGCATTATTACCCATATAATGCAGTTATTATCGACAGAAGTATAATAAATATACTTAATACCTTTATTATTGTCAGTATAACATGTACTATTAGCCATATTTTACTATTCTTATCGCTAGAACTATAATAATTTTACGTATTACTCCCGATATTATCAATATAACATGCATTATTACTCATATAATGCAGTTATTATCGCTAGAACTGTAACAAATATACTTACTACTTTCATTATGGGGGTGTCCCACTTGGACGTCGACCGATTGGACGCGTTCCGTTTGGACGTTCCCGATTCGACGCGTTCCAATTCGAAGCGGTGCCGATTGGACGCGTCCCAATTCGAAGAGCCTAGATTTGGTTTGGTTAGGTTCTAGAAGCCCTGCTTAGAATTGGAACGCGTCCAATAGGCACCGCTTCGAATTGGAACGAGTCGAATCGGGACCGTCCAATCGGGACGCGTCCAAGCGGTCGGCGTCCAAGTGGGCATCACTCTTCATTATCATCAATATAACATGCATTATTACCCATATTGTGCAGTTATTATCGCTAGAACTGTAATAATTATACTTACTACTTATATTATTATCAATATAACATGCATTATTACCCATATAATGAAGTTATTATCGCTAGAACTGTAATAATTATACTTATTACTTATATTATTATCAATATAACATGCTTTATTACCCATATAATGGAGTTATTATCGCTAGAACTGTAATAATTATACTTATTACTTATATTATTATCAATATAACATGCATTATTACCCATATAATGCAGCTATTATCGACAGAAGTATAATAAATATACTTATTACTTTTATTATTATCAATATAACATGCATTATTACCCGTATAATGCAGTTATTATCGCTAGAACTGTAATAATTATACTTATTACTTATATTATTAGCAATATAACGTGCATTATTACCCATATAATGCAGTTATTATCGCTAGAATTATAATAAATATACATATTACTCCCAATATTATCAATATAACATGCATTATTACCCATATAATGCAGTTATTATCGCTAGAACTGTAATAATTATACTTATTACTTGTATTATTAGCAATATAACGTGCATTATTACCCATATAATGCAGTTTTTATCGCTAGAACTGTAATAATTATACTTATAACTTATATTATTATCAATATAACATGCATTATTACCCATATAATGGAGTTATTATCGCTAGAACTATAATAATTATACTTATTACTTATATTATTATCAATATAACATGCATTATTACCCATATAATGCAGTTATTATCGACAGAAGTATAATAAATATACTTATTACTTTTATTATTATCAATATAACAGGCACTAATAGCCATATTTTACTATTATTATCGCTAGAATTGTAATAATTATAGTTATTACTTATATTACTGTCAATATAACATGCATTATTACCCATATAATGGGGTTATTATCTCTAGAACTGTAATAATTATACTTATTACTTATATTATTATCAATATAACATGCATTATTACCCATATAATGCAGTTATTATCGACAGAAGTATAGTAAATATACCTATTACTTTTATTATTATCAATATAACAGGCACTAATAGCCATATTTTACTATTATTATCGCTAGAACTGTAATAATTATACATATTACTCCCGATATTATCAATATAACATGCATTATCACTCATATAATGCAGTTATTATCGCTAGAACTGTAACAAATATACTTACTACTTTCATTATCATCAATATAACATGCATTATTACCCATATTGTGCAGTTATTATCGCTAGAACTGTAATAATTATACTTATTACTTATATTATTATCAATATAACATGCATTATTACCCATATAATACAGTTATTATCGACAGAAGTATAATAAATATACTTATTACTTTTATTATTATCAATATAACATGCTTTATTACCCATATAATGGAGTTATTATCGCTAGAACTGTAATAATTATACTTATTACTTATATTGTTATCAATATAACATGCATTATTACCCATATAATGCAGCTATTATCGACAGAAGTATAATAAATATACTTATTACTTTTATTATTATCAATATAACATGCATTATTACGCGTATAATGCAGTTATTATCGCTAGAACTATAATAATTATACTTATTACTTATATTATTACCAATATAACGTGCATTATTACCCATATAATGCAGTTATTATCGCTAGAACTGTAATAATTATAGTTATTACTTATATTATTATCAATATAACATGCATTATTACCCATATAATGGAGTTATTATCTCTAGAACTGTAATAATTATACTTATTACTTATATTATTATCAATATAACATGCATTATTACCCGTATAATGCAGTTATTATCGCTAGAACTGTAATAATTATACTTATTACTTATATTATTATCAATATAACATGCATTACTACCCATATTATGCAGTTATTATCGACAGCAGTATAATAAATATACTTATTACTTTTATTATTATCAATATAACAGGCACTAATAGCCATATTTTACTATTATTATCGCTAGAACTATAATAATTATACTTATTACTCCCGATATTATCAATATAACGTGCATTATTACGCAAATAATGCAGTTATTATCGCTAGAACTGTAATAAGTATACTCACTACTTTCATTATCATCAACATAACATGCATTATTGCCCATATTATGCAGTTATTATCGCTAGAACTGTAATAATTATACTTATTACTCCCGATATTATCAATATAACATGCATTATTACCCATATTATGCAGTTATTATCGATAGAACTATAATAAATATACTTATTACTTTTATTATCATCAATATAACATGCACTATTACCCATATTATGCAGTTATTATCGATAGAACTGTAATAAATATACTTGTTACTTATATTATTAGCAATATAACGTGCATTATTACCCATATAATGCAGTTATTATCGCTAGAACTGTAATAATTATACTTATTACTTATATTATTATCAATATAACATGCATTATTACCCATATTATGCAGTTATTATCGCTAGAACTATAATAAATATATACATATTACTCCCAATATTATCAATATAACATGCATATATACCCATATAATGCAGTTATTATCGCTGGAACTGTAATAATTATACTTATTACTTATATTATTAGCAATATAACGTGCATTATTACCCATATAATGGAGTTATTATCGCTAGAACTGTAATAATTATACTTATTACTCCCGATATTATCAATATAACATCCATCATTACCCATATAATGCAATTATTATCGACAGAAGTATAATAAATATACTTATTACTTTTATTATTATCAATATAACAGGCACTAATAGCCATATTTTACTATTATTATCGCTAGAACTGTAATAATTATACTTATTACTTATATTATTATCAATATAACATGCTTTATTACCCATATAATGGACTTATTATCGCTAGAACTGTAATAATTGTACTTATTACTTATATTATTATCAATATAACATGCATTATTACCCATATAATGCAGTTATTATCGACAGAAGTATAATAAATATACTTAATACCTTTATTATTATCAGTATAACATGTACTATTAGCCATATTTTACTATTCTTATCGCTAGAACTATAATAATTTTACGTATTACTGCCGATATTATCAATATAACATGCATTATTACTCATATAATGCAGTTATTATCGCTAGAACTGTAACAAATATACTTACTACTTTCATTATCATCAATATAACATGCATTATTACCCATATTGTGCAGTTATTATCGCTAGAACTGTAATAATTATACTTACTACTTATATTATTATCAATATAACATCCATCATTACCCATATAATGCAATTATTATCGACAGAAGTATAATAAATATACTTATTACTTTTATTATTATCAATATAACAGGCACTAATAGCCATATTTTACTATTATTATCGCTAGAACTGTAATAATTATACTTATTACTTATATTATTATCAATATAACATGCTTTATTACCCATATAATGGAGTTATTATCGCTAGAACTGTAATAATTGTACTTATTACTTATATTATTATCAATATAACATGCATTATTAACCATATAATGCAGTTATTATCGACAGAAGTATAGTAAATATACTTATTACTTTTATTATTATCAATATAACAGGCACTAATAGCCATATTTTACTATTATTATCGCTAGAACTGTAATAATTATACATATTACTCCCGATATTATCAATATAACATGCATTATTACTCATATAATGCAGTTATTATCGCTAGAACTGTAACAAATATACTTACTACTTTCATTATCATCAATATAACATGCATTATTACCCATATTGTGCAGTTATTATCGCTAGAACTGTAATAATTATACTTATTACTTATATTATTATCAATATAACATGCATTATTACCCATATAATGGAGTTATTATCGCTAGAACTGTAATAATTATACTTATTATTTATATTATTATCAATATAACATGCATTATTACCCATATAATGCAGTTATTATCGACAGAAGTATAATAAAAATACTTATTACTTTTATTATTATCAATATAACAGGCACTAATAGCCATATTTTACTATTATTATCGCTAGAACTGTAATAATTATACTTATTACTTATATTATTATCAATATAACATGCTTTATTACCCATATAATGGAGTTATTATCGGTAGAACTGTAATAATTGTACTTATTACTTATATTATTATCAATATAACATGCATTATTACCCATATAATGCAGCTATTATCGACAGAAGTATAATAAATATACTTATTACTTTTATTATTATCAATATAACATGCATTATTACCCGTATAATGCAGTTATTATCGCTAGAACTGTAATAATTATACTTATTACTTATATTATTAGCAATATAACGTGCATTATTACCCATATAATGCAGTTATTATCGCTAGAATTATAATAAATATACATATTACTCCCAATATTATCAATATAACATGCATTATTACCCATATAATGCAGTTATTATCGCTAGAACTGTAATAATTATACTTATTACTTGTATTATTAGCAATATAACGTGCATTATTACCCATATAATGCAGTTTTTATCGCTAGAACTGTAATAATTATACTTATAACTTATATTATTATCAATATAACATGCATTATTACCCATATAATGGAGTTATTATCGCTAGAACTATAATAATTATACTTATTACTTATATTATTATCAATATAACATGCATTATTACCCATATAATGCAGTTATTATCGACAGAAGTATAATAAATATACTTATTACTTTTATTATTATCAATATAACAGGCACTAATAGCCATATTTTACTATTATTATCGCTAGAATTGTAATAATTATAGTTATTACTTATATTACTGTCAATATAACATGCATTATTACCCATATAATGGGGTTATTATCTCTAGAACTGTAATAATTATACTTATTACTTATATTATTATCAATATAACATGCATTATTACCCATATAATGCAGTTATTATCGACAGAAGTATAGTAAATATACCTATTACTTTTATTATTATCAATATAACAGGCACTAATAGCCATATTTTACTATTATTATCGCTAGAACTGTAATAATTATACATATTACTCCCGATATTATCAATATAACATGCATTATCACTCATATAATGCAGTTATTATCGCTAGAACTGTAACAAATATACTTACTACTTTCATTATCATCAATATAACATGCATTATTACCCATATTGTGCAGTTATTATCGCTAGAACTGTAATAATTATACTTATTACTTATATTATTATCAATATAACATGCATTATTACCCATATAATACAGTTATTATCGACAGAAGTATAATAAATATACTTATTACTTTTATTATTATCAATATAACATGCTTTATTACCCATATAATGGAGTTATTATCGCTAGAACTGTAATAATTATACTTATTACTTATATTGTTATCAATATAACATGCATTATTACCCATATAATGCAGCTATTATCGACAGAAGTATAATAAATATACTTATTACTTTTATTATTATCAATATAACATGCATTATTACGCGTATAATGCAGTTATTATCGCTAGAACTATAATAATTATACTTATTACTTATATTATTACCAATATAACGTGCATTATTACCCATATAATGCAGTTATTATCGCTAGAACTGTAATAATTATAGTTATTACTTATATTATTATCAATATAACATGCATTATTACCCATATAATGGAGTTATTATCTCTAGAACTGTAATAATTATACTTATTACTTATATTATTATCAATATAACATGCATTATTACCCGTATAATGCAGTTATTATCGCTAGAACTGTAATAATTATACTTATTACTTATATTATTATCAATATAACATGCATTACTACCCATATTATGCAGTTATTATCGACAGCAGTATAATAAATATACTTATTACTTTTATTATTATCAATATAACAGGCACTAATAGCCATATTTTACTATTATTATCGCTAGAACTATAATAATTATACTTATTACTCCCGATATTATCAATATAACGTGCATTATTACGCAAATAATGCAGTTATTATCGCTAGAACTGTAATAAGTATACTCACTACTTTCATTATCATCAACATAACATGCATTATTGCCCATATTATGCAGTTATTATCGCTAGAACTGTAATAATTATACTTATTACTCCCGATATTATCAATATAACATGCATTATTACCCATATTATGCAGTTATTATCGATAGAACTATAATAAATATACTTATTACTTTTATTATCATCAATATAACATGCACTATTACCCATATTATGCAGTTATTATCGATAGAACTGTAATAAATATACTTGTTACTTATATTATTAGCAATATAACGTGCATTATTACCCATATAATGCAGTTATTATCGCTAGAACTGTAATAATTATACTTATTACTTATATTATTATCAATATAACATGCATTATTACCCATATTATGCAGTTATTATCGCTAGAACTATAATAAATATATACATATTACTCCCAATATTATCAATATAACATGCATATATACCCATATAATGCAGTTATTATCGCTGGAACTGTAATAATTATACTTATTACTTATATTATTAGCAATATAACGTGCATTATTACCCATATAATGGAGTTATTATCGCTAGAACTGTAATAATTATACTTATTACTCCCGATATTATCAATATAACATCCATCATTACCCATATAATGCAATTATTATCGACAGAAGTATAATAAATATACTTATTACTTTTATTATTATCAATATAACAGGCACTAATAGCCATATTTTACTATTATTATCGCTAGAACTGTAATAATTATACTTATTACTTATATTATTATCAATATAACATGCTTTATTACCCATATAATGGACTTATTATCGCTAGAACTGTAATAATTGTACTTATTACTTATATTATTATCAATATAACATGCATTATTACCCATATAATGCAGTTATTATCGACAGAAGTATAATAAATATACTTAATACCTTTATTATTATCAGTATAACATGTACTATTAGCCATATTTTACTATTCTTATCGCTAGAACTATAATAATTTTACGTATTACTGCCGATATTATCAATATAACATGCATTATTACTCATATAATGCAGTTATTATCGCTAGAACTGTAACAAATATACTTACTACTTTCATTATCATCAATATAACATGCATTATTACCCATATTGTGCAGTTATTATCGCTAGAACTGTAATAATTATACTTACTACTTATATTATTATCAATATAACATCCATCATTACCCATATAATGCAATTATTATCGACAGAAGTATAATAAATATACTTATTACTTTTATTATTATCAATATAACAGGCACTAATAGCCATATTTTACTATTATTATCGCTAGAACTGTAATAATTATACTTATTACTTATATTATTATCAATATAACATGCTTTATTACCCATATAATGGAGTTATTATCGCTAGAACTGTAATAATTGTACTTATTACTTATATTATTATCAATATAACATGCATTATTAACCATATAATGCAGTTATTATCGACAGAAGTATAGTAAATATACTTATTACTTTTATTATTATCAATATAACAGGCACTAATAGCCATATTTTACTATTATTATCGCTAGAACTGTAATAATTATACATATTACTCCCGATATTATCAATATAACATGCATTATTACTCATATAATGCAGTTATTATCGCTAGAACTGTAACAAATATACTTACTACTTTCATTATCATCAATATAACATGCATTATTACCCATATTGTGCAGTTATTATCGCTAGAACTGTAATAATTATACTTATTACTTATATTATTATCAATATAACATGCATTATTACCCATATAATGGAGTTATTATCGCTAGAACTGTAATAATTATACTTATTATTTATATTATTATCAATATAACATGCATTATTACCCATATAATGCAGTTATTATCGACAGAAGTATAATAAAAATACTTATTACTTTTATTATTATCAATATAACAGGCACTAATAGCCATATTTTACTATTATTATCGCTAGAACTGTAATAATTATACTTATTACTTATATTATTATCA
This sequence comes from Megachile leachella, assembly GCA_963576845.1. Lineage (NCBI taxonomy): Eukaryota > Metazoa > Arthropoda > Insecta > Hymenoptera > Megachilidae > Megachile > Megachile leachella. The sequence goes on along the minus strand of CAUYWW010000016.1, from coordinate 300,779 downwards.
ATATAACATGCTTTATTACCCATATAATGGAGTTATTATCGGTAGAACTGTAATAATTGTACTTATTACTTATATTATTATCAATATAACATGCATTATTACCCATATAATGCAGTTATTATCGACAGAAGTATAATAAATATACTTAATACCTTTATTATTATCAGTATAACATGTACTATTAGCCAGATTTTACTATTCTTATCGCTAGAACTGTAATAATTATACTTATTACTTATATTATTATCAATATAACATGCTTTATTACCCATATAATGGAGTTATTATCGCTAGAACTGTAATAATTATACTTATTACTTATATTGTTATCAATATAACATGCATTATTACCCATATAATTCAGCTATTATCGACAGAAGTATAATAAATATACTTATTACTTTTATTATTATCAATATAACATGCATTATTACCCGTATATTGCAGTTATTATCGCTAGAACTGTAATAATTATACTTATTACTTATATTATTACCAATATAACGTGCATTATTACCCATATAATGCAGTTATTATCGCTAGAACTGTAATAATTATAGTTATTACTTATATTATTATCAATATAACATGCATTATTACCCATATAATGGAGTTATTATCTCTGGAACTGTAATAATTATACTTATTACTTATATTATTATCAATATAACATGCATTATTACCCATATAATGCAGTTATTATCGACAGAAGTATAATAAATATACTTATTACTTTTATTATTATCAATATAACAGGCACTAATAGCCATATTTTACTATTATTATCGCTAGAATTGTAATAATTATACATATTACTCCCGATATTATCAATATAACATGCATTATTACTCATATAATGCAGTTATTATCGCTAGAACTGTAACAAATATACTTACTACTTTCATTATCATCAATATAACATGCATTATTACCCATATTGTGCAGTTATTATCGCTAGAACTGTAATAATTATACTTATTACTTATATTATTATCAATATAACATGCATTATTACCCATATAATGGAGTTATTATCGCTAGAACTGTAATAATTATACTTGTTACTTATATTATTATCAATATAACATGCATTATTACCCATATAATGCAGTTATTATCGACAGAAGTATAATAAATATACTTATTACTTTTATTATTATCAATATAACAGGCACTAATAGCCATATTTTACTATTATTATCGCTAGAACTGTAATAATTATACTTATTACTTATATTATTATCAATATAACATGCTTTATTACCCATATAATGGAGTTATTATCGCTAGAACTGTAATAGTTATACTTATTACTTATATTATTATCAATATAACATGCATTATTACCCATATAATGCAGTTATTATCGACAGAAGTATAATAAATATACTTAATACCTTTATTATTATCAGTCTAACATGTACTATTAGCCATATTTTACTATTCTTATCGGTAGAACTATAATAATTTTACGTATTACTCCCGATATTTTCAATATAACATGCATTATTACGCATATAATGCAGTTATCATCGCGAGAACTGTAACAAATATACTTACTACTTTCATTATCATCAATATAACATGCATTATTACCCATATTGTGCAGTTATTACCGATAGAACTATAATAAATATACTTATTACTTTTATTATTATCAATATAACGTGCATTATTACTCATATAATGCAGTTATTATAGCTAGAACTGTAATAATTATAGTTATTACTTATATTATTATCAATATAACATGCATTATTACCCATATAATGGGGTTATTATCCCTAGAACTGTAATAATTATACTTATTACTTATATTATTATCAATATAACATGCACTATTACCCATATAATGCAGTTGTTATCGACAGAAGTATAATATATATACTTATTACTTTTATTATTATCAATATAACAGGCACTAATAGCCATATTTTACTTTTATTATCGCTAGAACTGTAATAATTATACTTATTACTCCCGATATTATCAACATAACATGCATTATTACTCATATAATGCAGTTATTATCGCTAGAACTGTAACAATTATACTTACTACTTTCATTATCATCAATATAACATGCATTATTACCCATATTGTGCAGTTATTATCGCTAGAACTGTAATAATTATACTTATTACTTATATTATTAGCAATATAACGTGCATTATTACCCATATAATGCAGTTATTATCGCTAGAACTGTAATAATTATACTTATTACTTATATTATTATCAATATAACATGCATTATTACCCATATAATGCAGTTATTATCGATAGAACTGTAATGAATATACTTATTACTATTATTATTATCAATATAACATGCACTATTAGCCATATTTTACTATTATTATCGCTAGAACTATTGTAATTATACTTATTACTCCCGATATTATCAATATAACATGCATTATTACGCAAATAATGCAGGTATTATCGCTAGAACTGTAATAAGTATACTTACTACTTTCATTATCATCAATATAACATGCATTATTGCCCATATTATGCAGTTATTATCGCTAGAACTGTAATAATTATACTTATTACTCCCGATATTATCAATATAACATGCATTATTACCCATATAATGCAGTTATTATCGCTAGAACTGTAATAATTATACTTATTACTTATATTATTATCAATATAACATGCATTATTACCCATATAATGGAGTTATTATCTCTGGAACTGTAATAATTATACTTATTACTTATATTATTATCAATATAACATGCATTATTACCCATATAATGCAGTTATTATCGACAGAAGTATAATAAATATACTTACTACTTTTATTATTATCAATATAACAGGCACTAATAGCCATATTTTACTATTATTATCGCTAGAATTGTAATAATTATACATATTACTCCCGATATTATCAATATAACATGCATTATTACTCATATAATGCAGTTATTATCGCTAGAACTGTAACAAATATACTTACTACTTTCATTATCATCAATATAACATGCATTATTACCCATATTGTGCAGTTATTATCGCTAGAACTGTAATAATTATACTTATTACTTATATTATTATCAATATAACATGCATTATTACCCATATAATGGAGTTATTATCGCTAGAACTGTAATAATTATACTTGTTACTTATATTATTATCAATATAACATGCATTATTACCCATATAATGCAGTTATTATCGACAGAAGTATAATAAATATACTTATTACTTTTATTATTATCAATATAACAGGCACTAATAGCCATATTTTACTATTATTATCGCTAGAACTGTAATAATTATACTTATTACTTATATTATTATCAATATAACATGCTTTATTACCCATATAATGGAGTTATTATCGCTAGAACTGTAATAATTATACTTATTACTTATATTATTATCAATATAACATGCATTATTACCCATATAATGCAGCTATTATCGACAGAAGTATAATAAATATACTTATTACTTTTATTATTATCAATATAACATGCATTATTACCCGTATAATGCAGTTATTATCGCGAGAACTGTAATAATTATACTTATTACTTATATTATTATCAATATAACATGCATTATTACCCATATAATGCAGTTATTATCGACAGAAGTATAATAAATATACTTATTACTTTTATTATTATCAATATAACAGGCACTAATAGCCATATTTTACTATTATTATCGCTAGAACTGTAATAATTATACTTATTACTTATATTATTATCAATATAACGTGCTTTATTACCCATATAATGGAGTTATTATCGCTAGAACTGTAATAATTATACTTATTACTTATATTATTATCAATATAACATGCATTATTACCCATATAATGCAGTTATTATCGATAGAACTGTAATGAATATACTTATTACTTTTATTATTATCAATATAACATGCACTATTAGCCATATTTTACTATTATTATCGCTAGAACTATTGTAATTATACTTATTACTCCCGATATTATCAATATAACATGCATTATTACGCAAATAATGCAGGTATTATCGCTAGAACTGTAATAAATATACTTACTACTTTCATTATCATCAATATAACATGCATTATTGCCCATATTATGCAGTTATTATCGCTAGAACTGTAATAATTATACTTATTACTTATATTATTAGCAATATAACGTGCATTATTACCCATATAATGCAGTTATTATCGCTAGAACTGTCATAATTATACTTATTACTTATATAATTATCAATATAACATGCATTATTACCCATATAATGGAGTTATTATCGCTAGAACTGTAATAATTATACTTATTACTTATATTATTATCAATATAACATGCATTATTACCCATATAATGCAGTTATTATCGGCAGAAGTATAATAAATATACTTATTACTTTTATTATTATCAGTATAACGTGTACTATTAGCCATATTTTACTATTCTTATCGCTAGAACTATAATTATTATACTTATTACTCCCTATATTATCAATATAACATGCATTCGTACCCATATAATGCAGGTATTATCGACAGAAGTATAATAAATATACTTATTACTATTATTATTATCAATATAACAGACACTCTTAGCCATATTTTACTAGTATTATCGCTAGAACTGTAATAATTATACTTATTACTCCCGATATTATCAATATAACATGCATTATTACCCATATAATGGAGTTATTATCGCTAGAACTGTAATAATTATACTTATTACTTATATTATTATCAATATAACATGCATTATTACCTATATAATGCAGGTATTATCGACAGAAGTATAATAAATATACTTATTACTATTATTATTATCAATATAACAGGCACTAATAGCCATATTTTACTATTATTATCGCTAGAACTGTAATAATTATACTTATTACTTATATTATTATCAATATAACATGCTTTATTACCCATATAATGGAGTTATTATCGCTAGAACTGTAATAATTGTACTTATTACTTATAATATTATCAATATAACATGCATTATTACCCATCTAATGCAGTTATTATCGACAGAAGTATAATAAATATACTTAATACCTTTATTATTATCAGTATTAAATGTACTATTAGCCATATTTCACTAATCTTATCGCTAGAACTATAATAATTTTACGTATTACTCCCGATATTATCAATATAACATGCATTATTACTCATATAATGCAGTTATTATCGCTAGAACTGTAACAAATATACTTACTACTTTCATTATCATCAATATAACATGCATTATTACCCATATTGTGCAGTTATTATCGCTAGAACTGTAATAATTATACTTACTGCTTATATTATTATCAGTATAACATGCATTATTACCCATATAATGGAGTTATTATCGCTAGAACTGTAATAATTGTACTTATTACTTATATTATTATCTATATAACATGCATTATTACCCATATAATGCAGTTATTATCGACAGAAGTATAATAAATATACTTATTACTTTTATTATTGTCAATATAACAGGCACTAATAGCCATATTTTACTATTATTATCGCTAGAACTGTAATAATTATACTTATTACTTATATTATTATCAATATAACATGCTTTATTACCCATATAATGGAGTTATTATCGCTAGAACTGTAATAATTATACTTATTACTTATATTATTATCAATATAACATGCATTATTACCCATATAATGCAGCTATTATCGACAGAAGTATAATAAATATACTTATTACTTTTATTATTATCAATATAACATGCATTATTACCCGTATAATGCAGTTATTATCGCTAGAACTGTAATAATTATACTTATTACTTATATTATTAGCAATATAACGTGCATTATTACCCATATAATGCAGTTATTATCGCTAGAACTATAATAAATATACATATTACTCCCAATATTATCAATATAACATGCATTATTACCCATATAATGCAGTTATTATCGCTAGAACTGTAATAATTATACTTATTACTTATATTATTAGCAATATAACGTGCATTATTACCCATATAATGCAGTTTTTATCGCTAGAACTGTAATAATTATACTTATAACTTATATTATTATCAATATAACATGCATTATTACCCATATAATGGAGTTATTATCGCTAGAACTGTAATAATTATACTTATTACTTATATTATTATCAATATAACATGCATTATTACCCATATAATGCAGTTATTATCGACAGAAGTATAATAAATATACTTATTACTTTTATTATTATCAATATAACAGGCACTAATAGCCATATTTTACTATTATTATCGCTAGAACTGCAATAACTATACTTATTACTTATATTATTATCAATATAACATGCATTATTACCCATATTATGCAGTTATTATCGCTAGAACTGTAATAAATATACTTATTACTCCTAATATTATGAATATAACATGCATTATTACCCATATAATGCAGTTATTATCGCTAAAACTGTAATAATTATACTTATTACTTATATTATTGGCAATATAACATGCATTATTACCCATATAATGGAGTTATTATCGCTAGAACTGTAATAATTATACTTATTACTTATATTATTATCAATATAACATGCATTATTACCCATATAATGCAGTTATTATCGGCAGAAGTATAATAAATATACTTATTACTTTTATTATTATCAGTATAACGTGTACTATTAGCCATATTTTACTATTCTTATCGCTAGAACTATAATAATTATACTTATTACTCCCTATATTATCAATATAACATGCATTCGTACCCATATAATGCAGGTATTATCGACAGAAGTATAATAAATATACTTATTACTATTATTATTATCAATATAACAGACACTCTTAGCCATATTTTACTAGTATTATCGCTAGAACTGTAATAATTATACTTATTACTCCCGATATTATTAATATAACATGCATTATTACCCATATAATGGAGTTATTATCGCTAGAACTGTAATAATTATACTTATTACTTATATTATTATCAATATAACATGCATTATTACCCATATAATGCAGTTATTATCGACAGAAGTATAATAAATATACTTATTACTTTTATTATTATCAATATAACAGGCACTAATAGCCATATTTTACTATTATTATCGCTAGAACTGTAATAATTATACTTATTACTTATATTATTATCAATATAACATGCTTTATTACCCATATAATGGAGTTATTATCGCTAGAACTGTAATAATTGTACTTATTACTTATAATATTATCAATATAACATGCATTATTACCCATCTAATGCAGTTATTATCGACAGAAGTATAATAAATATACTTAATACCTTTATTATTATCAGTATTAAATGTACTATTAGCCATATTTCACTAATCTTATCGCTAGAACTATAATAATTTTACGTATTACTCCCGATATTATCAATATAACATGCATTATTACTCATATAATGCAGTTATTATCGCTAGAACTGTAACAAATATACTTACTACTTTCATTATCATCAATATAACATGCATTATTACCCATATTGTGCAGTTATTATCGCTAGAACTGTAATAATTATACTTACTGCTTATATTATTATCAGTATAACATGCATTATTACCCATATAATGGAGTTATTATCGCTAGAACTGTAATAATTATACTTATTACTTATATTATTATCTATATAACATGCATTATTACCCATATAATGCAGTTATTATCGACAGAAGTATAATAAATATACTTATTACTTTTATTATTGTCAATATAACAGGCACTAATAGCCATATTTTACTATTATTATCGCTAGAACTGTAATAATTATACTTATTACTTATATTATTATCAATATAACATGCTTTATTACCCATATAATGGAGTTATTATCGCTAGAACTGTAATAATTATACTTATTACTTATATTATTATCAATATAACATGCATTATTACCCATATAATGCAGCTATTATCGACAGAAGTATAATAAATATACTTATTACTTTTATTATTATCAATATAACATGCATTATTACCCGTATAATGCAGTTATTATCGCTAGAACTGTAATAATTATACTTATTACTTATATTATTAGCAATATAATGTGCATTATTACCCATATAATGCAGTTATTATCGCTAGAACTATAATAAATATACATATTACTCCCAATATTATCAATATAACATGCATTATTACCCATATAATGCAGTTATTATCGCTAGAACTGTAATAATTATACTTATTACTTATATTATTAGCAATATAACGTGCATTATTACCCATATAATGCAGTTTTTATCGCTAGAACTGTAATAATTATACTTATAACTTATATTATTATCAATATAACATGCATTATTACCCATATAATGGAGTTATTATCGCTAGAACTGTAATAATTATACTTATTACTTATATTATTATCAATATAACATGCATTATTACCCATATAATGCAGTTATTATCGACAGAAGTATAATAAATATACTTATTACTTTTATTATTATCAATATAACAGGCACTAATAGCCATATTTTACTATTATTATCGCTAGAACTGCAATAACTATACTTATTACTTATATTATTATCAATATAACATGCATTATTACCCATATTATGCAGTTATTATCGCTAGAACTGTAATAAATATACTTATTACTCCTAATATTATGAATATAACATGCATTATTACCCATATAATGCAGTTATTATCGCTAAAACTGTAATAATTATACTTATTACTTATATTATTGGCAATATAACATGCATTATTACCCATATAATGGAGTTATTATCGCTAGAACTGTAATAATTATACTTATTACTTATATTATTATCAATATAACATGCATTATTACCCATATAATGCAGTTATTATCGGCAGAAGTATAATAAATATACTTATTACTTTTATTATTATCAGTATAACGTGTACTATTAGCCATATTTTACTATTCTTATCGCTAGAACTATAATAATTATACTTATTACTCCCTATATTATCAATATAACATGCATTCGTACCCATATAATGCAGGTATTATCGACAGAAGTATAATAAATATACTTATTACTATTATTATTATCAATATAACAGACACTCTTAGCCATATTTTACTAGTATTATCGCTAGAACTGTAATAATTATACTTATTACTCCCGATATTATTAATATAACATGCATTATTACCCATATAATGGAGTTATTATCGCTAGAACTGTAATAATTATACTTATTACTTATATTATTATCAATATAACATGCATTACTACCCATATTATGCAGTTATTATCGACAGCAGTATAATAAATATACTTATTACTTTTATTATTATCAATATAACAGGCACTAATAGCCATATTTTACTATTATTATCGCTAGAACTGCAATAACTATACTTATTACTTATATTATTATCAATATAACATGCATTATTACCCATATAATGCAGTTTTTATCGCTAGAACTGTAATAATTATACTTATAACTTATATTATTATCAATATAACATGCTTTATTACCCATATAATGGAGTTATTATCGCTAGAACTGTAATAATTATACTTATTACTTATATTATTATCAATATAACATGCATTATTACCCATATAATGCAGTTATTATCGACAGAAGTATAATAAATATACTTAATACCTTTATTATTATCAGTATAACATGTACTATTAGCCATATTTTACTATTCTTATCGCTAGAACTATAATAATTTTACGTATTACTCCCGATATTATCAATATAACATGCATTATTACTCATATAATGCAGTTATTATCGCTAGAACTGTAACAAATATACTTACTACTTTCATTATCATCAATAAAACATGCATTATTACCCATATTGTGCAGTTATTATCGCTAGAACTGTAATAATTATACTTATTACTTATATTATTATCAATATAACATGCTTTATTACCCATATAATGGAGTTATTATCGCTAGAACTGTAATAATTATACTTATTACTTATATTATTATCAATATAACATGCATTATTACCCATATAATGCAGTTATTATCGACAGAAGTATAATAAATATACATATTACTTTTATTATTATCAATATAACAGGCACTAATAGCCATATTTTACTATTCTTATCGCTAGAACTATAATAATTATACTGATTACTCCCTATATTATCAATATAACATGCATTCGTACCCATATAATACAGGTATTATCGACAGAAGTATAATAAATATACTTATTACTATTATTTTTATCTATATAACGGACACTCTTAGCCATATTTTACTAGTATTATCGCTAGAACTGTAATAATTATACTTATTACTCCCGATATTATCAATATAACATGCATTATTACCCATATAATGGAGGTATTATCGCTAGAACTGTAATAATTATACTTATTACTTATATTATTATCAATATAACATGCATTATTACTCATATAATGTAGTTATTATCGACAGAAGTATAATAAATATACTTATTACTTTTATTATTATCAATATAACAGGCACTAATAGCCATATTTTACTATTATTATCGCTAGAACTATAATAATTGTACTTATTACTCCCGATATTACCAATATAACATGCATTATTACGCAAATAATGCAGTTATTATCGCTAGAACTGTAATAAATATACTTACTACTTTCATTATCATCAATGTAATATGCATTATTGCCCATATTATGCAGTTATTATCGCTAGAACTGTAATAACTATACTTATTACTCCCGATATTATCAATATAACATGCATTATTAGCCATATAATGCAGTTATTATCGCTAGAACTCTAATAAATATACTTACTACTTTCATTATCATCAATATAACATGCATTATTACCCATATAATGCAGTTATTATCGACAGAAGTATAATAAATATACTTATTACTTTTATTATTATCAATATAACAGGCACTAATAGCCATATTTTACTATTATTATCTCTAGAACTCTAATAATTACACTTATTACTCCCGATATTATCAATATAACATGCATTATTACCCATATAATGCAGTTATTATCGCTAGAACTGTAATAATTACACTTATTACTTATATTATTATCAATATAACATGCATTATTACTCATATAATGTAGTTATTATAGACAGAAGTATAATAAATATACTTATTACTTTTATTATTATCAATATAACAGGCACTAATAGCCATATTTTACTATTATTATCGCTAGAACTATAATAATTGTACTTATTACTCCCGATATTACCAATATAACATGCATTATTACGCAAATAATGCAGTTATTATCGCTAGAACTGTAATAAATATACTTACTACTTTCATTATCATCAATATAATATGCATTATTGCCCATATTATGCAGTTATTATCGCTAGAACTCTAATAAATATACTTACTACTTTCATTATCATCAATATAACATGCATTATTACCAATATTATGCAGTTATTATCGATAGAACTATAATAAATATACTTATTACTTTTATTATCATCAATATAACATGCATTATTACCCATATAATGCAGTTATTATCGACAGAAGTATAATAAATATACTTATTACTTTTATTATTATCAATATAACAGGCACTAATAGCCATATTTTACTATTATTTTCGCTAGAACTGTAATAATTATACATATTACTCCCGATATTATCAATATAACATGCATTATTACCCATATAATGCAGCTATTATCGACAGAAGTATAATAAATATACTTATTACTTTTATTATTATCAATATAACATGCATTATTACCCGTATAATGCAGTTATTATCGCTAGAACTGTAATAATTATACTTATTACTTTCATTATCATCAATATAACATGCATTATTACCCATATTGTGCAGTTATTATCGCTAGAACTGTAATAATTATACTTATTACCTATATTATTATCAATATAACATGCATTATTACCCATATAATGGAGTTATTATCGCTAGAACTGTAATAATTATACTTATTACTTATATTATTATCAATATAACATGCATTATTACGCAAATAATGCAGGTATTATCGCTAGAACTGTAATAAATATACTTACTACTTTCATTATCATCAATATAACATGCATTATTGCCCATATTATGCAGTTATTATCGCTAGAACTGTAATAATTATACTTATTACTTATATTATTAGCAATATAACGTGCATTATTACCCATATAATGCAGTTATTATCGCTAGAACTGTCATAATTATACTTATGACTTATATAATTATCAATATAACATGCATTATTACCCATATAATGGAGTTATTATCGCTAGAACTGTAATAATTATACTTATTACTTATATTATTATCAATATAACATGCATTATTACCCATATAATGCAGTTATTATCGGCAGAAGTATAATAAATATACTTATTACTTTTATTATTATCAGTATAACGTGTACTATTAGCCATATTTTACTATTCTTATCGCTAGAACTATAATAATTATACTTATTACTCCCTATATTATCAATATAACATGCATTCGTACCCATATAATGCAGGTATTATCGACAGAAGTATAATAAATATACTTATTACTATTATTTTTATCTATATAACGGACACTCTTAGCCATATTTTACTAGTATTATCGCTAGAACTGTAATAATTATACTTATTACTCCCGATATTATCAATATAACATGCATTATTACCCATATAATGGAGGTATTATCGCTAGAACTGTAATAATTATACTTATTACTTATATTATTATCAATATAACATGCATTATTACTCATATAATGTAGTTATTATCGACAGAAGTATAATAAATATACTTATTACTTTTATTATTATCAATATAACAGGCACTAATAGCCATATTTTACTATTATTATCGCTAGAACTATAATAATTGTACTTATTACTCCCGATATTACCAATATAACATGCATTATTACGCAAATAATGCAGTTATTATCGCTAGAACTGTAATAAATATACTTACTACTTTCATTATCATCAATGTAATATGCATTATTGCCCATTATATGCAGTTATTATCGCTAGAACTGTAATAACTATACTTATTACTCCCGATATTATCAATATAACATGCATTATTAGCCGTATAATGCAGTTATTATCGCTAGAACTCTACTAAATATACTTACTACTTTCATTATCATCAATATAACATGCATTATTACCCATATAATGCAGTTATTATCGACAGAAGTATAATAAATATACTTATTACTTTTATTATTATCAATATAACAGGCACTAATAGCCATATTTTACTATTATTATCGCTAGAACTATAATAATTGTACTTATTACTCCCGATATTACCAATATAACATGCATTATTACGCAAATAATGCAGTTATTATCGCTAGAACTGTAATAAATATACTTACTACTTTCATTATCATCAATGTAATATGCATTATTGCCCATATTATGCAGTTATTATCGACAGAAGTATAATAAATATACATATTACTTTTATTATTATCAATATAACAGGCACTAATAGCCATATTTTACTATTCTTATCGCTAGAACTATAATAATTATACTGATTACTCCCTATATTATCAATATAACATGCATTCGTACCCATATAATACAGGTATTATCGACAGAAGTATAATAAATATACTTATTACTATTATTTTTATCTATATAACGGACACTCTTAGCCATATTCTACTAGTATTATCGCTAGAACTGTAATAATTATACTTATTACTCCCGATATTATCAATATAACATGCATTATTACCCATATAATGGAGGTATTATCGCTAGAACTGTAATAATTATACTTATTACTTATATTATTATCAATATAACATGCATTATTACTCATATAATGTAGTTATTATCGACAGAAGTATAATAAATATACTTATTACTTTTATTATTATCAATATAACAGGCACTAATAGCCATATTTTACTATTATTATCGCTAGAACTATAATAATTGTACTTATTACTCCCGATATTACCAATATAACATGCATTATTACGCAAATAATGCAGTTATTATCGCTAGAACTGTAATAAATATACTTACTACTTTCATTATCATCAATGTAATATGCATTATTGCCCATATTATGCAGTTATTATCGCTAGAACTGTAATAACTATACTTATTACTCCCGATATTATCAATATAACATGCATTATTAGCCATATAATGCAGTTATTATCGCTAGAACTCTACTAAATATACTTACTACTTTCATTATCATCAATATAACATGCATTATTACCCATATAATGCAGTTATTATCGACAGAAGTATAATAAATATACTTATTACTTTTATTATTATCAATATAACAGGCACTAATAGCCATATTTTACTATTATTATCGCTAGAACTATAATAATTGTACTTATTACTCCCGATATTACCAATATAACATGCATTATTACGCAAATAATGCAGTTATCATCGCTAGAACTGTAATAAATATACTTACTACTTTCATTATCATCAATGTAATATGCATTATTGCCCATATTATGCAGTTATTATCGCTAGAACTGTAATAACTATACTTATTACTCCCGATATTATCAATATAACATGCATTATTAGCCATATAATGCAGTTATTATCGCTAGAACTCTAATAAATATACTTACTACTTTCATTATCATCAATATAACATGCATTATTACCCATATAATGCAGTTATTATCGACAGAAGTATAATAAATATACTTATTACTTTTATTATTATCAATATAACAGGCACTAATAGCCATATTTTACTATTATTATCTCTAGAACTCTAATAATTACACTTATTACTCCCGATATTATCAATATAACATGCATTATTACCCATATAATGCAGTTATTATCGCTAGAACTGTAATAATTACACTTATTACTTATATTATTATCAATATAACATGCATTATTACTCATATAATGTAGTTATTATCGACAGAAGTATAATAAATATACTTATTACTTTTATTATTATCAATATAACAGGCACTAATAGCCATATTTTACTTTTATTATCGCTAGAACTATAATAATTGTACTTATTACTCCCGATATTACCAATATAACATGCATTATTACGCAAATAATGCAGTTATTATCGCTAGAACTGTAATAAATATACTTACTACTTTCATTATCATCAATATAATATGCATTATTGCCCATATTATGCAGTTATTATCGCTAGAACTGTAATAACTATACTTATTACTCCCGATATTATCAATATAACATGCATTATTAGCCATATAATGCAGTTATTATCGCTAGAACTCTAATAAATATACTTACTACTTTCATTATCATCAATATAACATGCATTATTACCAATATTATGCAGTTATTATCGATAGAACTATAATAAATATACTTATTACTTTTATTATCATCAATATAACATGCATTATTACCCATATAATGCAGTTATTATCGACAGAAGTATAATAAATATACTTATTACTTTTATTATTATCAATATAACAGGCACTAATAGCCATATTTTACTATTATTATCGCTAGAACTGTAATAATTATACATATTACTCCCGATATTATCAATATAACATGCATTATTACTCATATAATGCAGTTATTATCGCTAGAACTGTAACAAATATACTTACTACTTTCATTATCATCAATATAACATGCATTATTACCCATATTGTGCAGTTATTATCGCTAGAACTGTAATAATTATACTTATTACTTATATTATTATCAATATAACATGCATTATTACCCATATAATGGAGTTATTATCGCTAGAACTGTAATAATTATACTTATTACTTATATTATTATCAATATAACATGCATTATTACGCAAATAATGCAGGTATTATCGCTAGAACTGTAATAAATATACTTACTACTTTCATTATCATCAATATAACATGCATTATTGCCCATATTATGCAGTTATTATCGCTAGAACTGTAATAATTATACTTATTACTTATATTATTAGCAATATAACGTGCATTATTACCCATATAATGCAGTTATTATCGCTAGAACTGTCATAATTATACTTATTACTTATATAATTATCAATATAACATGCATTATTACCCATATAATGGAGTTATTATCGCTAGAACTGTAATAATTATACTTATTACTTATATTATTATCAATATAACATGCATTATTACCCATATAATGCAGTTATTATCGGCAGAAGTATAATAAATATACTTATTACTTTTATTATTATCAGTATAACGTGTACTATTAGCCATATTTTACTATTCTTATCGCTAGAACTATAATAATTATACTTATTACTCCCTATATTATCAATATAACATGCATTCGTACCCATATAATGCAGGTATTATCGACAGAAGTATAATAAATATACTTATTACTATTATTTTTATCTATATAACGGACACTCTTAGCCATATTTTACTAGTATTATCGCTAGAACTGTAATAATTATACTTATTACTCCCGATATTATCAATATAACATGCATTATTACCCATATAATGGAGGTATTATCGCTAGAACTGTAATAATTATACTTATTACTTATATTATTATCAATATAACATGCATTATTACTCATATAATGTAGTTATTATCGACAGAAGTATAATAAATATACTTATTACTTTTATTATTATCAATATAACAGGCACTAATAGCCATATTTTACTATTATTATCGCTAGAACTATAATAATTGTACTTATTACTCCCGATATTACCAATATAACATGCATTATTACGCAAATAATGCAGTTATTATCGCTAGAACTGTAATAAATATACTTACTACTTTCATTATCATCAATGTAATATGCATTATTGCCCATTATATGCAGT
The DNA here is from genome assembly GCA_963576845.1 of Megachile leachella. NCBI lineage: Eukaryota > Metazoa > Arthropoda > Insecta > Hymenoptera > Megachilidae > Megachile > Megachile leachella. Next base: position 283,980 of record CAUYWW010000016.1, on the reverse strand, counting down.
TATTATCGCTAGAACTGTAATAACTATACTTATTACTCCCGATATTATCAATATAACATGCATTATTAGCCATATAATGCAGTTATTATCGCTAGAACTCTACTAAATATACTTACTACTTTCATTATCATCAATATAACATGCATTATTACCCATATAATGCAGTTATTATCGACAGAAGTATAATAAATATACTTATTACTTTTATTATTATCAATATAACAGGCACTAATAGCCATATTTTACTATTATTATCGCTAGAACTATAATAATTGTACTTATTACTCCCGATATTACCAATATAACATGCATTATTACGCAAATAATGCAGTTATTATCGCTAGAACTGTAATAAATATACTTACTACTTTCATTATCATCAATGTAATATGCATTATTGCCCATATTATGCAGTTATTATCGACAGAAGTATAATAAATATACATATTACTTTTATTATTATCAATATAACAGGCACTAATAGCCATATTTTACTATTCTTATCGCTAGAACTATAATAATTATACTGATTACTCCCTATATTATCAATATAACATGCATTCGTACCCATATAATACAGGTATTATCGACAGAAGTATAATAAATATACTTATTACTATTATTTTTATCTATATAACGGACACTCTTAGCCATATACTACTAGTATTATCGCTAGAACTGTAATAATTATACTTATTACTCCCGATATTATCAATATAACATGCATTATTACCCATATAATGGAGGTATTATCGCTAGAACTGTAATAATTATACTTATTACTTATATTATTATCAATATAACATGCATTATTACTCATATAATGTAGTTATTATCGACAGAAGTATAATAAATATACTTATTACTTTTATTATTATCAATATAACAGGCACTAATAGCCATATTTTACTATTATTATCGCTAGAACTATAATAATTGTACTTATTACTCCCGATATTACCAATATAACATGCATTATTACGCAAATAATGCAGTTATTATCGCTAGAACTGTAATAAATATACTTACTACTTTCATTATCATCAATGTAATATGCATTATTGCCCATATTATGCAGTTATTATCGCTAGAACTGTAATAACTATACTTATTACTCCCGATATTATCAATATAACATGCATTATTAGCCATATAATGCAGTTATTATCGCTAGAACTCTACTAAATATACTTACTACTTTCATTATCATCAATATAACATGCATTATTACCCATATAATGCAGTTATTATCGACAGAAGTATAATAAATATACTTATTACTTTTATTATTATCAATATAACAGGCACTAATAGCCATATTTTACTATTATTATCGCTAGAACTATAATAATTGTACTTATTACTCCCGATATTACCAATATAACATGCATTATTACGCAAATAATGCAGTTATTATCGCTAGAACTGTAATAAATATACTTACTACTTTCATTATCATCAATGTAATATGCATTATTGCCCATATTATGCAGTTATTATCGCTAGAACTGTAATAACTATACTTATTACTCCCGATATTATCAATATAACATGCATTATTAGCCATATAATGCAGTTATTATCGCTAGAACTCTAATAAATATACTTACTACTTTCATTATCATCAATATAACATGCATTATTACCCATATAATGCAGTTATTATCGACAGAAGTATAATAAATATACTTATTACTTTTATTATTATCAATATAACAGGCACTAATAGCCATATTTTACTATTATTATCTCTAGAACTCTAATAATTACACTTATTACTCCCGATATTATCAATATAACATGCATTATTACCCATATAATGCAGTTATTATCGCTAGAACTGTAATAATTACACTTATTACTTATATTATTATCAATATAACATGCATTATTACTCATATAATGTAGTTATTATCGACAGAAGTATAATAAATATACTTATTACTTTTATTATTATCAATATAACAGGCACTAATAGCCATATTTTACTTTTATTATCGCTAGAACTATAATAATTGTACTTATTACTCCCGATATTACCAATATAACATGCATTATTACGCAAATAATGCAGTTATTATCGCTAGAACTGTAATAAATATACTTACTACTTTCATTATCATCAATATAATATGCATTATTGCCCATATTATGCAGTTATTATCGCTAGAACTGTAATAACTATACTTATTACTCCCGATATTATCAATATAACATGCATTATTAGCCATATAATGCAGTTATTATCGCTAGAACTCTAATAAATATACTTACTACTTTCATTATCATCAATATAACATGCATTATTACCAATATTATGCAGTTATTATCGATAGAACTATAATAAATATACTTATTACTTTTATTATCATCAATATAACATGCATTATTACCCATATAATGCAGTTATTATCGACAGAAGTATAATAAATATACTTATTACTTTTATTATTATCAATATAACAGGCACTAATAGCCATATTTTACTATTATTATCGCTAGAACTGTAATAATTATACATATTACTCCCGATATTATCAATATAACATGCATTATTACTCATATAATGCAGTTATTATCGCTAGAACTGTAACAAATATACTTACTACTTTCATTATCATCAATATAACATGCATTATTACCCATATTGTGCAGTTATTATCGCTAGAACTGTAATAATTATACTTATTACTTATATTATTATCAATATAACATGCATTATTACCCATATAATGGAGTTATTATCGCTAGAACTGTAATAATTATACTTATTACTTATATTATTATCAATATAACATGCATTATTACGCAAATAATGCAGGTATTATCGCTAGAACTGTAATAAATATACTTACTACTTTCATTATCATCAATATAACATGCATTATTGCCCATATTATGCAGTTATTATCGCTAGAACTGTAATAATTATACTTATTACTTATATTATTAGCAATATAACGTGCATTATTACCCATATAATGCAGTTATTATCGCTAGAACTGTCATAATTATACTTATTACTTATATAATTATCAATATAACATGCATTATTACCCATATAATGGAGTTATTATCGCTAGAACTGTAATAATTATACTTATTACTTATATTATTATCAATATAACATGCATTATTACCCATATAATGCAGTTATTATCGGCAGAAGTATAATAAATATACTTATTACTTTTATTATTATCAGTATAACGTGTACTATTAGCCATATTTTACTATTCTTATCGCTAGAACTATAATAATTATACTTATTACTCCCTATATTATCAATATAACATGCATTCGTACCCATATAATGCAGGTATTATCGACAGAAGTATAATAAATATACTTATTACTATTATTATTATCAATATAACAGACACTCTTAGCCATATTTTACTAGTATTATCGCTAGAACTGTAATAATTATACTTATTACACCCGATATTATCAATATAACATGCATTATTACCCATATAATGGAGTTATTATCGCTAGAACTGTAATAATTATACTTATTACTTATATTATTATCAATATAACATGCATTATTACCCATATAATGCAGTTATTATCGACAGAAGTATAATAAATATACTTATTACTTTTATTATTATCAATATAACAGGCACTAATAGCCATATTTTACTATTATTATCGCTAGAACTGTAATAATTATACTTATTACTTATATTATTATCAATATAACATGCATTATTACCCATATAATGCAGTTATTATCGACAGAAGTATAATAAATATACTTAATACCTTTATTATTATCAGTATTAAATGTACTATTAGCCATATTTTACTATTCTTATCGCTAGAACTATAATAATTTTACGTATTACTCCCGATATTATCAATATAACATGCATTATTACTCATATAATGCAGTTATTATCGCTAGAACTGTAACAAATATACTTACTACTTTCATTATCATCAATATAACATGCATTATTACCCATATTGTGCAGTTATTATCGCTAGAACTGTAATAATTATACTTACTGCTTATATTATTATCAGTATAACATGCATTATTACCCATATAATGGAGTTATTATCGCTAGAACTGTAATAATTATACTTATTACTTATATTATTATCTATATAACATGCATTATTACCCATATAATGCAGTTATTATCGACAGAAGTATAATAAATATACTTATTACTTTTATTATTGTCAATATAACAGGCACTAATAGCCATATTTGACTATTATTATCGCTAGAACTGTAATAATTATACTTATTACTTATATTATTATCAATATAACATGCTTTATTACCCATATAATGGAGTTATTATCGCTAGAACTGTAATAATTATACTTATTACTTATATTATTATCAATATAACATGCATTACTACCCATATAATGCAGCTATTATCGACAGAAGTATAATAAATATACTTATTACTTTTATTATTATCAATATAACATGCATTATTACCCGTATAATGCAGTTATTATCGCTAGAACTGTAATAATTATACTTATTACTTATATTATTAGCAATATAACGTGCATTATTACCCATATAATGCAGTTATTATCGCTAGAACTATAATAAATATACATATTACTCCCAATATTATCAATATAACATGCATTATTACCCATATAATGCAGTTATTATCGCTAGAACTGTAATAATTATACTTATTACTTATATTATTAGCAATATAACGTGCATTATTACCCATATAATGCAGTTTTTATCGCTAGAACTGTAATAATTATACTTATTACTTATATTATTATCAATATAACATGCATTACTACCCATATTATGCAGTTATTATCGACAGCAGTATAATAAATATACTTATTACTTTTATTATTATCAATATAACAGGCACTAATAGCCATATTTTACTATTATTATCGCTAGAACTGCAATAACTATACTTATTACTTATATTATTATCAATATAACATGCATTATTACCCATATAATGCAGTTTTTATCGCTAGAACTGTAATAATTATACTTATAACTTATATTATTATCAATATAACATGCTTTATTACCCATATAATGGAGTTATTATCGCTAGAACTGTAATAATTATACTTATTACTTATATTATTATCAATATAACATGCATTATTACCCATATAATGCAGTTATTATCGACAGAAGTATAATAAATATACTTATTACTTTTATTATTATCAATATAACATGCATTATTACCCGTATAATGCAGTTATTATCGCTAGAACTGTAATAATTATAGTTATTACTTATATTACTATCAATATAACATGCATTATTACCCATATAAAGGGGTTATTATCTCTAGAACTGTAATAATTATACTTATTACTTATATTTTTATCAATATAACATGCATTATTACCCATATAATGCAGTTATTATCGACAGAAGTATAGTAAATATACCTATTACTTTTATTATTATCAATATAACAGGCACTAATAGCCATATTTTACTACTATTATCGCTAGAACTGTAATAATTATACATATTACTCCCGATATTATCAATATAACATGCATTATTACTCATATAATGCAGTTATTATCGCTAGAACTGTAACAAATATACTTACTACTTTCATTATCATCAATATAACATGCATTATTACCCATATTGTGCAGTTATTATCGCTAGAACTGTAATAATTATACTTATTACTTATATTATTATCAATATAACATGCATTATTACCCATATAATGGAGTTATTATCGCTAGAACTGTAATAATTATACTTATTACTTATATTATTATCAACATAACATGCATTATTACCCATATAATGCAGTTATTATCGACAGAAGTATAATAAATATACTTATTACTTTTATTATTATCAATATAACAGGCACTAATAGCCATATTTTACTATTATTATCGCTAGAACTATAATAATTGTACTTATTACTCCCGATATTACCAATATAACATGCATTATTACGCAAATAATGCAGTTATTATCGCTAGAACTGTAATAAATATACTTACTACTTTCATTATCATCAATGTAATATGCATTATTGCCCATATTATGCAGTTATTATCGCTAGAACTGTAATAACTATACTTATTACTCCCGATATTATCAATATAACATGCATTATTAGCCATATAATGCAGTTATTATCGCTAGAACTCTAATAAATATACTTACTACTTTCATTATCATCAATATAACATGCATTATTACCCATATAATGCAGTTATTATCGACAGAAGTATAATAAATATACTTATTACTTTTATTATTATCAATATAACAGGCACTAATAGCCATATTTTACTATTATTATCTCTAGAACTCTAATAATTACACTTATTACTCCCGATATTATCAATATAACATGCATTATTACCCATATAATGCAGTTATTATCGCTAGAACTGTAATAATTACACTTATTACTTATATTATTATCAACATAACATGCATTATTACTCATATAATGTAGTTATTATCGACAGAAGTATAATAAATATACTTATTACTTTTATTATTATCAATATAACAGGCACTAATAGCCATATTTTACTATTATTATCGCTAGAACTATAATAATTGTACTTATTACTCCCTATATTACCAATATAACATGCATTATTACGCAAATAATGCAGTTATTATCGCTAGAACTGTAATAAATATACTTACTACTTTCATTATCATCAATATAATATGCATTATTGCCCATATTATGCAGTTATTATCGCTAGAACTGTAATAACTATACTTATTACTCCCGATATTATCAATATAACATGCATTATTAGCCATATAATGCAGTTATTATCGCTAGAACTCTAATGAATATACTTACTACTTTCATTATCATCAATATAACATGCATTATTGCCCATATTATGCAGTTATTATCGCTAGAACTGTAATAATTATACTTATTACTTATATTATTAGCAATATAACGTGCATTATTACCCATATAATGCAGTTATTATCGCTAGAACTGTCATAATTATACTTATTACTTATATAATTATCAATATAACATGCATTATTACCCATATAATGGAGTTATTATCGCTAGAACTGTAATAATTATACTTATTACTTATATTATTATCAATATAACATGCATTATTACCCATATAATGCAGTTATTATCGGCAGAAGTATAATAAATATACTTATTACTTTTATTATTATCAGTATAACGTGTACTATTAGCCATATTTTACTATTCTTATCGCTAGAACTATAATAATTATACTTATTACTCCCTATATTATCAATATAACATGCATTCGTACCCATATAATGCAGGTATTATCGACAGAAGTATAATAAATATACTTATTACTATTATTATTATCAATATAACAGACACTCTTAGCCATATTTTACTAGTATTATCGCTAGAACTGTAATAATTATACTTATTACTCCCGATATTATCAATATAACATGCATTATTACCCATATAATGGAGTTATTATCGCTAGAACTGTAATAATTATACTTATTACTTATATTATTATCAATATAACATGCATTATTACCCATATAATGCAGTTATTATCGACAGAAGTATAATAAATATACTTATTACTTTTATTATTATCAATATAACAGGCACTAATAGCCATATTTTACTATTATTATCGCTAGAATTGTAATAATTATACTTATTACTTATATTATTATCAATATAACATGCATTATTACCCATATAATGGAGTTATTATCGCTAGAACTGTAATAATTGTACTTATTACTTATATTATTATCAATATAACATGCATTATTACCCATATAATGCAGTTATTATCGACAGAAGTATAATAAATATACTTAATACCTTTATTATTATCAATATAACAGGCACTAATAGCCATATTTTACTATTATTATCGCTAGAACTGCAATAACTATACTTATTACTTATATTATTATCAATATAACATGCATTATTACCCATATAATGCAGTTTTTATCGCTAGAACTGTAATAATTATACTTATAACTTATATTATTATCAATATAACATGCTTTATTACCCATATAATGGAGTTATTATCGCTAGAACTGTAATAATTATACTTATTACTTATATTATTATCAATATAACATGCATTATTACCCATATAATGCAGTTATTATCGACAGAAGTATAATAAATATACTTATTACTTTTATTATTATCAATATAACATGCATTATTACCCGTATAATGCAGTTATTATCGCTAGAACTGTAATAATTATAGTTATTACTTATATTACTATCAATATAACATGCATTATTACCCATATAAAGGGGTTATTATCTCTAGAACTGTAATAATTATACTTATTACTTATATTATTATCAATATAACATGCATTATTACCCATATAATGCAGTTATTATCGACAGAAGTATAGTAAATATACCTATTACTTTTATTATTATCAATATAACAGGCACTAATAGCCATATTTTACTATTATTATCGCTAGAACTGTAATAATTATACATATTACTCCCGATATTATCAATATAACATGCATTATTACTCATATAATGCAGTTATTATCGCTAGAACTGTAACAAATATACTTACTACTTTCATTATCATCAATATAACATGCATTATTACCCATATAATGCAGTTATTATCGCTAGAACTGTAATAATTATACTTATTACTTATATTATTATCAATATAACATGCATTATTACTCATATAATGTAGTTATTATCGACAGAAGTATAATAAATATACTTATTACTTTTATTATTATCAATATAACAGGCACTAATAGCCATATTTTACTATTATTATCGCTAGAATTATAATAATTGTACTTATTACTCCCGATATTACCAATATAACATGCATTATTACGCAAATAATGCAGTTATTATCGCTAGAACTGTAATAAATATACTTACTACTTTCATTATCATCAATATAATATGCATTATTGCCCATATTATGCAGTTATTATCGCTAGAACTGTAATAACTATACTTATTACTCCCGATATTATCAATATAACATGCATTATTAGCCATATAATGCAGTTATTATCGCTAGAACTCTAATAAATATACTTACTACTTTCATTATCATCAATATAACAAGAATTATTACCCATATAATGCAGTTATTATCGACAGAAGTATAATAAATATACTAATTACTTTTATTATTATCAATATAACAGGCACTAATAGCCATATTTTACTATTATTATCTCTAGAACTCTAATAATTACACTTATTACTCCCGATATTATCAATATAACATGCAATATTACCCATATAATGCAGTTATTATCGCTAGAACTGTAATAATTACACTTATTACTTATATTATTATCAATATAACATGCATTATTACTCATATAATGTAGTTATTATCGACAGAAGTAAAATAAATATACTTATTACTTTTATTATTATCAATATAACAGGCACTAATAGCCATATTTTACTATTATCATCGCTAGAACTATAATAATTGTACTTATTACTCCCGATATTACCAATATAACATGCATTATTACGCAAATAATGCAGTTATTATCGCTAGAACTGTAATAAATATACTTACTACTTTCATTATCATCAATATAATATGCATTATTGCCCATATTATGCAGTTATTATCGCTAGAACTGTCATAACTATACTTATTACTCCCGATATTATCAATATAACATGCATTATTAGCCATATAATGCAGTTATTATCGCTAGAACTCTAATAAATATACTTACTACTTTCATTATCATCAATATAACATGCATTATTACCAATATTATGCAGTTATTATCGATAGAACTATAATAAATATACTTATTACTTTTATTATCATCAATATAACATGCATTATTACCCATATAATGCAGTTATTATCGCTAGAACTGTAATAATTATACTTATTACTTATATTGTTATCAAAATAACATGCATTATTACCCATATAATGGAGTTATTATCGCTAGAACTGTAATAATTATACTTATTACTTATATTATTATCAATATAACATGCATTATTACCCATATAATGCAGTTATTATCGACAGAAGTATAATAAATATACTTATTACTTTTATTATTATCAATATAACAGGCAGTAATAGCCATATTTTACTATTATTATCGCTAGAACTGTAATAATTATACTTATTACTTATATTATTATCAATATAACATGCTTTATTACCCATATAATGGAGTTATTATCGCTAGAACTGTAATAATTGTACTTATTACTTATATTATTATCAATATAACATGCATTATTACCCATATAATGCAGTTATTATCGACAGAAGTATAATCAATATACTTAATACCTTTATTATTATCAGTATTAAATGTACTATTAGCCATATTTTACTATTCTTATCGCTAGAACTATAATAATTTTACGTATTACTCCCGATATTATCAATATAACATGCATTATTACTCATATAATGCAGTTATTATCGCTAGAACTGTAACAAATATACTTACTACTTTCATTATCATCAATATAACATGCATTATTACCCATATTGTGCAGTTATTATCGCTAGAACTGTAATAATTATACTTATTACTTATATTATTATCAATATAACATGCATTATTACCCATATAATGCAGTTATTATCGGCAGAAGTATAATAAATATACTTATTACTTTTATTATTATCAGTATAACGTGTACTATTAGCCATATTTTACTATTCTTATCGCTAGAACTATAATAATTATACTTATTACTCCCTATATTATCAATATAACATGCATTCGTACCCATATAATGCAGGTATTATCGACAGAAGTATAATAAATATACTTATTACTATTATTATTATCAATATAACAGACACTCTTAGCCATATTTTACTAGTATTATCGCTAGAACTGTAATAATTATACTTATTACTCCCGATATTATCAATATAACATGCATTATTACCCATATAATGGAGTTATTATCGCTAGAACTGTAATAATTATACTTATTACTTATATTATTATCAATATAACATGCATTATTACCCATATAATGCAGTTATTATCGACAGAAGTATAATAAATATACTTATTACTTTTATTATTATCAATATAACAGGCACTAATAGCCATATTTTACTATTATTATCGCTAGAATTGTAATAATTATACTTATTACTTATATTATTATCAATATAACATGCATTATTACCCATATAATGGAGTTATTATCCCTAGAACTGTAATAATTGTACTTATTACTTATATTATTATCAATATAACATGCATTATTACCCATATAATGCAGTTATTATCGACAGAAGTATAATAAATATACTTAATACCTTTATTATTATCAGTATTAAATGTACTATTAGCCATATTTTACTATTCTTATCGCTAGAACTATAATAATTTTACGTATTACTCCCGATATTATCAATATAACATGCATTATTACTCATATAATGCAGTTATTATCGCTAGAACTGTAACAAATATACTTACTACTTTCATTATCATCAATATAACATGCATTATTACCCATATTGTGCAGTTATTATCGCTAGAACTGTAATAATTATACTTACTGCTTATATTATTATCAGTATAACATGCATTATTACCCATATAATGGAGTTATTATCGCTAGAACTGTAATAATTATACTTATTACTTATATTATTATCTATATAACATGCATTATTACCCATATAATGCAGTTATTATCGACAGAAGTATAATAAATATACTTATTACTTTTATTATTGTCAATATAACAGGCACTAATAGCCATATTTTACTATTATTATCGCTAGAACTGTAATAATTATACTTATTACTTATATTATTATCAATATAACATGCTTTATTACCCATATAATGGAGTTATTATCGCTAGAACTGTAATAATTATACTTATTACTTATATTATTATCAATATAACATGCATTATTACCCATATAATGCAGCTATTATCGACAGAAGTATAATAAATATACTTATTACTTTTATTATTATCAATATAACATGCATTATTACCCGTATAATGCAGTTATTATCGCTAGAACTGTAATAATTATACTTATTACTTATATTATTAGCAATATAACGTGCATTATTACCCATATAATGCAGTTATTATCGCTAGAACTATAATAAATATACATATTACTCCCAATATTATCAATATAACATGCATTATTACCCATATAATGCAGTTATTATCGCTAGAACTGTAATAATTATACTTATTACTTATATTATTAGCAATATAACGTGCATTATTACCCATATAATGCTGTTTTTATCGCTAGAACTGTAATAATTATACTTATAACTTATATTATTATCAATATAACATGCATTATTACCCATATAATGGAGTTATTATCGCTAGAACTGTAATAATTATACTTATTACTTATATTATTATCAATATAACATGCATTATTACCCATATAATGCAGTTATTATCGACAGAAGTATAATAAATATACTTATTACTTTTATTATTATCAATATAACAGGCACTAATAGCCATATTTTACTATTATTATCGCTAGAACTGCAATAACTATACTTATTACTTATATTATTATCAATATAACATGCATTATTACCCATATAATGCAGTTTTTATCGCTAGAACTGTAATAATTATACTTATAACTTATATTATTATCAATATAACATGCTTTATTACCCATATAATGGAGTTATTATCGCTAGAACTGTAATAATTATACTTATTACTTATATTATTATCAATATAACATGCATTATTACCCATATAATGCAGTTATTATCGACAGAAGTATAATAAATATACTTATTACTTTTATTATTATCAATATAACATGCATTATTACCCGTATAATGCAGTTATTATCGCTAGAACTGTAATAATTATAGTTATTACTTATATTACTATCAATATAACATGCATTATTACCCATATAAAGGGGTTATTATCTCTAGAACTGTAATAATTATACTTATTACTTATATTATTATCAATATAACATGCATTATTACCCATATAATGCAGTTATTATCGACAGAAGTATAGTAAATATACCTATTACTTTTATTATTATCAATATAACAGGCACTAATAGCCATATTTTACTATTATTATCGCTAGAACTGTAATAATTATACATATTACTCCCGATATTATCAATATAACATGCATTATTACTCATATAATGCAGTTATTATCGCTAGAACTGTAACAAATATACTTACTACTTTCATTATCATCAATATAACATGCATTATTACCCATATAATGCAGTTATTATCGCTAGAAGTGTAATAATTATACTTATTACTTATATTATTATCAATATAACATGCATTATTACTCATATAATGTAGTTATTATCGACAGAAGTATAATAAATATACTTATTACTTTTATTATTATCAATATAACAGGCACTAATAGCCATATTTTACTATTATTATCGCTAGAATTATAATAATTGTACTTATTACTCCCGATATTACCAATATAACATGCATTATTACGCAAATAATGCAGTTATTATCGCTAGAACTGTAATAAATATACTTACTACTTTCATTATCATCAATATAATATGCATTATTGCCCATATTATGCAGTTATTATCGCTAGAACTGTAATAACTATACTTATTACTCCCGATATTATCAATATAACATGCATTATTAGCCATATAATGCAGTTATTATCGCTAGAACTCTAATAAATATACTTACTACTTTCATTATCATCAATATAACAAGAATTATTACCCATATAATGCAGTTATTATCGACAGAAGTATAATAAATATACTAATTACTTTTATTATTATCAATATAACAGGCACTAATAGCCATATTTTACTATTATTATCTCTAGAACTCTAATAATTACACTTATTACTCCCGATATTATCAATATAACATGCAATATTACCCATATAATGCAGTTATTATCGCTAGAACTGTAATAATTACACTTATTACTTATATTATTATCAATATAACATGCATTATTACTCATATAATGTAGTTATTATCGACAGAAGTATAATAAATATACTTATTACTTTTATTATTATCAATATAACAGGCACTAATAGCCATATTTTACTATTATCATCGCTAGAACTATAATAATTGTACTTATTACTCCCGATATTACCAATATAACATGCATTATTACGCAAATAATGCAGTTATTATCGCTAGAACTGTAATAAATATACTTACTACTTTCATTATCATCAATATAATATGCATTATTGCCCATATTATGCAGTTATTATCGCTAGAACTGTAATAACTATACTTATTACTCCCGATATTATCAATATAACATGCATTATTAGCCATATAATGCAGTTATTATCGCTAGAACTCTAATAAATATACTTACTACTTTCATTATCATCAATATAACATGCATTATTACCAATATTATGCAGTTATTATCGATAGAACTATAATAAATATACTTATTACTTTTATTATCATCGATATAACATGCATTATTACCCATATAATGCAGTTATTATCGCTAGAACTGTAATAATTATACTTATTACTTATATTGTTATCAAAATAACATGCATTATTACCCATATAATGCAGTTATTATCGCTAGAACTGTAATAATTATACTTATTACTTATATTATTATCAATATAACATGCATTATTACCCATATAATGCAGTTATTATCGACAGAAGTATAATAAATATACTTATTACTTTTATTATTATCAATATAACAGGCACTAATAGCCATATTTTACTATTATTATCGCTAGGACTGTAATAATTATACTGAGTACTTATATTATTATCAATATAACATGCACTATTACCCATATTATGCAGTTATTGTCGCTAGAACTATAATAAATATACGTATTACTTTTATTATCATCAATATAACACGCATTATTACCCATATAATGCAGTTATTATCGCTAGAACTGTAATAATTATACTTATTACTTATATTATTAGCAATATAACGTGCATTATTACCCATATAATGCAGTTATTATCGCTAGAACTGTAATAATTATACTTATTACTTATATTATTATCAATATAACATGCATTATTACCCATATAATGCAGTTATTATCGACAGAAGTATAATAAATATACTTATTGCTTTAATTTTTATCAATATAACATGCACTATTTGCCATATTTTACTATTATTATCGCTAGAACTATAATAATTGTACTTATTACTCCCGATATTATCAATATAACATGCATTATTACCCATATAATGCAGTTATTATCGACAGAAGTATAATAATTATACTTATTACTTTTATTATTATCAATATAATAGGCACTAATAGCCATATTTTACTATTATTATCCCTAGAACTCTAATAATTACACTTATTACTCCCGATATTATCAATATAACATGCATTATTACCCATATAATGCAGTTATTATCGCTAGAACTGTAATAATTACACTTATTACTTATATTATTATCAATATAACATGCATTATTACGCAAATAATGCAGTTATTATCGCTAGAACTGTAATAAATATACTTACTACTTTCATTATCATCAATATAATATGCATTATTGCCCATATTATGCAGTTATTATCGCTAGAACTGTAATAAATATACTTATTACTTTTATTTTTATCAATATAACATGCACTATTTGCCATATTTTACTATTATTATCGCTAGAACTATAATAATTGTACTTATTACTCCCGATATTATCAATATAACATGCATTATTACCCATATAATGCAGTTATTATCGACAGAAGTATAATAAATATACTTATTACTTTTATTATTATCAACATAACAGGCACTAATAGCCATATTTTACTATTATTATCGCTAGAACTGTAATAATTATACTTACTACTCCCGATATTATCAATATAACATGCATTATTACTCATATAATGCAGTTATTATCGCTGGAACTGTAACAAATATACTTACTACTTTCATTATCATCAATATAACATGCATTATTACCCATAGTGTGCAGTTATTATCGATAGAACTATAATAAATATACTTATTACTTTTATTATTATCAATATAACATGCATTATTACCCGTATAATGCCGTTATTATCGCTAGAACTGTAATAATTATACTTATTACTTATATTACTATCAATATAACATGCATTATTACCCATATAATGCAGTTATTATCGATAGAACTGTAATAAATATATTTATTACTTTTATTTTTATCAATATAACATGCACTATTTGCCATATTTTACTATTATTATCGCTAGAACTATAATAATTATACTTATTACTCCCGATATTATCAATATAACATGCATTACTACCCATATAATGGAGTTATTATCGCTAGATCTGTAATAATTATACTTATTACTTATATTATTATCAATATAACATGCATTATTACCCATATAATGCAGTTATTATCGCTAGAACTGTAATAATTATACTTATTACTTATATTATTATCAATATAACATGCATTATTACCCATATAATGGAGTTACTATCGCTAGAACTGTAATAATTATACTTATTACTTATATTATTATCAATATAACATGCATTATTACCCATATAATGCAGTTATTATAGCTAGAACTCTAATAAATATACTTACTACTTTCATTATCATCAATATAAGATGCATTATTACCCATATTATGCAGTTATTATCGATAAAACTATAATAAATATACTTATTACTTTTATTATCATCAATATAACATGCATTATTACCCATATTATGCAGTTATTATCGAAAGAACGGTAATAGATATACTTATTACTTTTATTATTATCAATATAACATGCACTATTAGCCATATTGTACTATTATTATCGCTAGAACTATAATAATTGTACTTATTACGCCCGATATTATCAATATAACATGCATTATTACCCATATTATGCAATTATTATCGATGGAACTATAACAAATATACTTACTACTTTTATTATCATCAATATAACATGCATTATTACCCATATTGTGCAGTTATTATCGATAGAACTGTAATAATTATACTTATTACTTATATTATTATCAATATAACATGCATTATTACCCATATAATGGAGTTATTATCGCTAGAACTGTAATAATTATACTTATTACTTTTATTATCATCAATATAACATGCATTGTTACCCACATTATGCAGTTATTATCGGTAGAACTGTAATAAATATACTTATTACTTTTATTATTATCAATATAACATGCACTATTTGCCATATTTTACTATTATTATCGCTAGAACTATAATAATTATACTTATTACTCCCGATATTATCAATATAACATGCATTATTACCCATATAATGCAGTTATTATCGCTGGAACTGTAACAATTATACTTGTTACTTATATTATTAGGAATATAACGTGCATTATTACCCATATAATGCAGTTATTATCGCTAGAACCGTAATAATTATACATATAACTTATATTTTTATCAATATAACATGCATTATTACCCATATTATGCAGTTATTATCGCTGGAACTATAATAAATATACGTATTACTTTTATTATCATCAATATAACATGCATTATTACCCATATGATGCAGTTATTTTGGATAGAACTGTAATAAATATACTTATTACATTTATCATTATCAATATTACATGCACTATTTGCCATATTTTACTATTATTATCGCTAGAACTATAATAATTATACTTATTACTCCCGATACTATCAATATAACATGCATTATTACCCATATAATGCAGTTATTATCGCTGGAACTGTAATAATTATACTTGTTGCTTATATTATTAGCAATATAACGTGCATTATTACCCATATAATGCAGTTATTATCGCTAAACTGTAATAATTATACTTATTACTTATATTATTATCGATATAACATGCATTATTACCCATATTATGCAGTTATTATCGCTAGAACTATAATAAATATACTTATTACTCCCAATATTATCAATATAACATGCATTATTACCCATATAATGCAGTTATTATCGCTAGAACTGTAATAATTACACTTATTACTTATATTATTAGCAATATAACGTGCATTATTACCCATATAATGCAGTTATTATCGCTAGAACTGTAATAATTATAGTTATTACTATTATTATTATCAATATAACATGCACTATTAGCCATATTTTACTATTATTATTGCTAGAACTATAGTAATTATACTTATTACTCCCGATATTATCAATATAACATGCATTATTACGCAAATAATGCAGTTATTATCGCTAGAACTGTAATAAATATACTTACTGCTTTCATTATCATCAATATAACATGCATTATTGCCCATATTATGCAGTTATTATCGCTAGAACTGTAATAATTATACTTATTGCTCCCGATATTATCAATATAACATGCATTATTACCCATATAATGCAGTTATTATCGACAGAAGTATAATAAATATACTTATTACTTTTATTATTATCAGTATAACATGTACTATTAGCCATATTTTACTATTCTTATCGCTAGAACTGTAATAATTATGCTTATTACTCCCGATATTATCAATATAACATGCATTATTACGCATATAATGCAGTTATTATCGCTAGAACTGTAACAAATATACTTACTACTTTCATTATCATCAATATAACATGCATTATTACCCATATAGTGCAGTTATTATCGATAGAACTGTAATAATTATACTTATTACTTATATTATTATCAATATAACATGCATTATTACTCATATTATGCAGTTATTATCGCTAGAACTATAATAAATATACGTACTACTTTTATTATCATCAATATAACATGCATTATTACCCATATTATGCAGTTATTATCGATAGAACTGTAATAGTTATACTTACTACTTATATTGTTAGCAATATAACGTGCATTATTACCCATATAATGCAGTTATTATCGCTAGAACTGTAATAATTATACTTATTACTTATATTATCATCAATATAACGTGCATTATTACCCATATAATGCAGTTATTATCGCTAGAACTGTTATAATTATACTTATTACTTATATAATTATCAATATAACATGCATTATTACCCATATAATGGAGTTATTATCGCTAGAACTGTAATAATTATACTTATTACTTATATTATTATCAATATAACATGCATTATTACCCATATAATGCAGTTATTATCGGCAGAAGTATAATAAATATACTTATTACTTTTATTATTATCAGTATAACGTGTACTATTAGCCATATTTTACTATTCTTATCGCTAGAACTATAATAATTATACTTATTACTCCCTATATTATCAATATAACATGCATTCGTACCCATATAATGCAGGTATTATCGACAGAAGTATAATAAATATACTTATTACTATTATTATTATCAATATAACAGACACTCTTAGCCATATTTTACTAGTATTATCGCTAGAACTGTAATAATTATACTTATTACTCCCGATATTATCAATATAACATGCATTATTACCCATATAATGGAGTTATTATCGCTAGAACTGTAATAATTATACTTATTACTTATATTATTATCAATATAACATGCATTATTACCCATATAATGCAGTTATTATCGACAGAAGTATAATAAATATACTTATTACTTTTATTATTATCAATATAACAGGCACTAATAGCCATATTTTACTATTATTATCGCTAGAATTGTAATAATTATACTTATTACTTATATTATTATCAATATAACATGCATTATTACCCATATAATGGAGTTATTATCGCTAGAACTGTAATAATTGTACTTATTACTTATATTATTATCAATATAACATGCATTATTACCCATATAATGCAGTTATTATCGACAGAAGTATAATAAATATACTTAATACCTTTATTATTATCAGTATTAAATGTACTATTAGCCATATTTTACTATTCTTATCGCTAGAACTATAATAATTTTATGTATTACTCCCGATATTATCAATATAACATGCATTATTACTCATATAATGCAGTTATTATCGCTAGAACTGTAACAAATATACTTACTACTTTCATTATCATCAATATAACATGCATTATTACCCATATTGTGCAGTTATTATCGCTAGAACTGTAATAATTATACTTACTGCTTATATTATTATCAGTATAACATGCATTATTACCCATATAATGGAGTTATTATCGCTAGAACTGTAATAATTATACTTATTACTTATATTATTATCTATATAACATGCATTATTACCCATATAATGCAGTTATTATCGACAGAAGTATAATAAATATACTTATTACTTTTATTATTGTCAATATAACAGGCACTAATAGCCATATTTTACTATTATTATCGCTAGAACTGTAATAATTATACTTATTACTTATATTATTATCAATATAACATGCTTTATTACCCATATAATGGAGTTATTATCGCTAGAACTGTAATAATTATACTTATTACTTATATTATTATCAATATAACATGCATTATTACCCATATAATGCAGCTATTATCGACAGAAGTATAATAAATATACTTATTACTTTTATTATTATCAATATAACATGCATTATTACCCGTATAATGCAGTTATTATCGCTAGAACTGTAATAATTATACTTATTACTTATATTATTAGCAATATAACGTGCATTATTACCCATATAATGCAGTTATTATCACTAGAACTATAATAAATATACATATTACTCCCAATATTATCAATATAACATGCATTATTACCCATATAATGCAGTTATTATCGCTAGAACTGTAATAATTATACTTATTACTTATATTATTAGCAATATAACGTGCATTATTACCCATATAATGCTGTTTTTATCGCTAGAACTGTAATAATTATACTTATAACTTATATTATTATCAATATAACATGCATTATTACCCATATAATGGAGTTATTATCGCTAGAACTGTAATAATTATACTTATTACTTATATTATTATCAATATAACATGCATTATTACCCATATAATGCAGTTATTATCGACAGAAGTATAATAAATATACTTATTACTTTTATTATTATCAATATAACAGGCACTAATAGCCATATTTTACTATTATTATCGCTAGAACTGCAATAACTATACTTATTACTTATATTATTATCAATATAACATGCATTATTACCCATATAATGCAGTTTTTATCGCTAGAACTGTAATAATTATACTTATAACTTATATTATTATCAATATAACATGCTTTATTACCCATATAATGGAGTTATTATCGCTAGAACTGTAATAATTATACTTATTACTTATATTATTATCAATATAACATGCATTATTACCCATATAATGCAGTTATTATCGACAGAAGTATAATAAATATACTTATTACTTTTATTATTATCAATATAACATGCATTATTACCCGTATAATGCAGTTATTATCGCTAGAACTGTAATAATTATAGTTATTACTTATATTACTATCAATATAACATGCATTATTACCCATATAAAGGGGTTATTATCTCTAGAACTGTAATAATTATACTTATTACTTATATTATTATCAATATAACATGCATTATTACCCATATAATGCAGTTATTATCGACAGAAGTATAGTAAATATACCTATTACTTTTATTATTATCAATATAACAGGCACTAATAGCCATATTTTACTATTATTATCGCTAGAACTGTAATAATTATACATATTACTCCCGATATTATCAATATAACATGCATTATTACTCATATAATGCAGTTATTATCGCTAGAACTGTAACAAATATACTTACTACTTTCATTATCATCAATATAACATGCATTATTACCCATATAATGCAGTTATTATCGCTAGAACTGTAATAATTATACTTATTACTTATATTATTATCAATATAACATGCATTATTACTCATATAATGTAGTTATTATCGACAGAAGTATAATAAATATACTTATTACTTTTATTATTATCAATATAACAGGCACTAATAGCCATATTTTACTATTATTATCGCTAGAATTATAATAATTGTACTTATTACTCCCGATATTACCAATATAACATGCATTATTACGCAAATAATGCAGTTATTATCGCTAGAACTGTAATAAATATACTTACTACTTTCATTATCATCAATATAATATGCATTATTGCCCATATTATGCAGTTATTATCGCTAGAACTGTAATAACTATACTTATTACTCCCGATATTATCAATATAACATGCATTATTAGCCATATAATGCAGTTATTATCGCTAGAACTCTAATAAATATACTTACTACTTTCATTATCATCAATATAACAAGAATTATTACCCATATAATGCAGTTATTATCGACAGAAGTATAATAAATATACTAATTACTTTTATTATTATCAATATAACAGGCACTAATAGCCATATTTTACTATTATTATCTCTAGAACTCTAATAATTACACTTATTACTCCCGATATTATCAATATAACCTGCAATATTACCCATATAATGCAGTTATTATCGCTAGAACTGTAATAATTACACTTATTACTTATATTATTATCAATATAACATGCATTATTACTCATATAATGTAGTTATTATCGACAGAAGTATAATAAATATACTTATTACTTTTATTATTATCAATATAACAGGCACTAATAGCCATATTTTACTATTATCATCGCTAGAACTATAATAATTGTACTTATTACTCCCGATATTACCAATATAACATGCATTATTACGCAAATAATGCAGTTATTATCGCTAGAACTGTAATAAATATACTTACTACTTTCATTATCATCAATATAATATGCATTATTGCCCATATTATGCAGTTATTATCGCTAGAACTGTAATAACTATACTTATTACTCCCGATATTATCAATATAACATGCATTATTAGCCATATAATGCAGTTATTATCGCTAGAACTCTAATAAATATACTTACTACTTTCATTATCATCAATATAACATGCATTATTACCAATATTATGCAGTTATTATCGATAGAACTATAATAAATATACTTATTACTTTTATTATCATCAATATAACATGCATTATTACCCATATAATGCAGTTATTATCGCTAGAACTGTAATAATTATACTTATTACTTATATTGTTATCAAAATAACATGCATTATTACCCATATAATGGAGTTATTATCGCTAGAACTGTAATAATTATACTTATTACTTATATTATTATCAATATAACATGCATTATTACCCATATAATGCAGTTATTATCGACAGAAGTATAATAAATATACTTATTACTTTTATTATTATCAATATAACAGGCAGTAATAGCCATATTTTACTATTATTATCGCTAGAACTGTAATAATTATACTTATTACTTATATTATTATCAATATAACATGCATTATTACCCATATAATGCAGCTATTATCGACAGAAGTATAATAAATATACTTATTACTTTTATTATTATCAATATAACATGCATTATTACCCGTATAATGCAGTTATTATCGCTAGAACTGTAATAATTATACTTATTACTTATATTATTAGCAATATAACGTGCATTATTACCCATATAATGCAGTTATTATCACTAGAACTATAATAAATATACATATTACTCCCAATATTATCAATATAACATGCATTATTACCCATATAATGCAGTTATTATCGCTAGAACTGTAATAATTATACTTATTACTTATATTATTAGCAATATAACGTGCATTATTACCCATATAATGCTGTTTTTATCGCTAGAACTGTAATAATTATACTTATAACTTATATTATTATCAATATAACATGCATTATTACCCATATAATGGAGTTATTATCGCTAGAACTGTAATAATTATACTTATTACTTATATTATTATCAATATAACATGCATTATTACCCATATAATGCAGTTATTATCGACAGAAGTATAATAAATATACTTATTACTTTTATTATTATCAATATAACAGGCACTAATAGCCATATTTTACTATTATTATCGCTAGAACTGCAATAACTATACTTATTACTTATATTATTATCAATATAACATGCATTATTACCCATATAATGCAGTTTTTATCGCTAGAACTGTAATAATTATACTTATAACTTATATTATTATCAATATAACATGCTTTATTACCCATATAATGGAGTTATTATCGCTAGAACTGTAATAATTATACTTATTACTTATATTATTATCAATATAACATGCATTATTACCCATATAATGCAGTTATTATCGACAGAAGTATAATAAATATACTTATTACTTTTATTATTATCAATATAACATGCATTATTACCCGTATAATGCAGTTATTATCGCTAGAACTGTAATAATTATAGTTATTACTTATATTACTATCAATATAACATGCATTATTACCCATATAAAGGGGTTATTATCTCTAGAACTGTAATAATTATACTTATTACTTATATTATTATCAATATAACATGCATTATTACCCATATAATGCAGTTATTATCGACAGAAGTATAGTAAATATACCTATTACTTTTATTATTATCAATATAACAGGCACTAATAGCCATATTTTACTATTATTATCGCTAGAACTGTAATAATTATACATATTACTCCCGATATTATCAATATAACATGCATTATTACTCATATAATGCAGTTATTATCGCTAGAACTGTAACAAATATACTTACTACTTTCATTATCATCAATATAACATGCATTATTACCCATATAATGCAGTTATTATCGCTAGAACTGTAATAATTATACTTATTACTTATATTATTATCAATATAACATGCATTATTACTCATATAATGTAGTTATTATCGACAGAAGTATAATAAATATACTTATTACTTTTATTATTATCAATATAACAGGCACTAATAGCCATATTTTACTATTATTATCGCTAGAATTATAATAATTGTACTTATTACTCCCGATATTACCAATATAACATGCATTATTACGCAAATAATGCAGTTATTATCGCTAGAACTGTAATAAATATACTTACTACTTTCATTATCATCAATATAATATGCATTATTGCCCATATTATGCAGTTATTATCGCTAGAACTGTAATAACTATACTTATTACTCCCGATATTATCAATATAACATGCATTATTAGCCATATAATGCAGTTATTATCGCTAGAACTCTAATAAATATACTTACTACTTTCATTATCATCAATATAACAAGAATTATTACCCATATAATGCAGTTATTATCGACAGAAGTATAATAAATATACTAATTACTTTTATTATTATCAATATAACAGGCACTAATAGCCATATTTTACTATTATTATCTCTAGAACTCTAATAATTACACTTATTACTCCCGATATTATCAATATAACCTGCAATATTACCCATATAATGCAGTTATTATCGCTAGAACTGTAATAATTACACTTATTACTTATATTATTATCAATATAACATGCATTATTACTCATATAATGTAGTTATTATCGACAGAAGTATAATAAATATACTTATTACTTTTATTATTATCAATATAACAGGCACTAATAGCCATATTTTACTATTATCATCGCTAGAACTATAATAATTGTACTTATTACTCCCGATATTACCAATATAACATGCATTATTACGCAAATAATGCAGTTATTATCGCTAGAACTGTAATAAATATACTTACTACTTTCATTATCATCAATATAATATGCATTATTGCCCATATTATGCAGTTATTATCGCTAGAACTGTAATAACTATACTTATTACTCCCGATATTATCAATATAACATGCATTATTAGCCATATAATGCAGTTATTATCGCTAGAACTCTAATAAATATACTTACTACTTTCATTATCATCAATATAACATGCATTATTACCAATATTATGCAGTTATTATCGATAGAACTATAATAAATATACTTATTACTTTTATTATCATCAATATAACATGCATTATTACCCATATAATGCAGTTATTATCGCTAGAACTGTAATAATTATACTTATTACTTATATTGTTATCAAAATAACATGCATTATTACCCATATAATGGAGTTATTATCGCTAGAACTGTAATAATTATACTTATTACTTATATTATTATCAATATAACATGCATTATTACCCATATAATGCAGTTATTATCGACAGAAGTATAATAAATATACTTATTACTTTTATTATTATCAATATAACAGGCAGTAATAGCCATATTTTACTATTATTATCGCTAGAACTGTAATAATTATACTTATTACTTATATTATTATCAATATAACATGCTTTATTACCCATATAATGGAGTTATTATCGCTAGAACTGTAATAATTGTACTTATTACTTATATTATTATCAATATAACATGCATTATTACCCATATAATGCAGTTATTATCGACAGAAGTATAATCAATATACTTAATACCTTTATTATTATCAGTATTAAATGTACTATTAGCCATATTTTACTATTCTTATCGCTAGAACTATAATAATTTTACGTATTACTCCCGATATTATCAATATAACATGCATTATTACTCATATAATGCAGTTATTATCGCTAGAACTGTAACAAATATACTTACTACTTTCATTATCATCAATATAACATGCATTATTACCCATATTGTGCAGTTATTATCGCTAGAACTGTAATAATTATACTTATTACTTATATTATTATCAATATAACATGCTTTATTACCCATATAATGGAGTTATTATCGCTAGAACTGTAATAATTATACTTATTACTTATATTATTATCAATATAACATGCATTATTACCCATATAATGCAGTTATTATCGATAGAACTGTAATGAATATACTTATTACTATTATTATTATCAATATAACATGCACTATTAGCCATATTTTACTATTATTATCGCTAGAACTATTGTAATTATACTTATTACTCCCGATATTATCAATATAACATGCATTATTACGCAAATAATGCAGGTATTATCGCTAGAACTGTAATAAATATACTTACTACTTTCATTATCATCAATATAACATGCATTATTGCCCATATTATGCAGTTATTATCGCTAGAACTGTAATAATTATACTTATTACTTATATTATTAGCAATATAATGTGCATTATTACCCATATAATGCAGTTATTATCGCTAGAACTGTTATAATTATACTTATTACTTATATAATTATCAATATAACATGCATTATTACCCATATAATGGAGTTATTATCGCTAGAACTGTAATAATTATACTTATTACTTATATTATTATCAATATAACATGCATTATTACCCATATAATGCAGTTATTATCGGCAGAAGTATAATAAATATACTTATTACTTTTATTATTATCAGTATAACGTGTACTATTAGCCATATTTTACTATTCTTATCGCTAGAACTATAATAATTATACTTATTACTCCCTATATTATCAATATAACATGCATTCGTACCCATATAATGCAGGTATTATCGACAGAAGTATAATAAATATACTTATTACTATTATTATTATCAATATAACAGACACTCTTAGCCATATTTTACTAGTATTATCGCTAGAACTGTAATAATTATACTTATTACTCCCGATATTATCAATATAACATGCATTATTACCCATATAATGGAGTTATTATCGCTAGAACTGTAATAATTATACTTATTACTTATATTATTATCAATATAACATGCATTATTACCCATATAATGCAGTTATTATCGACAGAAGTATAATAAATATACTTATTACTTTTATTATTATCAATATAACAGGCACTAATAGCCATATTTTACTATTATTATCGCTAGAATTGTAATAATTATACTTATTACTTATATTATTATCAATATAACATGCATTATTACCCATATAATGGAGTTATTATCCCTAGAACTGTAATAATTGTACTTATTACTTATATTATTATCAATATAACATGCATTATTACCCATATAATGCAGTTATTATCGACAGAAGTATAATAAATATACTTAATACCTTTATTATTATCAGTATTAAATGTACTATTAGCCATATTTTACTATTATTATCGCTAGAACTGTAATAATTATACTTATTACTTATATTATTATCAATATAACATGCTTTATTACCCATATAATGGAGTTATTATCGCTAGAACTGTAATAATTATACTTATTACTTATATTATTATCAATATAACATGCATTATTACCCATATAATGCAGCTATTATCGACAGAAGTATAATAAATATACTTATTACTTTTATTATTATCAATATAACATGCATTATTACCCGTATAATGCAGTTATTATCGCTAGAACTGTAATAATTATACTTATTACTTATATTATTAGCAATATAACGTGCATTATTACCCATATAATGCAGTTATTATCGCTAGAACTATAATAAATATACATATTACTCCCAATATTATCAATATAACATGCATTATTACCCATATAATGCAGTTATTATCGCTAGAACTGTAATAATTATACTTATTACTTATATTATTAGCAATATAACGTGCATTATTACCCATATAATGCTGTTTTTATCGCTAGAACTGTAATAATTATACTTATAACTTATATTATTATCAATATAACATGCATTATTACCCATATAATGGAGTTATTATCGCTAGAACTGTAATAATTATACTTATTACTTATATTATTATCAATATAACATGCATTATTACCCATATAATGCAGTTATTATCGACAGAAGTATAATAAATATACTTATTACTTTTATTATTATCAATATAACAGGCACTAATAGCCATATTTTACTATTATTATCGCTAGAACTGCAATAACTATACTTATTACTTATATTATTATCAATATAACATGCATTATTACCCATATAATGCAGTTTTTATCGCTAGAACTGTAATAATTATACTTATAACTTATATTATTATCAATATAACATGCTTTATTACCCATATAATGGAGTTATTATCGCTAGAACTGTAATAATTATACTTATTACTTATATTATTATCAATATAACATGCATTATTACCCATATAATGCAGTTATTATCGACAGAAGTATAATAAATATACTTATTACTTTTATTATTATCAATATAACATGCATTATTACCCGTATAATGCAGTTATTATCGCTAGAACTGTAATAATTATAGTTATTACTTATATTACTATCAATATAACATGCATTATTACCCATATAAAGGGGTTATTATCTCTAGAACTGTAATAATTATACTTATTACTCATATTATTATCAATATAACATGCATTATTACCCATATAATGCAGTTATTATCGACAGAAGTATAGTAAATATACCTATTACTTTTATTATTATCAATATAACAGGCACTAATAGCCATATTTTACTATTATTATCGCTAGAACTGTAATAATTATACATATTACTCCCGATATTATCAATATAACATGCATTATTACTCATATAATGCAGTTATTATCGCTAGAACTGTAACAAATATACTTACTACTTTCATTATCATCAATATAACATGCATTATTACCCATATAATGCAGTTATTATCGCTAGAAGTGTAATAATTATACTTATTACTTATATTATTATCAATATAACATGCATTATTACTCATATAATGTAGTTATTATCGACAGAAGTATAATAAATATACTTATTACTTTTATTATTATCAATATAACAGGCACTAATAGCCATATTTTACTATTATTATCGCTAGAATTATAATAATTGTACTTATTACTCCCGATATTACCAATATAACATGCATTATTACGCAAATAATGCAGTTATTATCGCTAGAACTGTAATAAATATACTTACTACTTTCATTATCATCAATATAATATGCATTATTGCCCATATTATGCAGTTATTATCGCTAGAACTGTAATAATTATACTTATTACTTATATTGTTATCAAAATAACATGCATTATTACCCATATAATGGAGTTATTATCGCTAGAACTGTAATAATTATACTTATTACTTATATTATTATCAATATAACATGCATTATTACCCATATAATGCAGTTATTATCGACAGAAGTATAATAAATATACTTATTACTTTTATTATTATCAATATAACAGGCAGTAATAGCCATATTTTACTATTATTATCGCTAGAACTGTAATAATTATACTTATTACTTATATTATTATCAATATAACATGCTTTATTACCCATATAATGGAGTTATTATCGCTAGAACTGTAATAATTGTACTTATTACTTATATTATTATCAATATAACATGCATTATTACCCATATAATGCAGTTATTATCGACAGAAGTATAATCAATATACTTAATACCTTTATTATTATCAGTATTAAATGTACTATTAGCCATATTTTACTATTCTTATCGCTAGAACTATAATAATTTTACGTATTACTCCCGATATTATCAATATAACATGCATTATTACTCATATAATGCAGTTATTATCGCTAGAACTGTAACAAATATACTTACTACTTTCATTATCATCAATATAACATGCATTATTACCCATATTGTGCAGTTATTATCGCTAGAACTGTAATAATTATACTTATTACTTATATTATTATCAATATAACATGCTTTATTACCCATATAATGGAGTTATTATCGCTAGAACTGTAATAATTATACTTATTACTTATATTATTATCAATATAACATGCATTATTACCCATATAATGCAGTTATTATCGATAGAACTGTAATGAATATACTTATTACTATTATTATTATCAATATAACATGCACTATTAGCCATATTTTACTATTATTATCGCTAGAACTATTGTAATTATACTTATTACTCCCGATATTATCAATATAACATGCATTATTACGCAAATAATGCAGGTATTATCGCTAGAACTGTAATAAATATACTTACTACTTTCATTATCATCAATATAACATGCATTATTGCCCATATTATGCAGTTATTATCGCTAGAACTGTAATAATTATACTTATTACTTATATTATTAGCAATATAATGTGCATTATTACCCATATAATGCAGTTATTATCGCTAGAACTGTTATAATTATACTTATTACTTATATAATTATCAATATAACATGCATTATTACCCATATAATGGAGTTATTATCGCTAGAACTGTAATAATTATACTTATTACTTATATTATTATCAATATAACATGCATTATTACCCATATAATGCAGTTATTATCGGCAGAAGTATAATAAATATACTTATTACTTTTATTATTATCAGTATAACGTGTACTATTAGCCATATTTTACTATTCTTATCGCTAGAACTATAATAATTATACTTATTACTCCCTATATTATCAATATAACATGCATTCGTACCCATATAATGCAGGTATTATCGACAGAAGTATAATAAATATACTTATTACTATTATTATTATCAATATAACAGACACTCTTAGCCATATTTTACTAGTATTATCGCTAGAACTGTAATAATTATACTTATTACTCCCGATATTATCAATATAACATGCATTATTACCCATATAATGGAGTTATTATCGCTAGAACTGTAATAATTATACTTATTACTTATATTATTATCAATATAACATGCATTATTACCCATATAATGCAGTTATTATCGACAGAAGTATAATAAATATACTTATTACTTTTATTATTATCAATATAACAGGCACTAATAGCCATATTTTACTATTATTATCGCTAGAATTGTAATAATTATACTTATTACTTATATTATTATCAATATAACATGCATTATTACCCATATAATGGAGTTATTATCCCTAGAACTGTAATAATTGTACTTATTACTTATATTATTATCAATATAACATGCATTATTACCCATATAATGCAGTTATTATCGACAGAAGTATAATAAATATACTTAATACCTTTATTATTATCAGTATTAAATGTACTATTAGCCATATTTTACTATTATTATCGCTAGAACTGTAATAATTATACTTACTGCTTATATTATTATCAGTATAACATGCATTATTACCCATATAATGGAGTTATTATCGCTAGAACTGTAATAATTATACTTATTACTTATATTATTATCTATATAACATGCATTATTACCCATATAATGCAGTTATTATCGACAGAAGTATAATAAATATACTTATTACTTTTATTATTGTCAATATAACAGGCACTAATAGCCATATTTTACTATTATTATCGCTAGAACTGTAATAATTATACTTATTACTTATATTATTATCAATATAACATGCTTTATTACCCATATAATGGAGTTATTATCGCTAGAACTGTAATAATTATACTTATTACTTATATTATTATCAATATAACATGCATTATTACCCATATAATGCAGCTATTATCGACAGAAGTATAATAAATATACTTATTACTTTTATTATTATCAATATAACATGCATTATTACCCGTATAATGCAGTTATTATCGCTAGAACTGTAATAATTATACTTATTACTTATATTATTAGCAATATAACGTGCATTATTACCCATATAATGCAGTTATTATCGCTAGAACTATAATAAATATACATATTACTCCCAATATTATCAATATAACATGCATTATTACCCATATAATGCAGTTATTATCGCTAGAACTGTAATAATTATACTTATTACTTATATTATTAGCAATATAACGTGCATTATTACCCATATAATGCTGTTTTTATCGCTAGAACTGTAATAATTATACTTATAACTTATATTATTATCAATATAACATGCATTATTACCCATATAATGGAGTTATTATCGCTAGAACTGTAATAATTATACTTATTACTTATATTATTATCAATATAACATGCATTATTACCCATATAATGCAGTTATTATCGACAGAAGTATAATAAATATACTTATTACTTTTATTATTATCAATATAACAGGCACTAATAGCCATATTTTACTATTATTATCGCTAGAACTGCAATAACTATACTTATTACTTATATTATTATCAATATAACATGCATTATTACCCATATAATGCAGTTTTTATCGCTAGAACTGTAATAATTATACTTATAACTTATATTATTATCAATATAACATGCTTTATTACCCATATAATGGAGTTATTATCGCTAGAACTGTAATAATTATACTTATTACTTATATTATTATCAATATAACATGCATTATTACCCATATAATGCAGTTATTATCGACAGAAGTATAATAAATATACTTATTACTTTTATTATTATCAATATAACATGCATTATTACCCGTATAATGCAGTTATTATCGCTAGAACTGTAATAATTATAGTTATTACTTATATTACTATCAATATAACATGCATTATTACCCATATAAAGGGGTTATTATCTCTAGAACTGTAATAATTATACTTATTACTCATATTATTATCAATATAACATGCATTATTACCCATATAATGCAGTTATTATCGACAGAAGTATAGTAAATATACCTATTACTTTTATTATTATCAATATAACAGGCACTAATAGCCATATTTTACTATTATTATCGCTAGAACTGTAATAATTATACATATTACTCCCGATATTATCAATATAACATGCATTATTACTCATATAATGCAGTTATTATCGCTAGAACTGTAACAAATATACTTACTACTTTCATTATCATCAATATAACATGCATTATTACCCATATAATGCAGTTATTATCGCTAGAAGTGTAATAATTATACTTATTACTTATATTATTATCAATATAACATGCATTATTACTCATATAATGTAGTTATTATCGACAGAAGTATAATAAATATACTTATTACTTTTATTATTATCAATATAACAGGCACTAATAGCCATATTTTACTATTATTATCGCTAGAATTATAATAATTGTACTTATTACTCCCGATATTACCAATATAACATGCATTATTACGCAAATAATGCAGTTATTATCGCTAGAACTGTAATAAATATACTTACTACTTTCATTATCATCAATATAATATGCATTATTGCCCATATTATGCAGTTATTATCGCTAGAACTGTAATAACTATACTTATTACTCCCGATATTATCAATATAACATGCATTATTAGCCATATAATGCAGTTATTATCGCTAGAACTCTAATAAATATACTTACTACTTTCATTATCATCAATATAACAAGAATTATTACCCATATAATGCAGTTATTATCGACAGAAGTATAATAAATATACTAATTACTTTTATTATTATCAATATAACAGGCACTAATAGCCATATTTTACTATTATTATCTCTAGAACTCTAATAATTACACTTATTACTCCCGATATTATCAATATAACATGCAATATTACCCATATAATGCAGTTATTATCGCTAGAACTGTAATAATTACACTTATTACTTATATTATTATCAATATAACATGCATTATTACTCATATAATGTAGTTATTATCGACAGAAGTATAATAAATATACTTATTACTTTTATTATTATCAATATAACAGGCACTAATAGCCATATTTTACTATTATCATCGCTAGAACTATAATAATTGTACTTATTACTCCCGATATTACCAATATAACATGCATTATTACGCAAATAATGCAGTTATTATCGCTATAACTGTAATAAATATACTTACTACTTTCATTATCATCAATATAATATGCATTATTGCCCATATTATGCAGTTATTATCGCTAGAACTGTAATAACTATACTTATTACTCCCGATATTATCAATATAACATGCATTATTAGCCATATAATGCAGTTATTATCGCTAGAACTCTAATAAATATACTTACTACTTTCATTATCATCAATATAACATGCATTATTACCAATATTATGCAGTTATTATCGATAGAACTATAATAAATATACTTATTACTTTTATTATCATCAATATAACATGCATTATTACCCATATAATGCAGTTATTATCGCTAGAACTGTAATAATTATACTTATTACTTATATTGTTATCAAAATAACATGCATTATTACCCATATAATGCAGTTATTATCGCTAGAACTGTAATAATTATACTTATTACTTATATTATTATCAATATAACATGCATTATTACCCATATAATGCAGTTATTATCGACAGAAGTATAATAAATATACTTATTACTTTTATTATTATCAATATAACAGGCACTAATAGCCATATTTTACTATTATTATCGCTAGGACTGTAATAATTATACTGAGTACTTATATTATTATCAATATAACATGCACTATTACCCATATTATGCAGTTATTGTCGCTAGAACTATAATAAATATACGTATTACTTTTATTATCATCAATATAACACGCATTATTACCCATATAATGCAGTTATTATCGCTAGAACTGTAATAATTATACTTATTACTTATATTATTAGCAATATAACGTGCATTATTACCCATATAATGCAGTTATTATCGACAGAAGTATAATAAATATACTTATTGCTTTAATTTTTATCAATATAACATGCACTATTTGCCATATTTTACTATTATTATCGCTAGAACTATAATAATTGTACTTATTACTCCCGATATTATCAATATAACATGCATTATTACCCATATAATGCAGTTATTATCGACAGAAGTATAATAATTATACTTATTACTTTTATTATTATCAATATAATAGGCACTAATAGCCATATTTTACTATTATTATCCCTAGAACTCTAATAATTACACTTATTACTCCCGATATTATCAATATAACATGCATTATTACCCATATAATGCAGTTATTATCGCTAGAACTGTAATAATTACACTTATTACTTATATTATTATCAATATAACATGCATTATTACGCAAATAATGCAGTTATTATCGCTAGAACTGTAATAAATATACTTACTACTTTCATTATCATCAATATAATATGCATTATTGCCCATATTATGCAGTTATTATCGCTAGAACTGTAATAAATATACTTATTACTTTTATTTTTATCAATATAACATGCACTATTTGCCATATTTTACTATTATTATCGCTAGAACTATAATAATTGTACTTATTACTCCCGATATTATCAATATAACATGCATTATTACCCATATAATGCAGTTATTATCGACAGAAGTATAATAAATATACTTATTACTTTTATTATTATCAACATAACAGGCACTAATAGCCATATTTTACTATTATTATCGCTAGAACTGTAATAATTATACTTACTACTCCCGATATTATCAATATAACATGCATTACTACCCATATAATGGAGTTATTATCGCTAGATCTGTAATAATTATACTTATTACTTATATTATTATCAATATAACATGCATTATTACCCATATAATGCAGTTATTATCGCTAGAACTGTAATAATTATACTTATTACTTATATTATCATCAATATAACATGCATTATTACCCATATTATGCAGTTATTATCGCTAGAACTATAATAAATATACTTATTACTTTTATTATTATCAATATAACATGCACTATTTGCCATACTTTACTATTATTATCGCTAGGACTATAATAATTATACTTATTACTCCCGATATTATCAATATAACATGCATTATTACCCATATAATGCAGTTATTATCGCTAGAACTGTAATAATTATACTTGTTACTTATATTATTAGCAATATAACGTGCATTATTACCCATATAATGCAGTTATTATCGCTAGAACCGTAATAATTATACTTATTACTTATATTATTATCATTATAACATGCATTATTACCCATATTATGCAGTTATTATCGCTGGAACTATAATAAATATACGTATTACTTTTATTATCATCAATATAACATGCATTATTACCCATATTATGCAGTTATTTTGGATAGAACTGTAATAAATATACTTATTACATTTATGATTATCAATATTACATGCACTATTTGCCATATTTTACTATTATTATCGCTAGAACTATAATAATTATACTTATTACTCCCTATATTATCAATATAACATGCCTTATTACGCATATAATGCAGTTATTATCGCTAGAACTGTAATAAATATACTTACTACTTTCATTATCATCAATATAACATGCATTATTACCCATATAATGCAGTTATTATCGACAGAAGTATAATAAATATACTTATTACTTATATTATTATCAATATAACATGCATTATTACCCATATAATGGAGTTATTATCGCTAGAACTGTAATAATTATACTTATTACTTATATTATTATCAATATAACATGCATTATTACCCATATAATGCAGTTATTATAGCTAGAACTCTAATAAATATACTTACTACTTTCATTATCATCAATATAAGATGCATTATTACCCATATTATGCAGTTATTATCGATAAAACTATAATAAATATACTTATTACTTTTATTATCATCAATATAACATGCATTATTACCCATATTATGCAGTTATTATCGAAAGAACGGTAATAGATATACTTATTACTTTTATTATTATCAATATAACATGCACTATTAGCCATATTGTACTATTATTATCGCTAGAACTATAATAATTGTACTTATTACGCCCGATATTATCAATATAACATGCATTATTACCCATATTATGCAATTATTATCGATGGAACTATAACAAATATACTTACTACTTTTATTATCATCAATATAACATGCATTATTACCCATATTGTGCAGTTATTATCGATAGAACTGTAATAATTATACTTATTACTTATATTATTATCAATATAACATGCATTATTACCCATATAATGGAGTTATTATCGCTAGAACTGTAATAATTATACTTATTACTTTTATTATCATCAATATAACATGCATTGTTACCCACATTATGCAGTTATTATCGGTAGAACTGTAATAAATATACTTATTACTTTTATTATTATCAATATAACATGCACTATTTGCCATATTTTACTATTATTATCGCTAGAACTATAATAATTATACTTATTACTCCCGATATTATCAATATAACATGCATTATTACCCATATAATGCAGTTATTATCGCTGGAACTGTAACAATTATACTTGTTACTTATATTATTAGCAATATAACGTGCATTATTACCCATATAATGCAGTTATTATCGCTAGAACCGTAATAATTATACATATAACTTATATTTTTATCAATATAACATGCATTATTACCCATATTATGCAGTTATTATCGCTGGAACTATAATAAATATACGTATTACTTTTATTATCATCAATATAACATGCATTATTACCCATATGATGCAGTTATTTTGGATAGAACTGTAATAAATATACTTATTACATTTATCATTATCAATATTACATGCACTATTTGCCATATTTTACTATTATTATCGCTAGAACTATAATAATTATACTTATTACTCCCGATACTATCAATATAACATGCATTATTACCCATATAATGCAGTTATTATCGCTGGAACTGTAATAATTATACTTGTTGCTTATATTATTAGCAATATAACGTGCATTATTACCCATATAATGCAGTTATTATCGCTAAACTGTAATAATTATACTTATTACTTATATTATTATCGATATAACATGCATTATTACCCATATTATGCAGTTATTATCGCTAGAACTATAATAAATATACTTATTACTCCCAATATTATCAATATAACATGCATTATTACCCATATAATGCAGTTATTATCGCTAGAACTGTAATAATTACACTTATTACTTATATTATTAGCAATATAACGTGCATTATTACCCATATAATGCAGTTATTATCGCTAGAACTGTAATAATTATAGTTATTACTATTATTATTATCAATATAACATGCACTATTAGCCATATTTTACTATTATTATTGCTAGAACTATAGTAATTATACTTATTACTCCCGATATTATCAATATAACATGCATTATTACGCAAATAATGCAGTTATTATCGCTAGAACTGTAATAAATATACTTACTGCTTTCATTATCATCAATATAACATGCATTATTGCCCATATTATGCAGTTATTATCGCTAGAACTGTAATAATTATACTTATTGCTCCCGATATTATCAATATAACATGCATTATTACCCATATAATGCAGTTATTATCGACAGAAGTATAATAAATATACTTATTACTTTTATTATTATCAGTATAACATGTACTATTAGCCATATTTTACTATTCTTATCGCTAGAACTGTAATAATTATGCTTATTACTCCCGATATTATCAATATAACATGCATTATTACGCATATAATGCAGTTATTATCGCTAGAACTGTAACAAATATACTTACTACTTTCATTATCATCAATATAACATGCATTATTACCCATATAGTGCAGTTATTATCGATAGAACTGTAATAATTATACTTATTACTTATATTATTATCAATATAACATGCATTATTACTCATATTATGCAGTTATTATCGCTAGAACTATAATAAATATACGTACTACTTTTATTATCATCAATATAACATGCATTATTACCCATATTATGCAGTTATTATCGATAGAACTGTAATAGTTATACTTACTACTTATATTGTTAGCAATATAACGTGCATTATTACCCATATAATGCAGTTATTATCGCTAGAACTGTAATAATTATACTTATTACTTATATTATCATCAATATAACATGCA
Organism: Megachile leachella; assembly: GCA_963576845.1. NCBI lineage: Eukaryota > Metazoa > Arthropoda > Insecta > Hymenoptera > Megachilidae > Megachile > Megachile leachella. The sequence continues at coordinate 244,329 of CAUYWW010000016.1, read as the reverse complement.
TTATTACTCATATTATGCAGTTATTATCGCTAGAACTATAATAAATATACGTACTACTTTTATTATCATCAATATAACATGCATTATTACCCATATTATGCAGTTATTATCGATAGAACTGTAATAGTTATACTTACTACTTATATTGTTAGCAATATAACGTGCATTATTACCCATATAATGCAGTTATTATCGCTAGAACTGTAATAATTATACTTATTACTTATATTATCATCAATATAACATGCATTATTACCCATATTATGCAGTTATTATCGCTAGAACTATAATAAATATACTTATTACTTTTATTATTATCAATATAACATGCACTATTTGCCATATTTTACTATTATTATCGCTAGAACTCTAATAAATATACTTACTACTTTCATTATCATCAATATAACAAGAATTATTACCCATATAATGCAGTTATTATCGACAGAAGTATAATAAATATACTAATTACTTTTATTATTATCAATATAACAGGCACTAATAGCCATATTTTACTATTATTATCTCTAGAACTCTAATAATTACACTTATTACTCCCGATATTATCAATATAACATGCAATATTACCCATATAATGCAGTTATTATCGCTAGAACTGTAATAATTACACTTATTACTTATATTATTATCAATATAACATGCATTATTACTCATATAATGTAGTTATTATCGACAGAAGTATAATAAATATACTTATTACTTTTATTATTATCAATATAACAGGCACTAATAGCCATATTTTACTATTATCATCGCTAGAACTATAATAATTGTACTTATTACTCCCGATATTACCAATATAACATGCATTATTACGCAAATAATGCAGTTATTATCGCTAGAACTGTAATAAATATACTTACTACTTTCATTATCATCAATATAATATGCATTATTGCCCATATTATGCAGTTATTATCGCTAGAACTGTAATAACTATACTTATTACTCCCGATATTATCAATATAACATGCATTATTAGCCATATAATGCAGTTATTATCGCTAGAACTCTAATAAATATACTTACTACTTTCATTATCATCAATATAACATGCATTATTACCAATATTATGCAGTTATTATCGATAGAACTATAATAAATATACTTATTACTTTTATTATCATCAATATAACATGCATTATTACCCATATAATGCAGTTATTATCGCTAGAACTGTAATAATTATACTTATTACTTATATTGTTATCAAAATAACATGCATTATTACCCATATAATGGAGTTATTATCGCTAGAACTGTAATAATTATACTTATTACTTATATTATTATCAATATAACATGCATTATTACCCATATAATGCAGTTATTATCGACAGAAGTATAATAAATATACTTATTACTTTTATTATTATCAATATAACAGGCAGTAATAGCCATATTTTACTATTATTATCGCTAGAACTGTAATAATTATACTTATTACTTATATTATTATCAATATAACATGCATTATTACCCATATAATGCAGCTATTATCGACAGAAGTATAATAAATATACTTATTACTTTTATTATTATCAATATAACATGCATTATTACCCGTATAATGCAGTTATTATCGCTAGAACTGTAATAATTATACTTATTACTTATATTATTAGCAATATAACGTGCATTATTACCCATATAATGCAGTTATTATCACTAGAACTATAATAAATATACATATTACTCCCAATATTATCAATATAACATGCATTATTACCCATATAATGCAGTTATTATCGCTAGAACTGTAATAATTATACTTATTACTTATATTATTAGCAATATAACGTGCATTATTACCCATATAATGCTGTTTTTATCGCTAGAACTGTAATAATTATACTTATAACTTATATTATTATCAATATAACATGCATTATTACCCATATAATGGAGTTATTATCGCTAGAACTGTAATAATTATACTTATTACTTATATTATTATCAATATAACATGCATTATTACCCATATAATGCAGTTATTATCGACAGAAGTATAATAAATATACTTATTACTTTTATTATTATCAATATAACAGGCACTAATAGCCATATTTTACTATTATTATCGCTAGAACTGCAATAACTATACTTATTACTTATATTATTATCAATATAACATGCATTATTACCCATATAATGCAGTTTTTATCGCTAGAACTGTAATAATTATACTTATAACTTATATTATTATCAATATAACATGCTTTATTACCCATATAATGGAGTTATTATCGCTAGAACTGTAATAATTATACTTATTACTTATATTATTATCAATATAACATGCATTATTACCCATATAATGCAGTTATTATCGACAGAAGTATAATAAATATACTTATTACTTTTATTATTATCAATATAACATGCATTATTACCCGTATAATGCAGTTATTATCGCTAGAATTATAATAATTGTACTTATTACTCCCGATATTACCAATATAACATGCATTATTACGCAAATAATGCAGTTATTATCGCTAGAACTGTAATAAATATACTTACTACTTTCATTATCATCAATATAATATGCATTATTGCCCATATTATGCAGTTATTATCGCTAGAACTGTAATAACTATACTTATTACTCCCGATATTATCAATATAACATGCATTATTAGCCATATAATGCAGTTATTATCGCTAGAACTCTAATAAATATACTTACTACTTTCATTATCATCAATATAACAAGAATTATTACCCATATAATGCAGTTATTATCGACAGAAGTATAATAAATATACTAATTACTTTTATTATTATCAATATAACAGGCACTAATAGCCATATTTTACTATTATTATCTCTAGAACTCTAATAATTACACTTATTACTCCCGATATTATCAATATAACCTGCAATATTACCCATATAATGCAGTTATTATCGCTAGAACTGTAATAATTACACTTATTACTTATATTATTATCAATATAACATGCATTATTACTCATATAATGTAGTTATTATCGACAGAAGTATAATAAATATACTTATTACTTTTATTATTATCAATATAACAGGCACTAATAGCCATATTTTACTATTATCATCGCTAGAACTATAATAATTGTACTTATTACTCCCGATATTACCAATATAACATGCATTATTACGCAAATAATGCAGTTATTATCGCTAGAACTGTAATAAATATACTTACTACTTTCATTATCATCAATATAATATGCATTATTGCCCATATTATGCAGTTATTATCGCTAGAACTGTAATAACTATACTTATTACTCCCGATATTATCAATATAACATGCATTATTAGCCATATAATGCAGTTATTATCGCTAGAACTCTAATAAATATACTTACTACTTTCATTATCATCAATATAACATGCATTATTACCAATATTATGCAGTTATTATCGATAGAACTATAATAAATATACTTATTACTTTTATTATCATCAATATAACATGCATTATTACCCATATAATGCAGTTATTATCGCTAGAACTGTAATAATTATACTTATTACTTATATTGTTATCAAAATAACATGCATTATTACCCATATAATGGAGTTATTATCGCTAGAACTGTAATAATTATACTTATTACTTATATTATTATCAATATAACATGCATTATTACCCATATAATGCAGTTATTATCGACAGAAGTATAATAAATATACTTATTACTTTTATTATTATCAATATAACAGGCAGTAATAGCCATATTTTACTATTATTATCGCTAGAACTGTAATAATTATACTTATTACTTATATTATTATCAATATAACATGCTTTATTACCCATATAATGGAGTTATTATCGCTAGAACTGTAATAATTGTACTTATTACTTATATTATTATCAATATAACATGCATTATTACCCATATAATGCAGTTATTATCGACAGAAGTATAATCAATATACTTAATACCTTTATTATTATCAGTATTAAATGTACTATTAGCCATATTTTACTATTCTTATCGCTAGAACTATAATAATTTTACGTATTACTCCCGATATTATCAATATAACATGCATTATTACTCATATAATGCAGTTATTATCGCTAGAACTGTAACAAATATACTTACTACTTTCATTATCATCAATATAACATGCATTATTACCCATATTGTGCAGTTATTATCGCTAGAACTGTAATAATTATACTTATTACTTATATTATTATCAATATAACATGCTTTATTACCCATATAATGGAGTTATTATCGCTAGAACTGTAATAATTATACTTATTACTTATATTATTATCAATATAACATGCATTATTACCCATATAATGCAGTTATTATCGATAGAACTGTAATGAATATACTTATTACTATTATTATTATCAATATAACATGCACTATTAGCCATATTTTACTATTATTATCGCTAGAACTATTGTAATTATACTTATTACTCCCGATATTATCAATATAACATGCATTATTACGCAAATAATGCAGGTATTATCGCTAGAACTGTAATAAATATACTTACTACTTTCATTATTATCAATATAACATGCATTATTGCCCATATTATGCAGTTATTATCGCTAGAACTGTAATAATTATACTTATTACTTATATTATTAGCAATATAACGTGCATTATTACCCATATAATGCAGTTATTATCGCTAGAACTGTTATAATTATACTTATTACTTATATAATTATCAATATAACATGCATTATTACCCATATAATGGAGTTATTATCGCTAGAACTGTAATAATTATACTTATTACTTATATTATTATCAATATAACATGCATTATTACCCATATAATGCAGTTATTATCGGCAGAAGTATAATAAATATACTTATTACTTTTATTATTATCAGTATAACGTGTACTATTAGCCATATTTTACTATTCTTATCGCTAGAACTATAATAATTATACTTATTACTCCCTATATTATCAATATAACATGCATTCGTACCCATATAATGCAGGTATTATCGACAGAAGTATAATAAATATACTTATTACTATTATTATTATCAATATAACAGACACTCTTAGCCATATTTTACTAGTATTATCGCTAGAACTGTAATAATTATACTTATTACTCCCGATATTATCAATATAACATGCATTATTACCCATATAATGGAGTTATTATCGCTAGAACTGTAATAATTATACTTATTACTTATATTATTATCAATATAACATGCATTATTACCCATATAATGCAGTTATTATCGACAGAAGTATAATAAATATACTTATTACTTTTATTATTATCAATATAACAGGCACTAATAGCCATATTTTACTATTATTATCGCTAGAATTGTAATAATTATACTTATTACTTATATTATTATCAATATAACATGCATTATTACCCATATAATGGAGTTATTATCCCTAGAACTGTAATAATTGTACTTATTACTTATATTATTATCAATATAACATGCATTATTACCCATATAATGCAGTTATTATCGACAGAAGTATAATAAATATACTTAATACCTTTATTATTATCAGTATTAAATGTACTATTAGCCATATTTTACTATTATTATCGCTAGAACTGTAATAATTATACTTACTGCTTATATTATTATCAGTATAACATGCATTATTACCCATATAATGGAGTTATTATCGCTAGAACTGTAATAATTATACTTATTACTTATATTATTATCTATATAACATGCATTATTACCCATATAATGCAGTTATTATCGACAGAAGTATAATAAATATACTTATTACTTTTATTATTGTCAATATGACAGGCACTAATAGCCATATTTTACTATTATTATCGCTAGAACTGTAATAATTATACTTATTACTTATATTATTATCAATATAACATGCTTTATTACCCATATAATGGAGTTATTATCGCTAGAACTGTAATAATTATACTTATTACTTATATTATTATCAATATAACATGCATTATTACCCATATAATGCAGCTATTATCGACAGAAGTATAATAAATATACTTATTACTTTTATTATTATCAATATAACATGCATTATTACCCGTATAATGCAGTTATTATCGCTAGAACTGTAATAATTATACTTATTACTTATATTATTAGCAATATAACGTGCATTATTACCCATATAATGCAGTTATTATCGCTAGAACTATAATGAATATACATATTACTCCCAATATTATCAATATAACATGCATTATTACCCATATAATGCAGTTATTATCGCTAGAACTGTAATAATTATACTTATTACTTATATTATTAGCAATATAACGTGCATTATTACCCATATAATGCTGTTTTTATCGCTAGAACTGTAATAATTATACTTATAACTTATATTATTATCAATATAACATGCATTATTACCCATATAATGGAGTTATTATCGCTAGAACTGTAATAATTATACTTATTACTTATATTATTATCAATATAACATGCATTATTACCCATATAATGCAGTTATTATCGACAGAAGTATAATAAATATACTTATTACTTTTATTATTATCAATATAACAGGCACTAATAGCCATATTTTACTATTATTATCGCTAGAACTGCAATAACTATACTTATTACTTATATTATTATCAATATAACATGCATTATTACCCATATAATGCAGTTTTTATCGCTAGAACTGTAATAATTATACTTATAACTTATATTATTATCAATATAACATGCTTTATTACCCATATAATGGAGTTATTATCGCTAGAACTGTAATAATTATACTTATTACTTATATTATTATCAATATAACATGCATTATTACCCATATAATGCAGTTATTATCGACAGAAGTATAATAAATATACTTATTACTTTTATTATTATCAATATAACATGCATTATTACCCGTATAATGCAGTTATTATCGCTAGAACTGTAATAATTATAGTTATTACTTATATTACTATCAATATAACATGCATTATTACCCATATAAAGGGGTTATTATCTCTAGAACTGTAATAATTATACTTATTACTCATATTATTATCAATATAACATGCATTATTACCCATATAATGCAGTTATTATCGACAGAAGTATAGTAAATATACCTATTACTTTTATTATTATCAATATAACAGGCACTAATAGCCATATTTTACTATTATTATCGCTAGAACTGTAATAATTATACATATTACTCCCGATATTATCAATATAACATGCATTATTACTCATATAATGCAGTTATTATCGCTAGAACTGTAACAAATATACTTACTACTTTCATTATCATCAATATAACATGCATTATTACCCATATAATGCAGTTATTATCGCTAGAAGTGTAATAATTATACTTATTACTTATATTATTATCAATATAACATGCATTATTACTCATATAATGTAGTTATTATCGACAGAAGTATAATAAATATACTTATTACTTTTATTATTATCAATATAACATGCACTATTTGCCATACTTTACTATTATTATCGCTAGGACTATAATAATTATACTTATTACTCCCGATATTATCAATATAACATGCCTTATTACGCATATAATGCAGTTATTATCGCTAGAACTGTAATAAATATACTTACTACTTTCATTATCATCAATATAACATGCATTATTACCCATATAATGCAGTTATTATCGACAGAAGTATAATAAATATACTTATTACTTATATTATTATCAATATAACATGCATTATTACCCATATAATGGAGTTATTATCGCTAGAACTGTAATAATTATACTTATTACTTATATTATTATCAATATAACATGCATTATTACCCATATAATGCAGTTATTATAGCTAGAACTCTAATAAATATACTTACTACTTTCATTATCATCAATATAAGATGCATTATTACCCATATTATGCAGTTATTATCGATAAAACTATAATAAATATACTTATTACTTTTATTATCATCAATATAACATGCATTATTACCCATATTATGCAGTTATTATCGAAAGAACGGTAATAGATATACTTATTACTTTTATTATTATCAATATAACATGCACTATTAGCCATATTGTACTATTATTATCGCTAGAACTATAATAATTGTACTTATTACGCCCGATATTATCAATATAACATGCATTATTACCCATATTATGCAATTATTATCGATGGAACTATAACAAATATACTTACTACTTTTATTATCATCAATATAACATGCATTATTACCCATATTGTGCAGTTATTATCGATAGAACTGTAATAATTATACTTATTACTTATATTATTATCAATATAACATGCATTATTACCCATATAATGGAGTTATTATCGCTAGAACTGTAATAATTATACTTATTACTTTTATTATTATCAATATAACATGCACTATTTGCCATATTTTACTATTATTATCGCTAGAACTATAATAATTATACTTATTACTCCCGATATTATCAATATAACATGCATTATTACCCATATAATGCAGTTATTATCGCTGGAACTGTAACAATTATACTTGTTACTTATATTATTAGCAATATAACGTGCATTATTACCCATATAATGCAGTTATTATCGCTAGAACCGTAATAATTATACATATAACTTATATTTTTATCAATATAACATGCATTATTACCCATATTATGCAGTTATTATCGCTGGAACTATAATAAATATACGTATTACTTTTATTATCATCAATATAACATGCATTATTACCCATATGATGCAGTTATTTTGGATAGAACTGTAATAAATATACTTATTACATTTATCATTATCAATATTACATGCACTATTTGCCATATTTTACTATTATTATCGCTAGAACTATAATAATTATACTTATTACTCCCGATACTATCAATATAACATGCATTATTACCCATATAATGCAGTTATTATCGCTGGAACTGTAATAATTATACTTGTTGCTTATATTATTAGCAATATAACGTGCATTATTACCCATATAATGCAGTTATTATCGCTAAACTGTAATAATTATACTTATTACTTATATTATTATCGATATAACATGCATTATTACCCATATTATGCAGTTATTATCGCTAGAACTATAATAAATATACTTATTACTCCCAATATTATCAATATAACATGCATTATTACCCATATAATGCAGTTATTATCGCTAGAACTGTAATAATTACACTTATTACTTATATTATTAGCAATATAACGTGCATTATTACCCATATAATGCAGTTATTATCGCTAGAACTGTAATAATTATAGTTATTACTATTATTATTATCAATATAACATGCACTATTAGCCATATTTTACTATTATTATTGCTAGAACTATAGTAATTATACTTATTACTCCCGATATTATCAATATAACATGCATTATTACGCAAATAATGCAGTTATTATCGCTAGAACTGTAATAAATATACTTACTGCTTTCATTATCATCAATATAACATGCATTATTGCCCATATTATGCAGTTATTATCGCTAGAACTGTAATAATTATACTTATTGCTCCCGATATTATCAATATAACATGCATTATTACCCATATAATGCAGTTATTATCGACAGAAGTATAATAAATATACTTATTACTTTTATTATTATCAGTATAACATGTACTATTAGCCATATTTTACTATTCTTATCGCTAGAACTGTAATAATTATGCTTATTACTCCCGATATTATCAATATAACATGCATTATTACGCATATAATGCAGTTATTATCGCTAGAACTGTAACAAATATACTTACTACTTTCATTATCATCAATATAACATGCATTATTACCCATATAGTGCAGTTATTATCGATAGAACTGTAATAATTATACTTATTACTTATATTATTATCAATATAACATGCATTATTACTCATATTATGCAGTTATTATCGCTAGAACTATAATAAATATACGTACTACTTTTATTATCATCAATATAACATGCATTATTACCCATATTATGCAGTTATTATCGATAGAACTGTAATAGTTATACTTACTACTTATATTGTTAGCAATATAACGTGCATTATTACCCATATAATGCAGTTATTATCGCTAGAACTGTAATAATTATACTTATTACTTATATTATCATCAATATAACATGCATTATTACTCATATTATGCAGTTATTATCGCTAGAACTATAATAAATATACGTACTACTTTTATTATCATCAATATAACATGCATTATTACCCATATTATGCAGTTATTATCGATAGAACTGTAATAGTTATACTTACTACTTATATTGTTAGCAATATAACGTGCATTATTACCCATATAATGCAGTTATTATCGCTAGAACTGTAATAATTATACTTATTACTTATATTATCATCAATATAACATGCATTATTACCCATATTATGCAGTTATTATCGCTAGAACTATAATAAATATACTTATTACTTTTATTATTATCAATATAACATGCACTATTTGCCATATTTTACTATTATTATCGCTAGAACTCTAATAAATATACTTACTACTTTCATTATCATCAATATAACAAGAATTATTACCCATATAATGCAGTTATTATCGACAGAAGTATAATAAATATACTAATTACTTTTATTATTATCAATATAACAGGCACTAATAGCCATATTTTACTATTATTATCTCTAGAACTCTAATAATTACACTTATTACTCCCGATATTATCAATATAACATGCAATATTACCCATATAATGCAGTTATTATCGCTAGAACTGTAATAATTACACTTATTACTTATATTATTATCAATATAACATGCATTATTACTCATGTAATGTAGTTATTATCGACAGAAGTATAATAAATATACTTATTACTTTTATTATTATCAATATAACAGGCACTAATAGCCATATTTTACTATTATCATCGCTAGAACTATAATAATTGTACTTATTACTCCCGATATTACCAATATAACATGCATTATTACGCAAATAATGCAGTTATTATCGCTAGAACTGTAATAAATATACTTACTACTTTCATTATCATCAATATAATATGCATTATTGCCCATATTATGCAGTTATTATCGCTAGAACTGTAATAACTATACTTATTACTCCCGATATTATCAATATAACATGCATTATTAGCCATATAATGCAGTTATTATCGCTAGAACTCTAATAAATATACTTACTACTTTCATTATCATCAATATAACATGCATTATTACCAATATTATGCAGTTATTATCGATAGAACTATAATAAATATACTTATTACTTTTATTATCATCAATATAACATGCATTATTACCCATATAATGCAGTTATTATCGCTAGAACTGTAATAATTATACTTATTACTTATATTGTTATCAAAATAACATGCATTATTACCCATATAATGCAGTTATTATCGCTAGAACTGTAATAATTATACTTATTACTTATATTATTATCAATATAACATGCATTATTACCCATATAATGCAGTTATTATCGACAGAAGTATAATAAATATACTTATTACTTTTATTATTATCAATATAACAGGCACTAATAGCCATATTTTACTATTATTATCGCTAGGACTGTAATAATTATACTGAGTACTTATATTATTATCAATATAACATGCACTATTACCCATATTATGCAGTTATTGTCGCTAGAACTATAATAAATATACGTATTACTTTTATTATCATCAATATAACACGCATTATTACCCATATAATGCAGTTATTATCGCTAGAACTGTAATAATTATACTTATTACTTATATTATTAGCAATATAACGTGCATTATTACCCATATAATGCAGTTATTATCGCTAGAACTGTAATAATTATACTTATTACTTATATTATTATCAATATAACATGCATTATTACCCATATAATGCAGTTATTATCGACAGAAGTATAATAAATATACTTATTGCTTTAATTTTTATCAATATAACATGCACTATTTGCCATATTTTACTATTATTATCGCTAGAACTATAATAATTGTACTTATTACTCCCGATATTATCAATATAACATGCATTATTACCCATATAATGCAGTTATTATCGACAGAAGTATAATAATTATACTTATTACTTTTATTATTATCAATATAATAGGCACTAATAGCCATATTTTACTATTATTATCCCTAGAACTCTAATAATTACACTTATTACTCCCGATATTATCAATATAACATGCATTATTACCCATATAATGCAGTTATTATCGCTAGAACTGTAATAATTACACTTATTACTTATATTATTATCAATATAACATGCATTATTACGCAAATAATGCAGTTATTATCGCTAGAACTGTAATAAATATACTTACTACTTTCATTATCATCAATATAATATGCATTATTGCCCATATTATGCAGTTATTATCGCTAGAACTGTAATAAATATACTTATTACTTTTATTTTTATCAATATAACATGCACTATTTGCCATATTTTACTATTATTATCGCTAGAACTATAATAATTGTACTTATTACTCCCGATATTATCAATATAACATGCATTATTACCCATATAATGCAGTTATTATCGACAGAAGTATAATAAATATACTTATTACTTTTATTATTATCAACATAACAGGCACTAATAGCCATATTTTACTATTATTATCGCTAGAACTGTAATAATTATACTTACTACTTACGATATTATCAATATAACATGCATTATTACTCATATAATGCAGTTATTATCGCTGGAACTGTAACAAATATACTTACTACTTTCATTATCATCAATATAACATGCATTATTACCCATAGTGTGCAGTTATTATCGATAGAACTATAATAAATATACTTATTACTTTTATTATTATCAATATAACATGCATTATTACCCGTATAATGCCGTTATTATCGCTAGAACTGTAATAATTATACTTATTACTTATATTACTATCAATATAACATGCATTATTACCCATATAATGCAGTTATTATCGATAGAACTGTAACAAATATATTTATTACTTTTATTTTTATCAATATAACATGCACTATTTGCCATATTTTACTATTATTATCGCTAGAACTATAATAATTATACTTATTACTCCCGATATTATCAATATAACATGCATTACTACCCATATAATGGAGTTATTATCGCTAGATCTGTAATAATTATACTTATTACTTATATTATTATCAATATAACATGCATTATTACCCATATAATGCAGTTATTATCGCAAGAACTGTAATAATTATACTTATTACTTATATTATCATCAATATAACATGCATTATTACCCATCTTATGCAGTTATTATCGCTAGAACTATAATAAATATACTTATTACTTTTATTATTATCAATATAACATGCACTATTTGCCATACTTTACTATTATTATCGCTAGGACTATAATAATTATACTTATTACTCCCGATATTATCAATATAACATGCATTATTACCCATATAATGCAGTTATTATCGCTAGAACTGTAATAATTATACTTGTTACTTATATTATTAGCAATATAACGTGCATTATTACCCATATAATGCAGTTATTATCGCTAGAACCGTAATAATTATACTTATTACTTATATTATTATCATTATAACATGCATTATTACCCATATTATGCAGTTATTATCGCTGGAACTATAATAAATATACGTATTACTTTTATTATCATCAATATAACATGCATTATTACCCATATTATGCAGTTATTTTGGATAGAACTGTAATAAATATACTTATTACATTTATGATTATCAATATTACATGCACTATTTGCCATATTTTACTATTATTATCGCTAGAACTATAATAATTATACTTATTACTCCCTATATTATCAATATAACATGCCTTATTACGCATATAATGCAGTTATTATCGCTAGAACTGTAATAAATATACTTACTACTTTCATTATCATCAATATAACATGCATTATTACCCATATAATGCAGTTATTATCGACAGAAGTATAATAAATATACTTATTACTTATATTATTATCAATATAACATGCATTATTACCCATATAATGGAGTTATTATCGCTAGAACTGTAATAATTATACTTATTACTTATATTATTATCAATATAACATGCATTATTACCCATATAATGCAGTTATTATAGCTAGAACTCTAATAAATATACTTACTACTTTCATTATCATCAATATAAGATGCATTATTACCCATATTATGCAGTTATTATCGATAAAACTATAATAAATATACTTATTACTTTTATTATCATCAATATAACATGCATTATTACCCATATTATGCAGTTATTATCGAAAGAACGGTAATAGATATACTTATTACTTTTATTATTATCAATATAACATGCACTATTAGCCATATTGTACTATTATTATCGCTAGAACTATAATAATTGTACTTATTACGCCCGATATTATCAATATAACATGCATTATTACCCATATTATGCAATTATTATCGATGGAACTATAACAAATATACTTACTACTTTTATTATCATCAATATAACATGCATTATTACCCATATTGTGCAGTTATTATCGATAGAACTGTAATAATTATACTTATTACTTATATTATTATCAATATAACATGCATTATTACCCATATAATGGAGTTATTATCGCTAGAACTGTAATAATTATACTTATTACTTTTATTATCATCAATATAACATGCATTGTTACCCACATTATGCAGTTATTATCGGTAGAACTGTAATAAATATACTTATTACTTTTATTATTATCAATATAACATGCACTATTTGCCATATTTTACTATTATTATCGCTAGAACTATAATAATTATACTTATTACTCCCGATATTATCAATATAACATGCATTATTACCCATATAATGCAGTTATTATCGCTGGAACTGTAACAATTATACTTGTTACTTATATTATTAGCAATATAACGTGCATTATTACCCATATAATGCAGTTATTATCGCTAGAACCGTAATAATTATACATATAACTTATATTTTTATCAATATAACATGCATTATTACCCATATTATGCAGTTATTATCGCTGGAACTATAATAAATATACGTATTACTTTTATTATCATCAATATAACATGCATTATTACCCATATGATGCAGTTATTTTGGATAGAACTGTAATAAATATACTTATTACATTTATCATTATCAATATTACATGCACTATTTGCCATATTTTACTATTATTATCGCTAGAACTATAATAATTATACTTATTACTCCGGATATTATCAATATAACATGCATTATGACCCATATAATGCAGTTATTATCGCTAGAACTATAATAAATATACATATTACTCCCAATATTATCAATATAACATGCATTATTACCCATATAATGCAGTTATTATCGACAGAAGTATAATAAATATACTTATTACTTTTATTATTATCAATATAACAGGCACTAGTAGCCATTTTTACTATTATTATCCCTAGAACTCTAATAATTACACTTATTACTCCCGATATTATCAATATAACATGCATTATTACCCATATAATGCAGTTATTATCGACAGAAGTGTAATAAATATACTTATTACTTTTATTATCATCAATATAACATGCATTATTGCCCATATAATGCAGTTATTATCGCTAGAACTGTAATAATTATACTTATTACTTATATTATTAGCAATATAACGTGCATTATTACCCATATAATGCAGTTATTATCGCTAGAACTGTAATAATTATACTTATTACTTATATTATTATCAATATAACATGCATTATTACCCATATAATGCAGTTATTATCGCTGGAACTGTAACAAATATACTTACTACTTTCATTATCATCAATATAACATGCATTATTACCCATAGTGTGCAGTTATTATCGATAGAACCATAATAAATATACTTATTACTTTTATTATTATCAATATAACATGCATTATTACCCGTATAATGCCGTTATTATCGCTAGAACTGTAATAATTATACTTATTACTTATATTATTATCAATATAACATGCATTACTACCCATATTATGCAGTTATTATCGACAGAAGCATAATAAATATACTTATTACTTTTATTATTATCAATATAATATGCACTATTTGCCATATTTTACTATTATTATCGCTAGAACTATAATAATTATACTTATTACTCCCGATATTATCAATATAACATGCATTATTACTCATATAATGCAGTTATTATCGCTGGAACTGTAACAAATATACTTACTACTTTCATTATCATCAATATAACATGCATTATTACCCATAGTGTGCAGTTATTATCGATAGAACTATAATAAATATACTTATTACTTTTATTATTATCAATATAACATGCATTATTACCCGTATAATGCCGTTATTATCGCTAGAACTGTAATAATTATACTTATTACTTATATTATTAGCAACATAACGTGCATCATTACCCATATAATGCAGTTATTATCGCTAGAACTGTAATAATTATACTTATTACTCATATTATTATCAATATAACATGCATTATTACCCATATAATGCAGTTATTATCGACAGAAGTGTAATAAATATACTTATTACTTTTATTATTATCAATATAACAGGCACTAATATCCATATTTTACTATTATTATCGCTAGAACTGTAATAATTATACCTATTACTCCCGATATTATCAATATAACATGCATTATTACTCATATAATGCAGTTATTATCGCTAGAACTGTAACAAATATACTTACTACTTTCATTATCATCAATATAACATGCATTATTGCCCATATAATGCAGTTATTATCGCTAGAACTGTAATAATTATACTTATTACTTATATTATTAGCAATATAACGTGCATTATTACCCATATAATGGAGTTATTATCGCTAGAACTGTAATAATTATACTTATTACTTAAATTATTATCAATATAACTTGCATTATTACCCATATAATGCAGATATTATCGACAGAAGTGTAATAAATATACTTATTACTTTTATTATTATCAATATAACAGGCACTAATAGCCATATTTTACTATTATTATCGCTAGAACTGTAATAATTATACCTATTACTCCCGATATTATCAATATAACATGCATTATTACTCATATAATGCAGATATTATCGCTAGAACTGTAACAAATATACTTACTACTTTCATTATCATCAATATAACATGCATTATTGCCCATATAATGCAGTTATTATCGCTAGAACTGTAATAATTATACTTATTACTTATATTATTAGCAATATAACGTGCATTATTACCCATATAATGCAGTTATTATCGCTAGAACTGTAATAATTATACTTATTACTTATACTATTATCAATATAACATGCATTATTACCCATATAATGCAGTTATTATCGCTGGAACTGTAACAAATATACTTACTACTTTCATTATCATCAATATAACATGCATTATTGCCCATATAATGCAGTTATTATCGCTAGAACTGTAATAATTATACTTATTACTTATATTATTAGCAACATAACGTGCATTATTACCCATATAATGCAGTTATTATCGCTAGAACTGTAACAAATATACTTACTACTTTCAGTATCATCAATATAACATGCATTATTGCCCATATAATGCAGTTATTATCGCTAGAACTGTAATAATTATACTTATTACTTATATTATTAGCAATATAACGTGCATTATTACCCATATAATGGAGTTATTATCGCTAGAACTGTAATAATTATACTTATTACTTATATTATTAGCAATATAACGTGCATTATTACCCATATAATGCAGTTATTATCGCTGGAACTGTAACAAATATACTTACTACTTTCATTATCATCAATATAACATGCATTATTGCCCATATAATGCAGTTATTATCGCTAGAACTGTAATAATTATACTTATTACTTATATTATTAGCAACATAACGTGCATTATTACCCATATAATGCAGTTATTATCGCTAGAACTGTAACAAATATACTTACTACTTTCAGTATCATCAATATAACATGCATTATTGCCCATATAATGCAGTTATTATCGCTAGAACTGTAATAATTATACTTATTACTTATATTATTAGCAATATAACGTGCATTATTACCCATATAATGGAGTTATTATCGCTAGAACTGTAATAATTATACTTATTACTTATATTATTAGCAATATAACGTGCATTATTACCCATATAATGCAGTTATTATCGCTAGAACTGTAATAATTATACTTATTACTTATATTATTATCAATATAACATGCATTATTACCCATATAATGCAGTTATTATCGCTGGAACTGTAACAAATATACTTACTACTTTCATTATCATCAATATAACATGCATTATTACCCATAGTGTGCAGTTATTATCGATAGAACTATAATAAATATACTTATTACTTTTATTATTATCAATATAACATGCATTATTACCCGTATAATGCCGTTATTATCGCTAGAACTGTAATAATTATACTTATTACTTATATTATTATCAATATAACATGCATTACTACCCATATTATGCAGTTATTATCGACAGAAGCATAATAAATATACTTATTACTTTTATTATTATCAATATAACAGGCACTAATAGCCATATTTTACTATTATTATCGGTAGAACTCTAATAACTATACTTATTACTCCCGATATTATCAATATAACATGCATTATTACCCATATAATGCAGTTATTATCGACAGAAGTATAATAAATATACTTATTACTTTTATTATTATCAATATAACAGGCACTAGTAGCCATATTTTACTATTATTATCCCTAGAACTCTAATAATTACACTTATTACTCCCGATATTATCAATATAACATGCATTATTACCCATATAATGCAGTTATTATCGACAGAAGTGTAATAAATATACTTATTACTTTTATTATCATCAATATAACATGCATTATTGCCCATATAATGCAGTTATTATCGCTAGAACTGTAATAATTATACTTATTACTTATATTATTAGCAATATAACGTGCATTATTACCCATATAATGCAGTTATTATCGCTAGAACTGTAATAATTATACTTATTACTTATATTATTATCAATATAACATGCATTATTACCCATATAATGCAGTTATTATCGCTGGAACTGTAACAAATATACTTACTACTTTCATTATCATCAATATAACATGCATTATTACCCATAGTGTGCAGTTATTATCGATAGAACCATAATAAATATACTTATTACTTTTATTATTATCAATATAACATGCATTATTACCCGTATAATGCCGTTATTATCGCTAGAACTATAATAATTATACTTATTACTCCCGATATTATCAATATAACATGCATTATTACTCATATAATGCAGTTATTATCGCTGGAACTGTAACAAATATACTTACTACTTTCATTATCATCAATATAACATGCATTATTACCCATAGTGTGCAGTTATTATCGATAGAACTATAATAAATATACTTATTACTTTTATTATTATCAATATAACATGCATTATTACCCGTATAATGCCGTTATTATCGCTAGAACTGTAATAATTATACTTATTACTTATATTATTAGCAACATAACGTGCATCATTACCCATATAATGCAGTTATTATCGCTAGAACTGTAATAATTATACTTATTACTCATATTATTATCAATATAACATGCATTATTACCCATATAATGCAGTTATTATCGACAGAAGTGTAATAAATATACTTATTACTTTTATTATTATCAATATAACAGGCACTAATATCCATATTTTACTATTATTATCGCTAGAACTGTAATAATTATACCTATTACTCCCGATATTATCAATATAACATGCATTATTACTCATATAATGCAGTTATTATCGCTAGAACTGTAACAAATATACTTACTACTTTCATTATCATCAATATAACATGCATTATTGCCCATATAATGCAGTTATTATCGCTAGAACTGTAATAATTATACTTATTACTTATATTATTAGCAATATAACGTGCATTATTACCCATATAATGGAGTTATTATCGCTAGAACTGTAATAATTATACTTATTACTTAAATTATTATCAATATAACTTGCATTATTACCCATATAATGCAGATATTATCGACAGAAGTGTAATAAATATACTTATTACTTTTATTATTATCAATATAACAGGCACTAATAGCCATATTTTACTATTATTATCGCTAGAACTGTAATAATTATACCTATTACTCCCGATATTATCAATATAACATGCATTATTACTCATATAATGCAGATATTATCGCTAGAACTGTAACAAATATACTTACTACTTTCATTATCATCAATATAACATGCATTATTGCCCATATAATGCAGTTATTATCGCTAGAACTGTAATAATTATACTTATTACTTATATTATTAGCAATATAACGTGCATTATTACCCATATAATGCAGTTATTATCGCTAGAACTGTAATAATTATACTTATTACTTATACTATTATCAATATAACATGCATTATTACCCATATAATGCAGTTATTATCGCTGGAACTGTAACAAATATACTTACTACTTTCATTATCATCAATATAACATGCATTATTGCCCATATAATGCAGTTATTATCGCTAGAACTGTAATAATTATACTTATTACTTATATTATTAGCAACATAACGTGCATTATTACCCATATAATGCAGTTATTATCGCTAGAACTGTAACAAATATACTTACTACTTTCAGTATCATCAATATAACATGCATTATTGCCCATATAATGCAGTTATTATCGCTAGAACTGTAATAATTATACTTATTACTTATATTATTAGCAATATAACGTGCATTATTACCCATATAATGGAGTTATTATCGCTAGAACTGTAATAATTATACTTATTACTTATATTATTAGCAATATAACGTGCATTATTACCCATATAATGCAGTTATTATCGCTGGAACTGTAACAAATATACTTACTACTTTCATTATCATCAATATAACATGCATTATTGCCCATATAATGCAGTTATTATCGCTAGAACTGTAATAATTATACTTATTACTTATATTATTAGCAACATAACGTGCATTATTACCCATATAATGCAGTTATTATCGCTAGAACTGTAACAAATATACTTACTACTTTCAGTATCATCAATATAACATGCATTATTGCCCATATAATGCAGTTATTATCGCTAGAACTGTAATAATTATACTTATTACTTATATTATTAGCAATATAACGTGCATTATTACCCATATAATGGAGTTATTATCGCTAGAACTGTAATAATTATACTTATTACTTATATTATTAGCAATATAACGTGCATTATTACCCATATAATGCAGTTATTATCGCTAGAACTGTAATAATTATACTTATTACTTATATTATTATCAATATAACATGCATTATTACCCATATAATGCAGTTATTATCGCTGGAACTGTAACAAATATACTTACTACTTTCATTATCATCAATATAACATGCATTATTACCCATAGTGTGCAGTTATTATCGATAGAACTATAATAAATATACTTATTACTTTTATTATTATCAATATAACATGCATTATTACCCGTATAATGCCGTTATTATCGCTAGAACTGTAATAATTATACTTATTACTTATATTATTATCAATATAACATGCATTACTACCCATATTATGCAGTTATTATCGACAGAAGCATAATAAATATACTTATTACTTTTATTATTATCAATATAACAGGCACTAATAGCCATATTTTACTATTATTATCGGTAGAACTCTAATAACTATACTTATTACTCCCGATATTATCAATATAACATGCATTATTACCCATATAATGCAGTTATTATCGACAGAAGTATAATAAATATACTTATTACTTTTATTATTATCAATATAACAGGCACTAGTAGCCATATTTTACTATTATTATCCCTAGAACTCTAATAATTACACTTATTACTCCCGATATTATCAATATAACATGCATTATTACCCATATAATGCAGTTATTATCGACAGAAGTGTAATAAATATACTTATTACTTTTATTATCATCAATATAACATGCATTATTGCCCATATAATGCAGTTATTATCGCTAGAACTGTAATAATTATACTTATTACTTATATTATTAGCAATATAACGTGCATTATTACCCATATAATGCAGTTATTATCGCTAGAACTGTAATAATTATACTTATTACTTATATTATTATCAATATAACATGCATTATTACCCATATAATGCAGTTATTATCGCTGGAACTGTAACAAATATACTTACTACTTTCATTATCATCAATATAACATGCATTATTACCCATAGTGTGCAGTTATTATCGATAGAACCATAATAAATATACTTATTACTTTTATTATTATCAATATAACATGCATTATTACCCGTATAATGCCGTTATTATCGCTAGAACTGTAATAATTATACTTATTACTTATATTATTATCAATATAACATGCATTACTACCCATATTATGCAGTTATTATCGACAGAAGCATAATAAATATACTTATTACTTTTATTATTATCAATATAACAGGCACTAATAACCATATTTTACTATTATTATCGGTAGAACTATAACTATACTTATTACTCCCGATATTATCAATATAACATGCATTATTACCCATATAATGCAGTTATTATCGACAGAAGTATAATAAATATACTTATTACTTTTATTATTATCAATATAACAGGCACTAGTAGCCATTTTTACTATTATTATCCCTAGAACTCTAATAATTACACTTATTACTCCCGATATTATCAATATAACATGCATTATTACCCATATAATGCAGTTATTATCGACAGAAGTGTAATAAATATACTTATTACTTTTATTATCATCAATATAACATGCATTATTGCCCATATAATGCAGTTATTATCGCTAGAACTGTAATAATTATACTTATTACTTATATTATTAGCAATATAACGTGCATTATTACCCATATAATGCAGTTATTATCGCTAGAACTGTAATAATTATACTTATTACTTATATTATTATCAATATAACATGCATTATTACCCATATAATGCAGTTATTATCGCTGGAACTGTAACAAATATACTTACTACTTTCATTATCATCAATATAACATGCATTATTACCCATAGTGTGCAGTTATTATCGATAGAACCATAATAAATATACTTATTACTTTTATTATTATCAATATAACATGCATTATTACCCGTATAATGCCGTTATTATCGCTAGAACTGTAATAATTATACTTATTACTTATATTATTATCAATATAACATGCATTACTACCCATATTATGCAGTTATTATCGACAGAAGCATAATAAATATACTTATTACTTTTATTATTATCAATATAATATGCACTATTTGCCATATTTTACTATTATTATCGCTAGAACTATAATAATTATACTTATTACTCCCGATATTATCAATATAACATGCATTATTACTCATATAATGCAGTTATTATCGCTGGAACTGTAACAAATATACTTACTACTTTCATTATCATCAATATAACATGCATTATTACCCATAGTGTGCAGTTATTATCGATAGAACTATAATAAATATACTTATTACTTTTATTATTATCAATATAACATGCATTATTACCCGTATAATGCCGTTATTATCGCTAGAACTGTAATAATTATACTTATTACTTATATTATTAGCAACATAACGTGCATCATTACCCATATAATGCAGTTATTATCGCTAGAACTGTAATAATTATACTTATTACTCATATTATTATCAATATAACATGCATTATTACCCATATAATGCAGTTATTATCGACAGAAGTGTAATAAATATACTTATTACTTTTATTATTATCAATATAACAGGCACTAATATCCATATTTTACTATTATTATCGCTAGAACTGTAATAATTATACCTATTACTCCCGATATTATCAATATAACATGCATTATTACTCATATAATGCAGTTATTATCGCTAGAACTGTAACAAATATACTTACTACTTTCATTATCATCAATATAACATGCATTATTGCCCATATAATGCAGTTATTATCGCTAGAACTGTAATAATTATACTTATTACTTATATTATTAGCAATATAACGTGCATTATTACCCATATAATGGAGTTATTATCGCTAGAACTGTAATAATTATACTTATTACTTAAATTATTATCAATATAACTTGCATTATTACCCATATAATGCAGATATTATCGACAGAAGTGTAATAAATATACTTATTACTTTTATTATTATCAATATAACAGGCACTAATAGCCATATTTTACTATTATTATCGCTAGAACTGTAATAATTATACCTATTACTCCCGATATTATCAATATAACATGCATTATTACTCATATAATGCAGATATTATCGCTAGAACTGTAACAAATATACTTACTACTTTCATTATCATCAATATAACATGCATTATTGCCCATATAATGCAGTTATTATCGCTAGAACTGTAATAATTATACTTATTACTTATATTATTAGCAATATAACGTGCATTATTACCCATATAATGCAGTTATTATCGCTAGAACTGTAATAATTATACTTATTACTTATATTATTATCAATATAACATGCATTATTACCCATATAATGCAGTTATTATCGCTGGAACTGTAACAAATATACTTACTACTTTCATTATCATCAATATAACATGCATTATTGCCCATATAATGCAGTTATTATCGCTAGAACTGTAATAATTATACTTATTACTTATATTATTAGCAACATAACGTGCATTATTACCCATATAATGCAGTTATTATCGCTAGAACTGTAACAAATATACTTACTACTTTCAGTATCATCAATATAACATGCATTATTGCCCATATAATGCAGTTATTATCGCTAGAACTGTAATAATTATACTTATTACTTATATTATTAGCAATATAACGTGCATTATTACCCATATAATGGAGTTATTATCGCTAGAACTGTAATAATTATACTTATTACTTATATTATTAGCAATATAACGTGCATTATTACCCATATAATGCAGTTATTATCGCTGGAACTGTAACAAATATACTTACTACTTTCATTATCATCAATATAACATGCATTATTGCCCATATAATGCAGTTATTATCGCTAGAACTGTAATAATTATACTTATTACTTATATTATTAGCAACATAACGTGCATTATTACCCATATAATGCAGTTATTATCGCTAGAACTGTAACAAATATACTTACTACTTTCAGTATCATCAATATAACATGCATTATTGCCCATATAATGCAGTTATTATCGCTAGAACTGTAATAATTATACTTATTACTTATATTATTAGCAATATAACGTGCATTATTACCCATATAATGGAGTTATTATCGCTAGAACTGTAATAATTATACTTATTACTTATATTATTAGCAATATAACGTGCATTATTACCCATATAATGCAGTTATTATCGCTAGAACTGTAATAATTATACTTATTACTTATATTATTATCAATATAACATGCATTATTACCCATATAATGCAGTTATTATCGCTGGAACTGTAACAAATATACTTACTACTTTCATTATCATCAATATAACATGCATTATTACCCATAGTGTGCAGTTATTATCGATAGAACTATAATAAATATACTTATTACTTTTATTATTATCAATATAACATGCATTATTACCCGTATAATGCCGTTATTATCGCTAGAACTGTAATAATTATACTTATTACTTATATTATTATCAATATAACATGCATTACTACCCATATTATGCAGTTATTATCGACAGAAGCATAATAAATATACTTATTACTTTTATTATTATCAATATAACAGGCACTAATAGCCATATTTTACTATTATTATCGGTAGAACTATAATAACTATACTTATTACTCCCGATATTATCAATATAACATGCATTATTACCCATATAATGCAGTTATTATCGACAGAAGTATAATAAATATACTTATTACTTTTATTATTATCAATATAACAGGCACTAGTAGCCATATTTTACTATTATTATCCCTAGAACTCTAATAATTACACTTATTACTCCCGATATTATCAATATAACATGCATTATTACCCATATAATGCAGTTACTATCGACAGAAGTGTAATAAATATACTTATTACTTTTATTATCATCAATATAACATGCATTATTGCCCATATAATGCAGTTATTATCGCTAGAACTGTAATAATTATACTTATTACTTATATTATTAGCAATATAACGTGCATTATTACCCATATAATGCAGTTATTATCGCTAGAACTGTAATAATTATACTTATTACTTATATTATTATCAATATAACATGCATTATTACCCATATAATGCAGTTATTATCGCTGGAACTGTAACAAATATACTTACTACTTTCATTATCATCAATATAACATGCATTATTACCCATAGTGTGCAGTTATTATCGATAGAACCATAATAAATATACTTATTACTTTTATTATTATCAATATAACATGCATTATTACCCGTATAATGCCGTTATTATCGCTAGAACTGTAATAATTATACTTATTACTTATATTATTATCAATATAACATGCATTACTACCCATATTATGCAGTTATTATCGACAGAAGCATAATAAATATACTTATTACTTTTATTATTATCAATATAACAGGCACTAATAACCATATTTTACTATTATTATCGGTAGAACTATAACTATACTTATTACTCCCGATATTATCAATATAACATGCATTATTACCCATATAATGCAGTTATTATCGACAGAAGTATAATAAATATACTTATTACTTTTATTATTATCAATATAACAGGCACTAGTAGCCATATTTTACTATTATTATCCCTAGAACTCTAATAATTACACTTATTACTCCCGATATTATCAATATAACATGCATTATTACTCATATAATGCAGTTATTATCGCTGGAACTGTAACAAATATACTTACTACTTTCATTATCATCAATATAACATGCATTATTACCCATATTATGCAGTTATTATCGATAGAACTATAATAAATATACTTATTACTTTTATTATCATCAATATAACATGCATTGTTACCCATATTATGCAGTTATTATCGATAGAACTGTAATAAATATACTTATTACTTTTATTATTATCAATATAACATGCACTATTTGCCATATTTTAATATTATTATCGCTAGAACTATAATAATTATACTAATTACTTATATTATTATCAATATAACATGCATTATTACCCATATAATGCAGTTATTATCGACAGAAGCATAATAAATATACTTATTACTTTTATTATTATCAATATAACAGGAACTAATAGCCATATTTTACTAGTATTATCGCCAGAACTGTAATAATAATACTTATTACTCCCGATATTATCAATATAACATCCATTATTACCCATATAATGCAGTTATTATTGCTAGAACTCTAATAAATATACTTACTACTTTCATTATCATCAATATAACATGCATTATTACCCATATTATGCAGTTATTATCGATAGAACTATAATAAATATACTTATTACTTTTATTATCATCAATATAACATGCATTATTACCCATATTATGCAGTTATTATCGACAGAAGTATAATAAATATACTTATTACTTTTATTATTATCAATATAACAGGCACTAATAGCCATATTTTACTATTATTATCCCTAGAACTCTAATAATTACACTTATTACTCCCGATATTATCAATATAACATGCATTATTACCCATATAATGCAGTTATTATCGCTAGAACTGTAATAATTATACTTATTACTTATATAATTAGCAATATAACGTGCATTATTGCCCATATAATGCAGTTATTATCGCTAGAACTGTAATAATTATACTTATTACTTATATTATTATCAATATAACATGCATTATGACCCATATAATGCAATTATTATCGACAGAAGTATAATAAATATACTTATTACTTTTATTATTATCAATATATGTAACAGGCACTAATAGCCATATTTTACTATTATTATCGCTAGGACTGTAATAATTATACTTATTACTCCCGATATTATCAATATAACATGCATTATTACTCATATAATGCAGTTATTATCGCTAGAACTGTAACAAATATACTTACTACTTTCATTATCATCAATATAACATGCATTATTACCCATATTGTGCAGTTATTATCGCTAGAACTGTAATAATTATACTTATTACTTATATTATTATCAATATAACATGCATTATTACCTATATAATGCAGTTATTATCGCTAGAACTGTAATAATTATACTTATTACTTAAATTATTATCAATATAACATGCATTATTACCCATATAATGCAGTTATTATCGACAGAAGTATAATAAATTTACTTATTACTTTTATTATTATCAATATAAGAGGCACTAGTAGCCATATTTTACTAGTATTATCGCTAGAACTGTAATAATTATACTTATTACTCCCGATATTATCAATATAACATGCATTATTACTCATATAATGCAGTTATTATCGCTGGAACTGTAACAAATATACTTACTACTTTTATTATCATCAATATAACATGCATTATTACCCATAGTGTGCAGTTATTATCGATAGAACTATAATAAATATACTTATTACTTTTATTATTATCAATATAACATGCATTATTACCCGTATAATGCCGTTATTATCGCTAGAACTGTAATAATTATACTTATTACTTATATTATTAGCAACATAACGTGCATTATTACCCACATAATGCAGTTATTATCGCTAGAACTATAATAAATATACTTATTACTTTTATTATCATCAATATAACATGCATTATTACCCATATTATGCAGTTATTATCGATAGAACTGTAATAATTACACTTATTACTTATATTATTATCAATATAACATGCATTATTACTCATATAATGTAGTTATTATCGACAGAAGTATAATAAATATACTTATTACTTTTATTATTATCAATATAACAGGCACTAATAGCCATATTTTAGTATTATTATCGCTAGAACTATAATAATTGTACTTATTACTCCCGATATTACCAATATAACATGCATTATTACGCAAATAATGCAGTTATTATCGCTAGAACTGTAATAAATATACTTATTACTTATATTATTATCAATATAACATGCATTATTACCCATATAATGCAGATATTATCGACAGAAGTATAATAAATATACTTATTGCTTTTATTATTATCAATATAACAGGCACTAATAGCCATATTTTACTATTATTATCGCTAGAACTGTAATAATTATACTTATTACTCCCGATATTATCAATATAACATGCATTATTACTCATATAATGCAGTTATTATCGCTGGAACTGTAATAAATATACTTACTACTTTCATTATCATCAATATAACATGCATTATTACCCATAGTGTGCAGTTATTATCGATAGAACTATAATAAATATACTTATTACTTTTATTATTATCAATATAACAGGCACTAATAGCCATATTTTACTATTATTATCGGTAGAACTATAATAACTATACTTATTACTCCCGATATTATCAATATAACATGCATTATTACCCATATAATGCAGTTATTATCGACAGAAGTATAATAAATATACTTATTACTTTTATTATTATCAATATAACAGGCACTAGTAGCCATATTTTACTATTATTATCCCTAGAACTCTAATAATTACACTTATTACTCCCGATATTATCAATATAACATGCATTATTGCCCATATAATGCACTTATTATCGACAGAACTATAATAAGTATACGTATTACTTTCATTATCATCAATATAACACGCATTATTACCCATATAATGCAGTTATTATCGCTAGAACTGTAATAATTATACTTATTACTTATATTATTAGCAATATAACGTGCATTATTACCCATATAATGCAGTTATTATCGCTAGAACTGTAATAATTATACTTATTACTTATATTATTATCAATATAACATGCATTATTACCCATATAATGCAGTTATTATCGCTGGAACTGTAACAAATATACTTACTACTTTCATTATCATCAATATAACATGCATTATTACCCATAGTGTGCAGTTATTATCGATAGAACTATAATAAATATACTTATTACTTTTATTATTATCAATATAACAGGCACTAGTAGCCATATTTTACTATTATTATCCCTAGAACTCTAATAATTACACTTATTACTCCCGATATTATCATTATAACATGCATTATTGCCCATATAATGCAGTTATTATCGACAGAACTATAATAAGTATACGTATTACTTTCATTATCATCAATATAACACGCATTATTACCCATATAATGCAGTTATTATCGCTAGAACTGTAATAATTATACTTATTACTTATAATATTAGCAATATAACGTGCATTATTACCCATATAATGCAGTTATTATCGCTAGAACTGTAATAATTATATTTATTACTTATATTATTAGCAACATAACGTGCATTATTACCCATATAATGCAGTTATTATCGCTAGAACTGTAATAATTATACTTATTACTCATATTATTATCAATATAACATGCATTATTACCCATATAATGGAGTTATTATAGCTAGAACTGTAATAATTATACTTATTACTTACATTATTATCAATATAACATGCATTATTACCCATATAATGCAGTTATTATCGACAGAAGTGTAATAAATATACTTATTACTTTTATTATTATCAATATAACAGGCACTAATAGCCATATTTTACTATTATTATCGCTAGAACTGTAATAATTATACTTATTACTTATATTATTATCAATATAACATGCATTATTACCCATATAATGCAGTTATTATCGACAGAAGTATAATAAATATACTTATTACTTTTATTATTATCAATATAACAGGCACTAGTAGCCATATTTTACTAGTATTATCGCTAGAACTGTAATAATTATACTTATTACTCCCGATATTATCAATATAACATGCATTATTACTCATATAATGCAGTTATTATCGCTAGAACTGTAACAAATATACTTACTACTTTCATTATCATCAATATAACATGCATTATTACCCATAGTGTGCAGTTATTATCGATAGAACTATAATAAATATACGTATTACTTTTATTATCATCAATATAACATGCATTATTACCCATATAATGCAGTTATTATCGACAGAAGTATAATAAATATACTTATTACTTATATTATTATCAATATAACATGCATTATTACCCATATAATGCAGTTATTATCGCTAGAACTGTAACAAATATACTTACTACTTTCATTATCATCAATATAACATGCATTATTACCCATATTGTGCAGTTAATATCGATAGAACTATAATAAATATACTTATTACTTTTATTATTATCAATATAACATGCATTATTGCCCATATTATGCAGTTATTATCGCTAGAACTGTAATAATTATACTTATTACTCCCGATATTATCAATATAACATGCATTATTACCCATGTAATGCAGTTATTATCGCTAGAACTCTAATAAATATACTTACTACTTTCATTATCGTCAATATAACATACATTATTACCCATATTATGCAGTTATTATCGATAGAACTGTAATAAATATATTTATTACTTTTATTATTATCAATATAACATGCACTATTTGCCATATTTTACTATTATTATCGCTAGAACTATAATAATTATACTTATTACTCCCGATATTATCAATATAACATGCATTATTACCCATATAATGCAGTTATTATCGCTAGAACTATAATAAATATACATATTACTCCCAATATTATCAATATAACATGCATTATTACCCATATAATGCAGTTATTATTGCTAGAACTGTAATAATTATACTTATTACTTATATTATCAGCAATATAACGAGCATTATTGCCCATATAATGCAGTTATTATCGCTAGAACTGTAATAATTATACTTATTACTTATATTATTAGCAATATAACGTGCATTATTACCCATATAATGCAGTTATTATCGCTAGGACTGTAATAATTATACTTATTACTTATATTATTATCAATATAACATGCATTATTACCCATATAATGCAGTTATTATCGACAGAAGTATAATAAATATACTTATTGCTTTTATTATTATCAATATAACAGGCACTAATAGCCATATTTTACTATTATTATCCCCAGAACTGTAATAATTATACTTATTACTCCCGATATTATCAATATAACATGCATTATTACTCATATAATGCAGTTATTATCGACAGAAGTATTATAAATATACTTATTGCTTTTATTATTATCAATATAACAGGCACTAATAGCCATATTTTACTATTATTATCGCTAGAACTGTAACAAATATACTTACTACTTTCGTTATCATCAATATAACATGCATTATTACCCATAGTGTGCAGTTATTATCGATAGAACTATAATAAATATACTTATTACTTTTATTATTATCAATATAACATGCATTATTACCCGTATAATGCCGTTATTATCGCTAGAACTGTAATAATTATACTTATTACTTATATTATTATCAATATAACATGCATTATCACCCATATAATGCAGTTATTATCGACAGAAGTATCATAAATATACTTATTACTTTTATTATTATCAATATAACAGGCACTAATAGCCATATTTTACTATTATTATCGCTAGAACTGTAATAATTATACTTATTACTCCCGATATTATCAATATAACATGCATTATTACTCATATAATGCAGGTATTATCGCTAGAACTGTAACAAATATACTTACTACTTTCATTATCATCAATATAACATGCATTATTACCCATATTGTGCAGTTATTATCGATAGAACTATAATAAATATACTTATTACTTTTATTATTATCAATATAACAGGCATTATTGCCCATATTATGCAGTTATTATCGCTAGAACTGTAATAAATATATTTATTACTTTTATTATTATCAATATAACATGCACTATTTGCCATATTTTACTATTATTATCGCTAGAACTATAATAATTATACTTATTACTCCCGATATTATCAATATAACATGCATTATTACCCATATAATGCAGTTATTATCGCTAGAACTATAATAAATATACATATTACTCCCAATATTATCAATATAACATGCATTATTACCCATATAATGCAGTTATTATTGCTAGAACTGTAATAATTATACTTATTACTTATATTATCAGCAATATAACGAGCATTATTGCCCATATAATGCAGTTATTATCGCTAGAACTGTAATAATTATACTTATTACTTATATTATTAGCAATATAACGTGCATTATTACCCATATAATGCAGTTATTATCGCTAGAACTGTAATAATTATACTTATTACTTATATTATTATCAATATAACATGCATTATTACCCATATAATGCAGTTATTATCGACAGAAGTATAATAAATATACTTATTGCTTTTGTTATTATCAATATAACAGGCACTAATAGCCATATTTTACTATTATTATCCCTAGAACTGTAATAATTATACTTATTACTCCCGATATTATCAATATAACATGCATTATTACTCATATAATGCAGTTATTATCGACAGAAGTATTATAAATATACTTATTGCTTTTATTATTATCAATATAACAGGCACTAATAGCCATATTTTACTATTATTATCGCTAGAACTGTAACAAATATACTTACTACTTTCGTTATCATCAATATAACATGCATTATTACCCATAGTGTGCAGTTATTATCGATAGAACTATAATAAATATACTTATTACTTTTATTATTATCAATATAACATGCATTATTACCCGTATAATGCCGTTATTATCGCTAGAACTGTAATAATTATACTTATTACTTATATTATTATCAATATAACATGCATTATCACCCATATAATGCAGTTATTATCGCTAGAACTGTAATAATTATACTTATTACTTATATTATTATCAATATAACATGCATTATTACCCATATAATGCAGTTATTATCGACAGAAGTATAATAAATATACTTATTGCTTTTATTATTATCAATATAACAGGCACTAATAGCCATATTTTACTATTATTATCGCTAGGACTGTAATAATTATACTTAGTACTTATATTATTATCAATATAACATGCACTATTACCCATATTATGCAGTTATTATCGCTAGAACTATAATAAATATACGTATTACTTTTATTATCATCAATATAACACGCATTATTACCCATATAATGCAGTTATTATCGCTAGAACTGTAATAATTATACTTATTACTCATATTATTATCAATATAACATGCATTATTACCCATATAATGGAGTTATTATCGCTAGAACTGTAATAATTATACTTATTACTTAAATTATTATCAATATAACATGCATTATTACCCATATAATGCAGTTATTATCGACAGAAGTATAATAAATATACTTATTACTTTTATTATTATCAATATAACAGGCACTAGTAGCCATATTTTACTAGTATTATCGCTAGAACTGTAATAATTATACTTATTACACCCGATATTATCAATATAACATCCATTATTACCCATATAATGCAGTTATTATCGCTGGAACTCTAATAAATATACTTACTACTTTCATTATCATCAATATAACATGCATTATTACCCATATTATGCAGTTATTATCGATAGAACTATAATAAATATACTTATTACTTATATTATCATCAATATAACATGCATTATTACCCATATTATGCAGTTATTATCGATAGAACTGTAATAAATATACTTATTACTTTTATTTTTATCAATATAACATGCACTATTTGCCATATTTTACTATTATTATCGCTAGAACTATAATAATTGTACTTATTACTCCCGATATTATCAATATAACATGCTTTATTACCCATGTAATGGAGTTATTATCGCTAGAACTGTAATAATTATACTTATTACTTATATTATTATCAATATAACATGCAATATTACCCATATAATGCAGTTATTATCGACAGAAGTATAATAAATATACTTATTACCTTTATTATTATCAGTATAGCATGTACTATTAGCCGTATTTTACTATTCTTATCGCTAGAACTATAATAATTATACTTATTACTCCCGACATTATAAATATAACATGCATTAGTACCCATATAATGCAAGTACTATCGACAGAAGTATAATAAATATACTTATTACTATTATTATTATCAATATAACAGACACTCTTAGGCATATTTTACTAGTATTATCGCTAGAACTGTAATAATTATACTTATTACTCCCGATATTATCAATATAACATGCATTATTACGCATATAATGCAGTTATTATCGACAGAAGTATAATAAATATACTTATTACTTTTATTATTATCAATATAACAGGCACTAATAGCCATATTTTACTAGTATTATCGCTAGAACTGTAATAATTATACTTATTACTCCCGATATTATCAATATAACATCCATTATTACCCATATAATGCAGTTATTATCGCTAGAACTCTAATAATTACACTTATCACTTATATTATTATCAATATAACATGCATTATTACCCATATTATGCAGTTATTATCGACAGAAGCATAATAAATATACTTATTACTTTTATTATTATCAATATAACAGGCACTAATAGCCATATTTTACTATTATTATCGCTAGAACTATAATAATTATACTTATTACTCCCGATATTATCAATATAACATGCATTATTACGCAAATAATGCAGTTATTATCGCTAGAACTGTAATAAGTATACTTATTACTTTCATTATCATCAATATAACATGCATTATTGCCCATATTATGCAGTTATTATCGCTAGAACTGTAATAATTATACTTATTACTCCCGATATTATCAATATAACATGCATTATTACCCATATAATGCAGTTATTATCGCTGGAACTCTAATAAATACACTTACTACTTTCATTATCGTCAATATAACATGCATTATTACCCATATTATGCAGTTATTATCGATAGAACTGTAATAAATATATTTATTACTTTTATTTTTATCAATATAACATGCACTATTTGCCATATTTTACTATTATTATCGCTAGAAATATAATAATTATACTTATTACTCCCGATATTATCAATATAACATGCATTATTACCCATATAATGCAGTTATTATCGCTAGAACTATAATAAATATATATATTACTCCCAATATTATTAATATAACATGCATTATTACCCATATAATGCAGTTATTATCGCTAGAACTGTAATAATTATACTTATTACTTATATTATTATCAATATAACATGCATTATTACCCATATTATGCAGTTATTATCGCTAGAACTATAATAAATATACGTATTACTTTTATTATCATCAATATAACACGCATTATTACCCATATTATGCAGTTATTATCGCTAGAACTATAACAAATATACTTATTACTTTTATTATCATCAATATAACATGCATTATTACCCATATTATGCAGTTATTATCGATAGAACTGTAATAAACATACTTATTACTTTTATTTTTATCAATATAACATGCACTATTTGCCATA
Source organism: Megachile leachella (assembly GCA_963576845.1). Taxonomy (NCBI): domain Eukaryota; kingdom Metazoa; phylum Arthropoda; class Insecta; order Hymenoptera; family Megachilidae; genus Megachile; species Megachile leachella. The sequence goes on along the minus strand of CAUYWW010000016.1, from coordinate 207,719 downwards.
TTTTACTATTATTATCGCTAGAACTATAATAATTGTACTTATTACTCCCGATATTATCAATATAACATGCATTATTACCCATATAATGCAGTTATTATCGCTAGAACTATAATAAATATATATATTACTCCCAATATTATCAATATAACATGCATTATTACCCATATAATGCAGTTATTATCGACAGAAGTATAATAAATATACTTATTGCTTTTATTATTATCAATATAACAGGCACTAATAGCCATATTTTACTATTATTATCCCTAGAACTGTAATAATTATACTTATTACTCCCGATATTATCAATATAACATGCATTATTACTCATATAATGCAGTTATTATCGACAGAAGTATTATAAATATACTTATTGCTTTTATTATTATCAATATAACAGGCACTAATAGCCATATTTTACTATTATTATCGCTAGAACTGTAACAAATATACTTACTACTTTCGTTATCATCAATATAACATGCATTATTACCCATAGTGTGCAGTTATTATCGCTAGAACTGTAATAAGTATACTTATTACTTTCATTATCATCAATATAACATGCATTATTGCCCATATTATGCAGTTATTATCGCTAGAACTGTAATAATTATACTTATTACTCCCGATATTATCAATATAACATGCATTATTACCCATATAATGCAGTTATTATCGCTGGAACTCTAATAAATACACTTACTACTTTCATTATCGTCAATATAACATGCATTATTACCCATATTATGCAGTTATTATCGATAGAACTGTAATAAATATATTTATTACTTTTATTTTTATCAATATAACATGCACTATTTGCCATATTTTACTATTATTATCGCTAGAAATATAATAATTATACTTATTACTCCCGATATTATCAATATAACATGCATTATTACCCATATAATGCAGTTATTATCGCTAGAACTATAATAAATATATATATTACTCCCAATATTATTAATATAACATGCATTATTACCCATATAATGCAGTTATTATCGCTAGAACTGTAATAATTATACTTATTACTTATATTATTATCAATATAACATGCATTATTACCCATATTATGCAGTTATTATCGCTAGAACTATAATAAATATACGTATTACTTTTATTATCATCAATATAACACGCATTATTACCCATATTATGCAGTTATTATCGCTAGAACTATAACAAATATACTTATTACTTTTATTATCATCAATATAACATGCATTATTACCCATATTATGCAGTTATTATCGATAGAACTGTAATAAACATACTTATTACTTTTATTTTTATCAATATAACATGCACTATTTGCCATATTTTACTATTATTATCGCTAGAACTATAATAATTGTACTTATTACTCCCGATATTATCAATATAACATGCATTATTACCCATATAATGCAGTTATTATCGCTAGAACTATAATAAATATATATATTACTCCCAATATTATCAATATAACATGCATTATTACCCATATAATGCAGTTATTATCGACAGAAGTATAATAAATATACTTATTGCTTTTATTATTATCAATATAACAGGCACTAATAGCCATATTTTACTATTATTATCCCTAGAACTGTAATAATTATACTTATTACTCCCGATATTATCAATATAACATGCATTATTACTCATATAATGCAGTTATTATCGACAGAAGTATTATAAATATACTTATTGCTTTTATTATTATCAATATAACAGGCACTAATAGCCATATTTTACTATTATTATCGCTAGAACTGTAACAAATATACTTACTACTTTCGTTATCATCAATATAACATGCATTATTACCCATAGTGTGCAGTTATTATCGATAGAACTATAATAAATATACTTATTACTTTTATTATTATCAATATAACATGCATTATTACCCGTATAATGCCGTTATTATCGCTAGAACTGTAATAATTATACTTATTACTTATATTATTATCAATATAACATGCATTATCACCCATATAATGCAGTTATTATCGACAGAAGTATCATAAATATACTTATTACTTTTATTATTATCAATATAACAGGCACTAATAGCCATATTTTACTATTATTATCGCTAGAACTGTAATAATTATACTTATTACTCCCGATATTATCAATATAACATGCATTATTACTCATATAATGCAGGTATTATCGCTAGAACTGTAACAAATATACTTACTACTTTCATTATCATCAATATAACATGCATTATTACCCATATTGTGCAGTTATTATCGATAGAACTATAATAAATATACTTATTACTTTTATTATTATCAATATAACAGGCATTATTGCCCATATTATGCAGTTATTATCGCTAGAACTGTAATAATTATACTTATTACTCCCGATATTATCAATATAACATGCATTATTACCCATGTAATGCAGTTATTATCGCTAGAACTCTAATAAATATACCTACTACTTTCATTATCGTCAATATAACATACATTATTACCCATATTATGCAGTAATTATCGATAGAACTGTAATAAATATATTTATTACTTTTATTATTATCAATATAACATGCACTATTTGCCATATTTTACTATTATTATCGCTAGAACTATAATAATTATACTTATTACTCCCGATATTATCAATTTAACATGCATTATTACCCATATAATGAAGTTATTATCGACAGAAGTATAATAAATATACTTATTACTTTTATGATTATCAATATAACACGCATTATTACCCATATAATGCAGTTATTATCGCTAGAACTGTAATAATTATACTTATTACTTATATTATTAGCAATATAACGTGCATTATTACCCATATAATGCAGTTATTATCGCTAGAACTGTAATAATTATACTTATTACTTATATTATTATCAATATAACATGCATTATTACCCATATAATGCAGTTATTATCGACAGAAGTATAATAAATATACTTATTGCTTTTATTATTATCAATATAACAGGCACTAGTAGCCATATTTTACTATTATTATCGCTAGGACTGTAATAATTATACTTAGTACTTATATTATTATCAATATAACATGCACTATTACCCATATTATGCAGTTATTATCGCTAGAACTATAATAAATATACGTATTACTTTTATTATCATCAATATAACACGCATTATTACCCATATAATGCAGTTATTATCGCTAGAACTGTAATAATTATACTTATTACTCATATTATTATCAATATAACATGCATTATTACCCATATAATGGAGTTATTATCGCTAGAACTGTAATAATTATACTTATTACTTAAATTATTATCAATATAACATGCATTATTACCCATATAATGCAGTTATTATCGACAGAAGTATAATAAATATACTTATTACTTTTATTATTATCAATATAACAGGCACTAGTAGCCATATTTTACTAGTATTATCGCTAGAACTGTAATAATTATACTTATTACACCCGATATTATCAATATAACATCCATTATTACCCATATAATGCAGTTATTATCGCTGGAACTCTAATAAATATACTTACTACTTTCATTATCATCAATATAACATGCATTATTACCCATATTATGCAGTTATTATCGATAGAACTATAATAAATATACTTATTACTTTTATTATCATCAATATAACATGCATTATTACCCATATTATGCAGTTATTATCGATAGAACTGTAATAAATATACTTATTACTTTTATTTTTATCAATATAACATGCACTATTTGCCATATTTTACTATTATTATCGCTAGAACTATAATAATTGTACTTATTACTCCCGATATTATCAATATAACATGCTTTATTACCCATGTAATGGAGTTATTATCGCTAGAACTGTAATAATTATACTTATTACTTATATTATTATCAATATAACATGCAATATTACCCATATAATGCAGTTATTATCGACAGAAGTATAATAAATATACTTATTACCTTTATTATTATCAGTATAGCATGTACTATTAGCCATATTTTACTATTCTTATCGCTAGAACTATAATAATTATACTTATTACTCCCGACATTATAAATATAACATGCATTAGTACCCATATAATGCAAGTACTATCGACAGAAGTATAATAAATATACTTATTACTATTATTATTATCAATATAACAGACACTCTTAGGCATATTTTACTAGTATTATCGCTAGAACTGTAATAATTATACTTATTACTCCCGATATTATCAATATAACATGCATTATTACGCATATAATGCAGTTATTATCGACAGAAGTATAATAAATATACTTATTACTTTTATTATTATCAATATAACAGGCACTAATAGCCATATTTTACTAGTATTATCGCTAGAACTGTAATAATTATACTTATTACTCCCGATATTATCAATATAACATCCATTATTACCCATATAATGCAGTTATTATCGCTAGAACTCTAATAATTACACTTATCACTTATATTATTATCAATATAACATGCATTATTACCCATATTATGCAGTTATTATCGACAGAAGCATAATAAATATACTTATTACTTTTATTATTATCAATATAACAGGCACTAATAGCCATATTTTACTATTATTATCGCTAGAACTATAATAATTATACTTATTACTCCCGATATTATCAATATAACATGCATTATTACGCAAATAATGCAGTTATTATCGCTAGAACTGTAATAAGTATACTTATTACTTTCATTATCATCAATATAACATGCATTATTGCCCATATTATGCAGTTATTATCGCTAGAACTGTAATAATTATACTTATTACTCCCGATATTATCAATATAACATGCATTATTACCCATATAATGCAGTTATTATCGCTAGAACTCTAATAAATACACTTACTACTTTCATTATCGTCAATATAACATGCATTATTACCCATATTATGCAGTTATTATCGATAGAACTGTAATAAATATATTTATTACTTTTATTTTTATCAATATAACATGCACTATTTGCCATATTTTACTATTATTATCGCTAGAAATATAATAATTATACTTATTACTCCCGATATTATCAATATAACATGCATTATTACCCATATAATGCAGTTATTATCGCTAGAACTATAATAAATATATATATTACTCCCAATATTATTAATATAACATGCATTATTACCCATATAATGCAGTTATTATCGCTAGAACTGTAATAATTATACTTATTACTTATATTATTATCAATATAACATGCATTATTACCCATATTATGCAGTTATTATCGCTAGAACTATAATAAATATACGTATTACTTTTATTATCATCAATATAACACGCATTATTACCCATATTATGCAGTTATTATCGCTAGAACTATAACAAATATACTTATTACTTTTATTATCATCAATATAACATGCATTATTACCCATATTATGCAGTTATTATCGATAGAACTGTAATAAATATACTTATTACTTTTATTTTTATCAATATAACATGCACTATTTGCCATATTTTACTATTATTATCGCTAGAACTATAATAATTGTACTTATTACTCCCGATATTATCAATATAACATGCATTATTACCCATATAATGCAGTTATTATCGACAGAAGTATAATAAATATACTTATTACTTTTATTATTATCAATATAACAGGCACTAATAGCCATATTTTACTATTATTATCCCTAGAACTCTAATAATTACACTTATTACTCCCGATATTATCAATATAACATGCATTATTACCCATATAATGCAGTTATTATCGACAGAAGTGTAATAAATATACTGATTACTTTTATTATTATCAATATAACAGGCACTAATAGCCATATTTTACTATTATTATCGCTAGAACTGTAATAATTATACCTATTACTCCCGATATTATCAATATAACATGCATTATTACTCATATAATGCAGTTATTATCGCTAGAACTGTAACAAATATACTTACTACTTTCATTATCATCAATATAACATGCATTATTACCCATATAATGCAGTTATTATCGACAGAAGTGTAATAAATATACTTATTACTTTTATTATTATCAATATAACAGGCACTAATAGCCATATTTTACTATTATTATCGCTAGAACTGTAATAATTATACCTATTACTCCCGATATTATCAATATAACATGCATTATTACTCATATAATGCAGTTATTATCGCTAGAACTGTAACAAATATACTTACTACTTTCATTATCATCAATATAACATGCATTATTACCCATATAATGCAGTTATTATCGACAGAAGTGTAATAAATATACTTATTACTTTTATTATTATCAATATAACAGGCACTAATAGCCATATTTTACTATTATTATCGCTAGAACTGTAATAATTATACCTATTACTCCCGATATTATCAATATAACATGCATTATTACTCATATAATGCAGTTATTATCGCTAGAACTGTAATAATTACACTTATCACTTATATTATTATCAATATAACATGCATTATTACCCATATTATGCAGTTATTATCGACAGAAGCATAATAAATATACTTATTACTTTTATTATTATCAATATAACAGGCACTAATAGCCATATTTTACTATTATTATCGCTAGAACTATAATAATTATACTTATTACTCCCGATATTATCAATATAACATGCATTATTACGCAAATAATGCAGTTATTATCGCTAGAACTGTAATAAGTATACTTATTACTTTCATTATCATCAATATAACATGCATTATTGCCCATATTATGCAGTTATTATCGCTAGAACTGTAATAATTATACTTATTACTCCCGATATTATCAATATAACATGCATTATTACCCATATAATGCAGTTATTATCGCTAGAACTCTAATGAATACACTTACTACTTTCATTATCGTCAATATAACATGCATTATTATCCATATTATGCAGTTATTATCGATAGAACTGTAATAAATATATTTATTACTTTTATTTTTATCAATATAACATGCACTATTTGCCATATTTTACTATTATTATCGCTAGAAATATAATAATTATACTTATTACTCCCGATATTATCAATATAACATGCATTATTACCCATATAATGCAGTTATTATCGCTAGAACTATAATAAATATATATATTACTCCCAATATTATTAATATAACATGCATTATTACCCATATAATGCAGTTATTATCGCTAGAACTGTAATAATTATACTTATTACTTATATTATTATCAATATAACATGCATTATGACCCATATAATGCAATTATTATCGACAGAAGTATAATAAATATACTTATTACTCTTATTATTATCAATATATGTAACAGGCACTAATAGCCATATTTTACTATTATTATCGCTAGGACTGTAATAATTATACTTATTACTCCCGATATTATCAATATAACATGCATTATTACTCATATAATGCAGTTATTATCGCTAGAACTGTAACAAATATACTTACTACTTTCATTATCATCAATATAACATGCATTATTACCCATATTGTGCAGTTATTATCGCTAGAACTGTAATAATTATACTTATTACTTATATTATTATCAATATAACATGCATTATTACCCATATTATGCAGTTATTATCGCTAGAACTATAATAAATATACGTATTACTTTTATTATCATCAATATAACACGCATTATTACCCATATTATGCAGTTATTATCGCTAGAACTATAACAAATATACTTATTACTTTTATTATCATCAATATAACATGCATTATTACCCATATTATGCAGTTATTATCGATAGAACTGTAATAAATATACTTATTACTTTTATTTTTATCAATATAACATGCACTATTTGCCATATTTTACTATTATTATCGCTAGAACTATAATAATTGTACTTATTACTCCCGATATTATCAATATAACATGCATTATTACCCATATAATGCAGTTATTATCGACAGAAGTATAATAAATATACTTATTACTTTTATTATTATCAATATAACAGGCACTAATAGCCATATTTTACTATTATTATCCCTAGAACTCTAATAATTACACTTATTACTCCCGATATTATCAATATAACATGCATTATTACCCATATAATGCAGTTATTATCGCTAGAACTGTAATAATTACACTTATTACTTATATTATTATCAATATAACATGCATTACTACCCATATAATGCAGTTATTATCGACAGAAGTATAATAAATATACTTATTGCTTTTATTATTATCAATATAACAGGCACTAATAGCCATATTTTACTATTATTATCGCTAGAACTGTAATAATTATACTTATTGCTCCCGATATTATCAATATAACATGCATTATTACTCATATAATGCAGTTATTATCGCTGGAACTGTAACAAATATACTTACTACTTTCATTATCATCAATATAACATGCATTATTACCCATAGTGTGCAGTTATTATCGATAGAACTATAATAAATATACTTATTACTTTTATTATTATCAATATAACATGCATTATTACCCGTATAATGCCGTTATTATCGCTAGAACTGTAATAATTATACTTATTACTTATATTATTATCAATATAACATGCATTATCACCCATATAATGCAGTTATTATCGCTAGAACTGTAATAATTATACTTATTACTTATATTATTATCAATATAACATGCATTATTACCCATATAATGCAGTTATTATCGACAGAAGTATAATAAATATACTTATTGCTTTTATTATTATCAATATAACAGGCACTAATAGCCATATTTTACTATTATTATCGCTAGGACTGTAATAATTATACTTAGTACTTATATTATTATCAATATAACATGCACTATTACCCATATTATGCAGTTATTATCGCTAGAACTATAATAAATATACGTATTACTTTTATTATCATCAATATAACACGCATTATTACCCATATAATGCAGTTATTATCGCTAGAACTGTAATAATTATACTTATTACTCATATTATTATCAATATAACATGCATTATTACCCATATAATGGAGTTATTATCGCTAGAACTGTAATAATTATACTTATTACTTAAATTATTATCAATATAACATGCATTATTACCCATATAATGCAGTTATTATCGACAGAAGTATAATAAATATACTTATTACTTTTATTATTATCAATATAACAGGCACTAGTAGCCATATTTTACTAGTATTATCGCTAGAACTGTAATAATTATACTTATTACACCCGATATTATCAATATAACATCCATTATTACCCATATAATGCAGTTATTATCGCTGGAACTCTAATAAATATACTTACTACTTTCATTATCATCAATATAACATGCATTATTACCCATATTATGCAGTTATTATCGATAGAACTATAATAAATATACTTATTACTTATATTATCATCAATATAACATGCATTATTACCCATATTATGCAGTTATTATCGATAGAACTGTAATAAATATACTTATTACTTTTATTTTTATCAATATAACATGCACTATTTGCCATATTTTACTATTATTATCGCTAGAACTATAATAATTGTACTTATTACTCCCGATATTATCAATATAACATGCTTTATTACCCATGTAATGGAGTTATTATCGCTAGAACTGTAATAATTATACTTATTACTTATATTATTATCAATATAACATGCAATATTACCCATATAATGCAGTTATTATCGACAGAAGTATAATAAATATACTTATTACCTTTATTATTATCAGTATAGCATGTACTATTAGCCGTATTTTACTATTCTTATCGCTAGAACTATAATAATTATACTTATTACTCCCGACATTATAAATATAACATGCATTAGTACCCATATAATGCAAGTACTATCGACAGAAGTATAATAAATATACTTATTACTATTATTATTATCAATATAACAGACACTCTTAGGCATATTTTACTAGTATTATCGCTAGAACTGTAATAATTATACTTATTACTCCCGATATTATCAATATAACATGCATTATTACGCATATAATGCAGTTATTATCGACAGAAGTATAATAAATATACTTATTACTTTTATTATTATCAATATAACAGGCACTAATAGCCATATTTTACTAGTATTATCGCTAGAACTGTAATAATTATACTTATTACTCCCGATATTATCAATATAACATCCATTATTACCCATATAATGCAGTTATTATCGCTAGAACTCTAATAATTACACTTATCACTTATATTATTATCAATATAACATGCATTATTACCCATATTATGCAGTTATTATCGACAGAAGCATAATAAATATACTTATTACTTTTATTATTATCAATATAACAGGCACTAATAGCCATATTTTACTATTATTATCGCTAGAACTATAATAATTATACTTATTACTCCCGATATTATCAATATAACATGCATTATTACGCAAATAATGCAGTTATTATCGCTAGAACTGTAATAAGTATACTTATTACTTTCATTATCATCAATATAACATGCATTATTGCCCATATTATGCAGTTATTATCGCTAGAACTGTAATAATTATACTTATTACTCCCGATATTATCAATATAACATGCATTATTACCCATATAATGCAGTTATTATCGCTGGAACTCTAATAAATACACTTACTACTTTCATTATCGTCAATATAACATGCATTATTACCCATATTATGCAGTTATTATCGATAGAACTGTAATAAATATATTTATTACTTTTATTTTTATCAATATAACATGCACTATTTGCCATATTTTACTATTATTATCGCTAGAAATATAATAATTATACTTATTACTCCCGATATTATCAATATAACATGCATTATTACCCATATAATGCAGTTATTATCGCTAGAACTATAATAAATATATATATTACTCCCAATATTATTAATATAACATGCATTATTACCCATATAATGCAGTTATTATCGCTAGAACTGTAATAATTATACTTATTACTTATATTATTATCAATATAACATGCATTATTACCCATATTATGCAGTTATTATCGCTAGAACTATAATAAATATACGTATTACTTTTATTATCATCAATATAACACGCATTATTACCCATATTATGCAGTTATTATCGCTAGAACTATAACAAATATACTTATTACTTTTATTATCATCAATATAACATGCATTATTACCCATATTATGCAGTTATTATCGATAGAACTGTAATAAACATACTTATTACTTTTATTTTTATCAATATAACATGCACTATTTGCCATATTTTACTATTATTATCGCTAGAACTATAATAATTGTACTTATTACTCCCGATATTATCAATATAACATGCATTATTACCCATATAATGCAGTTATTATCGCTAGAACTATAATAAATATATATATTACTCCCAATATTATCAATATAACATGCATTATTACCCATATAATGCAGTTATTATCGACAGAAGTATAATAAATATACTTATTGCTTTTATTATTATCAATATAACAGGCACTAATAGCCATATTTTACTATTATTATCCCTAGAACTGTAATAATTATACTTATTACTCCCGATATTATCAATATAACATGCATTATTACTCATATAATGCAGTTATTATCGACAGAAGTATTATAAATATACTTATTGCTTTTATTATTATCAATATAACAGGCACTAATAGCCATATTTTACTATTATTATCGCTAGAACTGTAACAAATATACTTACTACTTTCGTTATCATCAATATAACATGCATTTTTACCCATAGTGTGCAGTTATTATCGATAGAACTATAATAAATATACTTATTACTTTTATTATTATCAATATAACATGCATTATTACCCGTATAATGCCGTTATTATCGCTAGAACTGTAATAATTATACTTATTACTTATATTATTATCAATATAACATGCATTATCACCCATATAATGCAGTTATTATCGACAGAAGTATCATAAATATACTTATTACTTTTATTATTATCAATATAACAGGCACTAATAGCCATATTTTACTATTATTATCCCTAGAACTCTAATAATTACACTTATTACTCCCGATATTATCAATATAACATGCATTATTACCCATATAATGCAGTTATTATCGACAGAAGTATAATAAATATACTTATTACTTTTATTATTATCAATATAACAGGCACTAATAGCCATATTTTACTATTATTATCCCTAGAACTCTAATAATTACACTTATTACTCCCGATATTATCAATATAACATGCATTATTACCCATATAATGCAGTTATTATCGCTAGAACTGTAATAATTACACTTATTACTTATATTATTATCAATATAACATGCATTACTACCCATATAATGCAGTTATTATCGACAGAAGTATAATAAATATACTTATTGCTTTTATTATTATCAATATAACAGGCACTAATAGCCATATTTTACTATTATTATCGCTAGAACTGTAATAATTATACTTATTGCTCCCGATATTATCAATATAACATGCATTATTACTCATATAATGCAGTTATTATCGCTGGAACTGTAACAAATATACTTACTACTTTCATTATCATCAATATAACATGCATTATTACCCATAGTGTGCAGTTATTATCGATAGAACTATAATAAATATACTTATTACTTTTATTATTATCAATATAACATGCATTATTACCCGTATAATGCCGTTATTATCGCTAGAACTGTAATAATTATACTTATTACTTATATTATTATCAATATAACATGCATTATCACCCATATAATGCAGTTATTATCGCTAGAACTGTAATAATTATACTTATTACTTATATTATTATCAATATAACATGCATTATTACCCATATAATGCAGTTATTATCGACAGAAGTATAATAAATATACTTATTGCTTTTATTATTATCAATATAACAGGCACTAATAGCCATATTTTACTATTATTATCGCTAGGACTGTAATAATTATACTTAGTACTTATATTATTATCAATATAACATGCACTATTACCCATATTATGCAGTTATTATCGCTAGAACTATAATAAATATACGTATTACTTTTATTATCATCAATATAACACGCATTATTACCCATATAATGCAGTTATTATCGCTAGAACTGTAATAATTATACTTATTACTCATATTATTATCAATATAACATGCATTATTACCCATATAATGGAGTTATTATCGCTAGAACTGTAATAATTATACTTATTACTTAAATTATTATCAATATAACATGCATTATTACCCATATAATGCAGTTATTATCGACAGAAGTATAATAAATATACTTATTACTTTTATTATTATCAATATAACAGGCACTAGTAGCCATATTTTACTAGTATTATCGCTAGAACTGTAATAATTATACTTATTACACCCGATATTATCAATATAACATCCATTATTACCCATATAATGCAGTTATTATCGCTGGAACTCTAATAAATATACTTACTACTTTCATTATCATCAATATAACATGCATTATTACCCATATTATGCAGTTATTATCGATAGAACTATAATAAATATACTTATTACTTATATTATCATCAATATAACATGCATTATTACCCATATTATGCAGTTATTATCGATAGAACTGTAATAAATATACTTATTACTTTTATTTTTATCAATATAACATGCACTATTTGCCATATTTTACTATTATTATCGCTAGAACTATAATAATTGTACTTATTACTCCCGATATTATCAATATAACATGCTTTATTACCCATGTAATGGAGTTATTATCGCTAGAACTGTAATAATTATACTTATTACTTATATTATTATCAATATAACATGCAATATTACCCATATAATGCAGTTATTATCGACAGAAGTATAATAAATATACTTATTACCTTTATTATTATCAGTATAGCATGTACTATTAGCCGTATTTTACTATTCTTATCGCTAGAACTATAATAATTATACTTATTACTCCCGACATTATAAATATAACATGCATTAGTACCCATATAATGCAAGTACTATCGACAGAAGTATAATAAATATACTTATTACTATTATTATTATCAATATAACAGACACTCTTAGGCATATTTTACTAGTATTATCGCTAGAACTGTAATAATTATACTTATTACTCCCGATATTATCAATATAACATGCATTATTACGCATATAATGCAGTTATTATCGACAGAAGTATAATAAATATACTTATTACTTTTATTATTATCAATATAACAGGCACTAATAGCCATATTTTACTAGTATTATCGCTAGAACTGTAATAATTATACTTATTACTCCCGATATTATCAATATAACATCCATTATTACCCATATAATGCAGTTATTATCGCTAGAACTCTAATAATTACACTTATCACTTATATTATTATCAATATAACATGCATTATTACCCATATTATGCAGTTATTATCGACAGAAGCATAATAAATATACTTATTACTTTTATTATTATCAATATAACAGGCACTAATAGCCATATTTTACTATTATTATCGCTAGAACTATAATAATTATACTTATTACTCCCGATATTATCAATATAACATGCATTATTACGCAAATAATGCAGTTATTATCGCTAGAACTGTAATAAGTATACTTATTACTTTCATTATCATCAATATAACATGCATTATTGCCCATATTATGCAGTTATTATCGCTAGAACTGTAATAATTATACTTATTACTCCCGATATTATCAATATAACATGCATTATTACCCATATAATGCAGTTATTATCGCTGGAACTCTAATAAATACACTTACTACTTTCATTATCGTCAATATAACATGCATTATTACCCATATTATGCAGTTATTATCGATAGAACTGTAATAAATATATTTATTACTTTTATTTTTATCAATATAACATGCACTATTTGCCATATTTTACTATTATTATCGCTAGAAATATAATAATTATACTTATTACTCCCGATATTATCAATATAACATGCATTATTACCCATATAATGCAGTTATTATCGCTAGAACTATAATAAATATATATATTACTCCCAATATTATTAATATAACATGCATTATTACCCATATAATGCAGTTATTATCGCTAGAACTGTAATAATTATACTTATTACTTATATTATTATCAATATAACATGCATTATTACCCATATTATGCAGTTATTATCGCTAGAACTATAATAAATATACGTATTACTTTTATTATCATCAATATAACACGCATTATTACCCATATTATGCAGTTATTATCGCTAGAACTATAACAAATATACTTATTACTTTTATTATCATCAATATAACATGCATTATTACCCATATTATGCAGTTATTATCGATAGAACTGTAATAAACATACTTATTACTTTTATTTTTATCAATATAACATGCACTATTTGCCATATTTTACTATTATTATCGCTAGAACTATAATAATTGTACTTATTACTCCCGATATTATCAATATAACATGCATTATTACCCATATAATGCAGTTATTATCGCTAGAACTATAATAAATATATATATTACTCCCAATATTATCAATATAACATGCATTATTACCCATATAATGCAGTTATTATCGACAGAAGTATAATAAATATACTTATTGCTTTTATTATTATCAATATAACAGGCACTAATAGCCATATTTTACTATTATTATCCCTAGAACTGTAATAATTATACTTATTACTCCCGATATTATCAATATAACATGCATTATTACTCATATAATGCAGTTATTATCGACAGAAGTATTATAAATATACTTATTGCTTTTATTATTATCAATATAACAGGCACTAATAGCCATATTTTACTATTATTATCGCTAGAACTGTAACAAATATACTTACTACTTTCGTTATCATCAATATAACATGCATTTTTACCCATAGTGTGCAGTTATTATCGATAGAACTATAATAAATATACTTATTACTTTTATTATTATCAATATAACATGCATTATTACCCGTATAATGCCGTTATTATCGCTAGAACTGTAATAATTATACTTATTACTTATATTATTATCAATATAACATGCATTATCACCCATATAATGCAGTTATTATCGACAGAAGTATCATAAATATACTTATTACTTTTATTATTATCAATATAACAGGCACTAATAGCCATATTTTACTATTATTATCGCTAGAACTGTAATAATTATACTTATTACTCCCGATATTATCAATATAACATGCATTATTACTCATATAATGCAGGTATTATCGCTAGAACTGTAACAAATATACTTACTACTTTCATTATCATCAATATAACATGCATTATTACCCATATTGTGCAGTTATTATCGATAGAACTATAATAAATATACTTATTACTTTTATTATTATCAATATAACAGGCATTATTGCCCATATTATGCAGTTATTATCGCTAGAACTGTAATAATTATACTTATTACTCCCGATATTATCAATATAACATGCATTATTACCCATGTAATGCAGTTATTATCGCTAGAACTCTAATAAATATACCTACTACTTTCATTATCGTCAATATAACATACATTATTACCCATATTATGCAGTTATTATCGATAGAACTGTAATAAATATATTTATTACTTTTATTATTATCAATATAACATGCACTATTTGCCATATTTTACTATTATTATCGCTAGAACTATAATAATTATACTTATTACTCCCGATATTATCAATTTAACATGCATTATTACCCATATAATGAAGTTATTATCGACAGAAGTATAATAAATATACTTATTACTTTTATGATTATCAATATAACACGCATTATTACCCATATAATGCAGTTATTATCGCTAGAACTGTAATAATTATACTTATTACTTATATTATTAGCAATATAACGTGCATTATTACCCATATAATGCAGTTATTATCGCTAGAACTGTAATAATTATACTTATTACTTATATTATTATCAATATAACATGCATTATTACCCATATAATGCAGTTATTATCGACAGAAGTATAATAAATATACTTATTGCTTTTATTATTATCAATATAACAGGCACTAGTAGCCATATTTTACTATTATTATCGCTAGGACTGTAATAATTATACTTAGTACTTATATTATTATCAATATAACATGCACTATTACCCATATTATGCAGTTATTATCGCTAGAACTATAATAAATATACGTATTACTTTTATTATCATCAATATAACACGCATTATTACCCATATAATGCAGTTATTATCGCTAGAACTGTAATAATTATACTTATTACTCATATTATTATCAATATAACATGCATTATTACCCATATAATGGAGTTATTATCGCTAGAACTGTAATAATTATACTTATTACTTAAATTATTATCAATATAACATGCATTATTACCCATATAATGCAGTTATTATCGACAGAAGTATAATAAATATACTTATTACTTTTATTATTATCAATATAACAGGCACTAGTAGCCATATTTTACTAGTATTATCGCTAGAACTGTAATAATTATACTTATTACACCCGATATTATCAATATAACATCCATTATTACCCATATAATGCAGTTATTATCGCTGGAACTCTAATAAATATACTTACTACTTTCATTATCATCAATATAACATGCATTATTACCCATATTATGCAGTTATTATCGCTAGAACTATAACAAATATACTTATTACTTTTATTATCATCAATATAACATGCATTATTACCCATATTATGCAGTTATTATCGATAGAACTGTAATAAATATACTTATTACTTTTATTTTTATCAATATAACATGCACTATTTGCCATATTTTACTATTATTATCGCTAGAACTATAATAATTGTACTTATTACTCCCGATATTATCAATATAACATGCATTATTACCCATATAATGCAGTTATTATCGACAGAAGTATAATAAATATACTTATTACTTTTATTATTATCAATATAACAGGCACTAATAGCCATATTTTACTATTATTATCCCTAGAACTCTAATAATTACACTTATTACTCCCGATATTATCAATATAACATGCATTATTACCCATATAATGCAGTTATTATCGACAGAAGTGTAATAAATATACTGATTACTTTTATTATTATCAATATAACAGGCACTAATAGCCATATTTTACTATTATTATCGCTAGAACTGTAATAATTATACCTATTACTCCCGATATTATCAATATAACATGCATTATTACTCATATAATGCAGTTATTATCGCTAGAACTGTAACAAATATACTTACTACTTTCATTATCATCAATATAACATGCATTATTACCCATATAATGCAGTTATTATCGACAGAAGTGTAATAAATATACTTATTACTTTTATTATTATCAATATAACAGGCACTAATAGCCATATTTTACTATTATTATCGCTAGAACTGTAATAATTATACCTATTACTCCCGATATTATCAATATAACATGCATTATTACTCATATAATGCAGTTATTATCGCTAGAACTGTAACAAATATACTTACTACTTTCATTATCATCAATATAACATGCATTATTACCCATATAATGCAGTTATTATCGACAGAAGTGTAATAAATATACTTATTACTTTTATTATTATCAATATAACAGGCACTAATAGCCATATTTTACTATTATTATCGCTAGAACTGTAATAATTATACCTATTACTCCCGATATTATCAATATAACATGCATTATTACTCATATAATGCAGTTATTATCGCTAGAACTGTAATAATTACACTTATCACTTATATTATTATCAATATAACATGCATTATTACCCATATTATGCAGTTATTATCGACAGAAGCATAATAAATATACTTATTACTTTTATTATTATCAATATAACAGGCACTAATAGCCATATTTTACTATTATTATCGCTAGAACTATAATAATTATACTTATTACTCCCGATATTATCAATATAACATGCATTATTACGCAAATAATGCAGTTATTATCGCTAGAACTGTAATAAGTATACTTATTACTTTCATTATCATCAATATAACATGCATTATTGCCCATATTATGCAGTTATTATCGCTAGAACTGTAATAATTATACTTATTACTCCCGATATTATCAATATAACATGCATTATTACCCATATAATGCAGTTATTATCGCTAGAACTCTAATAAATACACTTACTACTTTCATTATCGTCAATATAACATGCATTATTATCCATATTATGCAGTTATTATCGATAGAACTGTAATAAATATATTTATTACTTTTATTTTTATCAATATAACATGCACTATTTGCCATATTTTACTATTATTATCGCTAGAAATATAATAATTATACTTATTACTCCCGATATTATCAATATAACATGCATTATTACCCATATAATGCAGTTATTATCGCTAGAACTATAATAAATATATATATTACTCCCAATATTATTAATATAACATGCATTATTACCCATATAATGCAGTTATTATCGCTAGAACTGTAATAATTATACTTATTACTTATATTATTATCAATATAACATGCATTATGACCCATATAATGCAATTATTATCGACAGAAGTATAATAAATATACTTATTACTCTTATTATTATCAATATATGTAACAGGCACTAATAGCCATATTTTACTATTATTATCGCTAGGACTGTAATAATTATACTTATTACTCCCGATATTATCAATATAACATGCATTATTACTCATATAATGCAGTTATTATCGCTAGAACTGTAACAAATATACTTACTACTTTCATTATCATCAATATAACATGCATTATTACCCATATTGTGCAGTTATTATCGCTAGAACTGTAATAATTATACTTATTACTTATATTATTATCAATATAACATGCATTATTACCCATATTATGCAGTTATTATCGCTAGAACTATAATAAATATACGTATTACTTTTATTATCATCAATATAACACGCATTATTACCCATATTATGCAGTTATTATCGCTAGAACTATAACAAATATACTTATTACTTTTATTATCATCAATATAACATGCATTATTACCCATATTATGCAGTTATTATCGATAGAACTGTAATAAATATACTTATTACTTTTATTTTTATCAATATAACATGCACTATTTGCCATATTTTACTATTATTATCGCTAGAACTATAATAATTGTACTTATTACTCCCGATATTATCAATATAACATGCATTATTACCCATATAATGCAGTTATTATCGACAGAAGTATAATAAATATACTTATTACTTTTATTATTATCAATATAACAGGCACTAATAGCCATATTTTACTATTATTATCCCTAGAACTCTAATAATTACACTTATTACTCCCGATATTATCAATATAACATGCATTATTACCCATATAATGCAGTTATTATCGCTAGAACTGTAATAATTACACTTATTACTTATATTATTATCAATATAACATGCATTACTACCCATATAATGCAGTTATTATCGACAGAAGTATAATAAATATACTTATTGCTTTTATTATTATCAATATAACAGGCACTAATAGCCATATTTTACTATTATTATCGCTAGAACTGTAATAATTATACTTATTGCTCCCGATATTATCAATATAACATGCATTATTACTCATATAATGCAGTTATTATCGCTGGAACTGTAACAAATATACTTACTACTTTCATTATCATCAATATAACATGCATTATTACCCATAGTGTGCAGTTATTATCGATAGAACTATAATAAATATACTTATTACTTTTATTATTATCAATATAACATGCATTATTACCCGTATAATGCCGTTATTATCGCTAGAACTGTAATAATTATACTTATTACTTAAATTATTATCAATATAACATGCATTATTACCCATATAATGCAGTTATTATCGACAGAAGTGTAATAAATATACTTATTACTTTTATTATTATCAATATAACAGGCACTAATAGCCATATTTTACTATTATTATCGCTAGAACTGTAATAATTATACCAATTACTCCCGATATTATCAATATAACATGCATTATTACTCATATAATGCAGTTATTATCGCTAGAACTGTAACAAATATACTTACTACTTTCATTATCATCAATATAACATGCATTATTACCCATATAATGCAGTTATTATCGACAGAAGTGTAATAAATATACTTATTACTTTTATTATTATCAATATAACAGGCACTAATAGCCATATTTTACTATTATTATCGCTAGAACTGTAATAATTATACCTATTACTCCCGATATTATCAATATAACATGCATTATTACTCATATAATGCAGTTATTATCGCTAGAATTGTAACAAATATACTTACTACTTTCATTATCATCAATATAACATGCATTATTGCCCATATAATGCAGTTATTATCGCTAGAACTGTAATAATTATACTTATTACTTATATTATTAGCAATATAACGTGCATTATTACCCATATAATGCAGTTATTATCGCTAGAACTGTAATAATTATACTTATTACTTATATTATTATCAATATAACATGCATTATTACCCATATAATGCAGTTATTATCGCTGGAACTGTAACAAATATACTTACTACTTTCATTATCATCAATATAACATGCATTATTACCCATAGTGTGCAGTTATTATCGATAGAACTATAATAAATATACTTATTACTTTTATTATTATCAATATAACATGCATTATTACCCGTATAATGCCGTTATTATCGCTAGAACTGTAATAATTATACTTATTACTTATATTATTATCAATATAACATGCATTACTACCCATATTATGCAGTTATTATCGACAGAAGTGTAATAAATATACTTATTACTTTTATTATTATCAATATAACAGGCACTAATAGCCATATTTTACTATTATTATCGCTAGAACTGTAACAAATATACTTACTACTTTCGTTATCATCAATATAACATGCATTTTTACCCATAGTGTGCAGTTATTATCGATAGAACTATAATAAATATACTTATTACTTTTATTATTATCAATATAACATGCATTATTACCCGTATAATGCCGTTATTATCGCTAGAACTATAATAATTATACTTATTACTCCCGATATTATCAATATAACATGCATTATTACGCAAATAATGCAGTTATTATCGCTAGAACTGTAATAAGTATACTTATTACTTTCATTATCATCAATATAACATGCATTATTGCCCATATTATGCAGTTATTATCGCTAGAACTGTAATAATTATACTTATTACTCCCGATATTATCAATATAACATGCATTATTACCCATATAATGCAGTTATTATCGCTAGAACTCTAATAAATACACTTACTACTTTCATTATCGTCAATATAACATGCATTATTATCCATATTATGCAGTTATTATCGATAGAACTGTAATAAATATATTTATTACTTTTATTTTTATCAATATAACATGCACTATTTGCCATATTTTACTATTATTATCGCTAGAAATATAATAATTATACTTATTACTCCCGATATTATCAATATAACATGCATTATTACCCATATAATGCAGTTATTATCGCTAGAACTATAATAAATATATATATTACTCCCAATATTATTAATATAACATGCATTATTACCCATATAATGCAGTTATTATCGCTAGAACTGTAATAATTACACTTATTACTTATATTATTATCAATATAACATGCATTATGACCCATATAATGCAATTATTATCGACAGAAGTATAATAAATATACTTATTACTCTTATTATTATCAATATATGTAACAGGCACTAATAGCCATATTTTACTATTATTATCGCTAGGACTGTAATAATTATACTTATTACTCCCGATATTATCAATATAACATGCATTATTACTCATATAATGCAGTTATTATCGCTAGAACTGTAACAAATATACTTACTACTTTCATTATCATCAATATAACATGCATTATTACCCATATTGTGCAGTTATTATCGCTAGAACTGTAATAATTATACTTATTACTTATATTATTATCAATATAACATGCATTATTACCCATATTATGCAGTTATTATCGCTAGAACTATAATAAATATACGTATTACTTTTATTATCATCAATATAACACGCATTATTACCCATATTATGCAGTTATTATCGCTAGAACTATAACAAATATACTTATTACTTTTATTATCATCAATATAACATGCATTATTACCCATATTATGCAGTTATTATCGATAGAACTGTAATAAATATACTTATTACTTTTATTTTTATCAATATAACATGCACTATTTGCCATATTTTACTATTATTATCGCTAGAACTATAATAATTGTACTTATTACTCCCGATATTATCAATATAACATGCATTATTACCCATATAATGCAGTTATTATCGACAGAAGTATAATAAATATACTTATTACTTTTATTATTATCAATATAACAGGCACTAATAGCCATATTTTACTATTATTATCCCTAGAACTCTAATAATTACACTTATTACTCCCGATATTATCAATATAACATGCATTATTACCCATATAATGCAGTTATTATCGACAGAAGTGTAATAAATATACTGATTACTTTTATTATTATCAATATAACAGGCACTAATAGCCATATTTTACTATTATTATCGCTAGAACTGTAATAATTATACCTATTACTCCCGATATTATCAATATAACATGCATTATTACTCATATAATGCAGTTATTATCGCTAGAACTGTAACAAATATACTTACTACTTTCATTATCATCAATATAACATGCATTATTACCCATATAATGCAGTTATTATCGACAGAAGTGTAATAAATATACTTATTACTTTTATTATTATCAATATAACAGGCACTAATAGCCATATTTTACTATTATTATCGCTAGAACTGTAATAATTATACCTATTACTCCCGATATTATCAATATAACATGCATTATTACTCATATAATGCAGTTATTATCGCTAGAACTGTAACAAATATACTTACTACTTTCATTATCATCAATATAACATGCATTATTACCCATATAATGCAGTTATTATCGACAGAAGTGTAATAAATATACTTATTACTTTTATTATTATCAATATAACAGGCACTAATAGCCATATTTTACTATTATTATCGCTAGAACTGTAATAATTATACCTATTACTCCCGATATTATCAATATAACATGCATTATTACTCATATAATGCAGTTATTATCGCTAGAACTGTAATAATTACACTTATCACTTATATTATTATCAATATAACATGCATTATTACCCATATTATGCAGTTATTATCGACAGAAGCATAATAAATATACTTATTACTTTTATTATTATCAATATAACAGGCACTAATAGCCATATTTTACTATTATTATCGCTAGAACTATAATAATTATACTTATTACTCCCGATATTATCAATATAACATGCATTATTACGCAAATAATGCAGTTATTATCGCTAGAACTGTAATAAGTATACTTATTACTTTCATTATCATCAATATAACATGCATTATTACCCATATAATGCAGTTATTATCGCTAGAACTATAATAAATATATATATTACTCCCAATATTATTAATATAACATGCATTATTACCCATATAATGCAGTTATTATCGCTAGAACTGTAATAATTATACTTATTACTTATATTATTATCAATATAACATGCATTATGACCCATATAATGCAATTATTATCGACAGAAGTATAATAAATATACTTATTACTCTTATTATTATCAATATATGTAACAGGCACTAATAGCCATATTTTACTATTATTATCGCTAGGACTGTAATAATTATACTTATTACTCCCGATATTATCAATATAACATGCATTATTACTCATATAATGCAGTTATTATCGCTAGAACTGTAACAAATATACTTACTACTTTCATTATCATCAATATAACATGCATTATTACCCATATTGTGCAGTTATTATCGCTAGAACTGTAATAATTATACTTATTACTTATATTATTATCAATATAACATGCATTATTACCCATATTATGCAGTTATTATCGCTAGAACTATAATAAATATACGTATTACTTTTATTATCATCAATATAACACGCATTATTACCCATATTATGCAGTTATTATCGCTAGAACTATAACAAATATACTTATTACTTTTATTATCATCAATATAACATGCATTATTACCCATATTATGCAGTTATTATCGATAGAACTGTAATAAATATACTTATTACTTTTATTTTTATCAATATAACATGCACTATTTGCCATATTTTACTATTATTATCGCTAGAACTATAATAATTGTACTTATTACTCCCGATATTATCAATATAACATGCATTATTACCCATATAATGCAGTTATTATCGACAGAAGTATAATAAATATACTTATTACTTTTATTATTATCAATATAACAGGCACTAATAGCCATATTTTACTATTATTATCCCTAGAACTCTAATAATTACACTTATTACTCCCGATATTATCAATATAACATGCATTATTACCCATATAATGCAGTTATTATCGCTAGAACTGTAATAATTACACTTATTACTTATATTATTATCAATATAACATGCATTACTACCCATATAATGCAGTTATTATCGACAGAAGTATAATAAATATACTTATTGCTTTTATTATTATCAATATAACAGGCACTAATAGCCATATTTTACTATTATTATCGCTAGAACTGTAATAATTATACTTATTGCTCCCGATATTATCAATATAACATGCATTATTACTCATATAATGCAGTTATTATCGCTGGAACTGTAACAAATATACTTACTACTTTCATTATCATCAATATAACATGCATTATTACCCATAGTGTGCAGTTATTATCGATAGAACTATAATAAATATACTTATTACTTTTATTATTATCAATATAACATGCATTATTACCCGTATAATGCCGTTATTATCGCTAGAACTGTAATAATTATACTTATTACTTAAATTATTATCAATATAACATGCATTATTACCCATATAATGCAGTTATTATCGACAGAAGTGTAATAAATATACTTATTACTTTTATTATTATCAATATAACAGGCACTAATAGCCATATTTTACTATTATTATCGCTAGAACTGTAATAATTATACCAATTACTCCCGATATTATCAATATAACATGCATTATTACTCATATAATGCAGTTATTATCGCTAGAACTGTAACAAATATACTTACTACTTTCATTATCATCAATATAACATGCATTATTACCCATATAATGCAGTTATTATCGACAGAAGTGTAATAAATATACTTATTACTTTTATTATTATCAATATAACAGGCACTAATAGCCATATTTTACTATTATTATCGCTAGAACTGTAATAATTATACCTATTACTCCCGATATTATCAATATAACATGCATTATTACTCATATAATGCAGTTATTATCGCTAGAATTGTAACAAATATACTTACTACTTTCATTATCATCAATATAACATGCATTATTGCCCATATAATGCAGTTATTATCGCTAGAACTGTAATAATTATACTTATTACTTATATTATTAGCAATATAACGTGCATTATTACCCATATAATGCAGTTATTATCGCTAGAACTGTAATAATTATACTTATTACTTATATTATTATCAATATAACATGCATTATTACCCATATAATGCAGTTATTATCGCTGGAACTGTAACAAATATACTTACTACTTTCATTATCATCAATATAACATGCATTATTACCCATAGTGTGCAGTTATTATCGATAGAACTATAATAAATATACTTATTACTTTTATTATTATCAATATAACATGCATTATTACCCGTATAATGCCGTTATTATCGCTAGAACTGTAATAATTATACTTATTACTTATATTATTATCAATATAACATGCATTACTACCCATATTATGCAGTTATTATCGACAGAAGCATAATAAATATACTTATTACTTTTATTGTTATCAATATAACAGGCACTAATAGCCATATTTTACTATTATTATCGGTAGAACTATAATAACTATACTTATTACTCCCGATATTATCAATATAACATGCATTATTACCCATATAATGCAGTTATTATCGACAGAAGTATAATAAATATACTTATTACTTTTATTATTATCAATATAACAGGCACTAGTAGCCATATTTTACTATTATTATACCTAGAACTCTAATAATTACACTTATTACTCCCGATATTATCAATATAACATGCATTATTGCCCATATAATGCAGTTATTATCGACAGAACTATAATAAGTATACGTATTACTTTCATTATCATCAATATAACACGCATTATTACCCATATAATGCAGTTATTATCGCTAGAACTGTAATAACTATACTTATTACTTATATTATTAGCAATATAACGTGCATTATTACCCATATAATGCAGTTATTATCGCTAGAACTGTAATAATTATACTTATTACTTATATTATTATCAATATAACATGCATTATTACCCATATAATGCAGTTATTATCGCTGGAACTGTAACAAATATACTTACTACTTTCATTATCATCAATATAACATGCATTATTACCCATAGTGTGCAGTTATTATCGATAGAACTATAATAAATATACTTATTACTTTTATTATTATCAATATAACATGCATTATTACCCGTATAATGCCGTTATTATCGCTAGAACTGTAATAATTATACTTATTACTTATATTATTATCAATATAACATGCATTACTACCCATATTATGCAGTTATTATCGACAGAAGCATAATAAATATACTTATTACTTTTATTATTATCAATATAACAGGCACTAATAGCCATATTTTACTATTATTATCGGTAGAACTATAATAAGTATACTTATTACTCCCGATATTATCAATATAACATGCATTATTACCCATATAATGCAGTTATTATCGACAGAAGTATAATAAATATACTTATTGCTTTTATTATTATCAATATAACAGGCACTAATAGCCATATTTTACTATTATTATCGCTAGAACTGTAATAATTATACTTATTACTCCCGATATTATCAATATAACATCCATTATTACCCATATAATGCAGTTATTATCGCTAGAACTCTAATAAATATACTTACTACTTTCATTATCATCAATATAACATGCATTATTACCCATATTATGCAGTTATTATCGATAGAACTATAATAAATATACGTATTACTTTTATTATCATCAATATAACATGCATTATTACCCATATAATGCAGTTATTATCGACAGAAGTATAATAAATATACTTATTACTTATATTATTATCAATATAACATGCATTATTACCCATATAATGCAGTTATTATCGCTAGAACTGTAATAATTATACTTATTACTTATATTATTATCAATATAACATGTATTACTACCCATATTATGCAGTTATTATCGACAGAATCATAATAAATATACTTATTACTTTTATTATTATCAATATAACAGGCACTAATAGCCATATTTTACTATTATTATCGGTAGAACTATAATAACTATACTTATTACTCCCGATATTATCAATATAACATGCATTATTACCCATATAATGCAGTTATTATCGACAGAAGTATAATAAATATACTTATTACTTTTATTATTATCAATATAACAGGCACTAGTAGCCATATTTTACTATTATTATCGCTAGAACTATAATAATTATACTTATTACTCCCGATATTATCAATTTAACATGCATTATTACCCATATAATGCAGTTATTATCGACAGAAGTATAATAAATATACTTATTACTTTTATTATTATCAATATAACATGCACTATTACCCATATTATGCAGTTATTATCGCTAGAACTATAATAAATATACGTATTACTTTTATTATCATCAATATAACACGCATTATTACCCATATAATGCAGTTATTATCGCTAGAACTGTAATAATTATACTTATTACTTATATTATTAGCAATATAACGTGCATTATTACCCATATAATGCAGTTATTATCGCTAGAACTGTAATAATTATACTTATTACTCATATTATTATCAATATAACATGCATTATTACCCATATAATGGAGTTATTATCGCTAGAACTGTAATAATTATACTTATTACTTATATTATTATCAATATAACATGCATTATTACCCATATAATGCAGTTATTATCGACAGAAGTATAATAAATATACTTATTACCTTTATTATTATCAGTATAACATGTACTATTAGCCATATTTTACTATTCTTATCGCTAGAACTATAATAATTATACTTATTACTCCCGATATTATCAATATAACATGCACTAGTACCCATATAATGCAGGTACTATCGACAGAAGTATAATAAATATACTTATTACTATTATTATTATCGATATAACAGACACTCTTAGGCATATTTTACTATTATTATCGCTAGAACTATAATAATTATACTTATTACTCCCGATATTATCAATTTAACATGCATTATTACCCATATAATGCAGTTATTATCGACAGAAGTATAATAAATATACTTATTACATTTATTATTATCAATATAACAGGCACTCTTAGCCATATTTTACTAGTATTATCGCTAGAACTGTAATAATTATACTTATTACTTATATTATTAGCTATATAACGTGCATTATTACCCATATTGTGCAGTTATTACCGATATAACTATAATAAATATACTTATTACTTTTATTATTATCAATATAACTTGCATTATTACCCATATAATGCAGTTATTATCGACAGAAGTATAATAAATATACTTATTACTTATATTATTATCAATATAACATGCATTATTACCCATATAATGCAGTTATTATCGACAGAAGTATAATAAATGTACTTATTACTTTTATTATTATCAATATAACACGCACTAATAGCCATATTTTACTATCATTATCGCTAGAACTGTAATAATTATACTTATTACTCCCGATATTATCAATATAACATGCATTATTACTCATATAATGCAGTTATAATCGCTAGAACTGTAATAGTTATACTTATTACTTATATTATTATCAATATAACATGCATTATTACCCATATAGTGGAGTTATTATCTCTAGAACTCTAATAAATATACTTACTACTTTCATTATCATCAATATAACATACATTATTACCCATATAATGGAGTTATTATCGCTAGAACTGTAATAATTATACATATTACTTATATTATTATCAATATAACATGCATTATTACCCATATAATGCAGTTATTATCGACAGAAGTATAATAAATATACTTATTACTTTTATTATTATCAATATAACAGGAACTAATAGCCATATTTTACTAGTATTATCGCTAGAACTGTAATAATAATACTTATTACTCCCGATATTATCAATATAACATCCATTATTACCCATATAATGCAGTTATTATTGCTAGAACTCTAATAAATATACTTACTACTTTCATTATCATCAATATAACATGCATTATTACCTATACTATGCAGTTATTATCGCTGGAACTGTAACAAATATACTTACTACTTTCATTATCATCAATATAACATGCATTATTACCCATATTGTGCAGTTATTACCGATAGAACTATAATAAATATACTTATTACTTTTATTTTTATCAATATAACATGCATTATTACCCGTGTAATGCAGTTATTATCGCTAGAACTGTAATAATTATACTTATTACTTATATTATTAGCTATATAACGTGCATTATTACCCATATAATGCAGTTATTATCGCTAGAACTGTAATAATTATACTTATTACTTATATTATTATCAATATAACATGCATTATTACCCATATAATGGAGTTATTATCGCTAGAACTGTAATAATTATACTTATTACTTATATTATTATCAATATAACATGCATTATTACCCATATAATGCAGTTATTATCGACAGAAGTATAATAAATATACTTATTACCTTTATTATTATCAGTATAGCATGTACTATTAGCCATATTTTACTATTCTTATCGCTAGAACTATAATAATTATACTTATTACTCCCGACATTATAAATATAACATGCATTAGTACCCATATAATGCAAGTACTATCGACAGAAGTATAATAAATATACTTATTACTATTATTATTATCAATATAACAGACACTCTTAGGCATATTTTACTAGTATTATCGCTAGAACTGTAATAATTATACTTATTACTCCCGATATTATCAATATAACATGCATTATTACGCATATAATGCAGTTATTATCGACAGAAGTATAATAAATATACTTATTACTTTTATTATTATCAATATAACAGGCACTAATAGCCATATTTTACTAGTATTATCGCTAGAACTGTAATAATTATACTTATTACTCCCGATATTATCAATATAACATCCATTATTACCCATATAATGCAGTTATTATCGCTAGAACTCTAATAATTACACTTATCACTTATATTATTATCAATATAACATGCATTATTACCCATATTATGCAGTTATTATCGACAGAAGCATAATAAATATACTTATTACTTTTATTATTATCAATATAACAGGCACTAATAGCCATATTTTACTATTATTATCGCTAGAACTATAATAATTATACTTATTACTCCCGATATTATCAATATAACATGCATTATTACGCAAATAATGCAGTTATTATCGCTAGAACTGTAATAAGTGTACTTATTACTTTCATTATCATCAATATAACATGCATTATTGCCCATATTATGCAGTTATTATCGCTAGAACTGTAATAATTATACTTATTACTCCCGATATTATCAATATAACATGCATTATTACCCATATAATGCAGTTATTATCGCTAGAACTCTAATAAATACACTTACTACTTTCATTATCGTCAATATAACATGCATTATTACCCATATTATGCAGTTATTATCGATAGAACTGTAATAAATATATTTATTACTTTTATTTTTATCAATATAACATGCACTATTTGCCATATTTTACTATTATTATCGCTAGAAATATAATAATTATACTTATTACTCCCGATATTATCAATATAACATGCATTATTACCCATATAATGCAGTTATTATCGCTAGAACTGTAATAATTATACTTGTTACTTATATTATTAGCAATATAACGTGCATTATTACCCATATAATGCAGTTATTATCGCTAGAACCGTAATAATTATACTTATTACTTATATTATTATCAATATAACATGCATTATTTCCCATATTATGCAGTTATTATAGCTGGAACTATAATAAATATACGTATTGCTTTTATTATCATCAATATAACATGCATTATTACCCATATAATGCAGTTATTATCGCTAGAACTCTAATAAATATACTTACTACTTTCATTATCATCAATATAACATGCACTATTACCCATATTATGCGGTTATTATCGATAGAACTATAATAAATATACTTATTACTTTTATTATCATCAATATAACATGCATTGTTACCCATATTATGCAGTTATTATCGATAGAACTGTAATAAATATACTTATTACTTTTATTATTATCAATATAACATGCACTATTTGCCATATTTTACTATTATTATCGCTAGAACTATAATAATTATACTTAATACTCCCCATATTATCAATATAACATGCATTATTACCCATATAATGCAGTTATTATCGCTAGAACTGTAATAATTATACTTATTACTTATATTATTATCAATATAACATGCATTATTACCCATATAATGCAGTTATTATCGACAGAAGTATAATAAATATACTTATTACTTTTATTATTATCAATATAACAGGAACTAATAGCGATATTTTACTAGTATTATCGCAAGAACTGTAATAATAATACTTATTACTCCCGATATTATCAATATAACATCCATTATTACCCATATAATGCAGTTATTATTGCTAGAACTCTAATAAATATACTTACTACTTTCATTATCATCAATATAACATGCATTATTACCTATACTATGCAGTTATTATCGCTGGAACTGTAACAAATATACTTACTACTTTCATTATCATCAATATAACATGCATTATTACCCATATTGTGCAGTTATTACCGATAGAACTATAATAAATATACTTATTACTTTTATTTTTATCAATATAACATGCATTATTACCCGTGTAATGCAGTTATTATCGCTAGAACTGTAATAATTATACTTATTACTTATATTATTAGCTATATAACGTGCATTATTACCCATATAATGCAGTTATTATCGCTAGAACTGTAATAATTATACTTATTACTTATATTATTATCAATATAACTTGCATTATTACCCATATAATGCAGTTATTATCGACAGAAGTATAATAAATATACTTATTACTTATATTATTATCAATATAACATGCATTATTACCCATATAATGCAGCTATTATCGACAGAAGTATAGTAATTGTACTTATTACTTTTATTATTATCAATATAACAGGCACTAATAGCCATATTTTACTATCATTATCGCTAGAACTGTAATAATTATACTTATTACTCCCGATATTATCAATATAACATGCATTATTACTCATATAATGCAGTTATTATCGCTAGAACTGTAATAATTCTACTTATTACTTATATTATTATCAATATAACATGCATTATTACCCATATAATGGAGTTATTATCGCCAGAACTGTAATAATTATACTTATTACTTATATTATTATCAATATAACATGCATTATTACCCATATAATGCAGTTATTATCGACAGAAGTATAATAAATGTACTTATTACTTTTATTATTATCAATATAACAGGCACTAATAGACATATTTTACTATTATTATCGCTAGAACTATAATAATTATACTTATTACTCCCGATATCATCAATATAACACGCATTATTACCCATATAATGCAGTTATTATCGCTAGAACTGTAATAATTATACTTGTTACTTATATTATTAGCAATATAACGTGCATTATTACCCATATAATGCAGTTATTATCGCTATAACTGTAATAATTATACTTATTACTTATATTATTATCAATACAACATGCATTATTACCCATATAATGCAGTTATTATCGCTAGAACTGTAATAATTATACTTATTACTTATATTATTAGCAATATAACGTGCATTATTACCCATATAATGCAGTTATTATCGCTAGAACTGTAATAATTATACTTATTGCTCCCGATATTATCAATATAACATGCATTATTACCCATATAATGCAGTTATTATCGACAGAAGTATAATAAATATACTTATTACTTTTATTATTATCAGTATAACATGTACTATTAGCCATATTTTACTATTCTTATCGCTAGAACTATAATAATTATACTTATTACTCCCGATATTATCAATATAACATGCATTAGTACCCATATAATGCAGTTATTATCGACAGAAGTATAATAAATGTACTTATTACTTTTATTATTATCAACATAACAGACACTCTTAGCCATATTTTACTAGTCTTATCGCTAGAACTGTAATAATTATACTTATTACTCCCGATATTATCAATATAACATGCATTATTACGCATATAATGCAGTTATTATCGCTAGAACTGTAACAAATATACTTACTACTTTCATTATCATCAATATAACATGCATTATTACCCATATTGTGCAGTTATTACCGATATAACTATAATAAATATACTTATTACTTTTATTATTATCAATATAACTTGCATTATTACCCATATAATGCAGTTATTATCGACAGAAGTATAATAAATATACTTATTACTTATATTATTATCAATATAACATGCATTATTACCCATATAATGCAGTTATTATCGACAGAAGTATAATAAATGTACTTATTACTTTTATTATTATCAATATAACAGGCACTAATAGCCATATTTTACTATCATTATCGCTAGAACTGTAATAATTATACTTATTACTCCCGATATTATCAATATAACATGCATTATTACTCATATAATGCAGTTATTATCGCTAGAACTGTAATAATTCTACTTATTACTTATATTTTTATCAATATAACATGCATTATTACCCACATTATGCAGTTATTATCGCTGGAACTATAATAAATATACGTATTACTTTTATTATCATCAATATAACATGCATTATTACCCATATGATGCAGTTATTTTGGATAGAACTGTAATAAATATACTTATTACATTTATTATTATCAATATTACATGCACTATTTGCCATATTTTACTATTATTATCGCTAGAACTATAATAATTATACTTATTACTCCCGATATTATCAATATAACATGCATTATTACCCATATAATGCAGTTATTATCGCTGGAACTGTAATAATTATACTTGTTACTTATATTATTAGCAATATAACGTGCATTATTACCCATATAATGCAGTTATTATCGCTAAACTGTAATAATTATACTTATTACTTATATTATTATCAATATAACATGCATTATTACCCATATTATGCAGTTATTATCGCTAGAACTATAATAAATATACTTATTACTCCCAATATTATCAATATAACATGCATTATTACCCATATAATGCAGTTATTATCGCTAGAACTGTAATAATTATACTTATTACTTATATTATTAGCAATATAACGTGCATTATTACCCATATAATGCAGTTATTATCGCAAGAACTGTAATAATTATAGTTATTACTATTATTATTATCAATATAACATGCACTATTAGCCATATTTTACTATTATTATCGCTAGAACTATAGTAATTATACTTATTACTCCCGATATTATCAATATAACATGCATTATTACGCAAATAATGCAGTTATTATCGCTAGAACTGTAATAAATATACTTACTACTTTCATTATCATCAATATAACATGCATTATTGCCCATATTATGCAGTTATTATCGCTAGAACTGTAATAATTATACTTATTGCTCCCGATATTATCAATATAACATGCATTATTACCCATATAATGCAGTTATTATCGACAGAAATATAATAAATATACTTATTACTTTTATTATTATCAGTATAACATGTACTATTAGCCATATTTTACTATTCTTATCGCTAGAACTGTAATAATTATACTTATTACTCCCGATATTATCAATATAACATGCATTATTACGCATATAATGCAGT
Organism: Megachile leachella; assembly: GCA_963576845.1. Taxonomy (NCBI): domain Eukaryota; kingdom Metazoa; phylum Arthropoda; class Insecta; order Hymenoptera; family Megachilidae; genus Megachile; species Megachile leachella. The sequence goes on along the minus strand of CAUYWW010000016.1, from coordinate 171,590 downwards.
TATTATCGCTAGAACTGTAACAAATATACTTACTACTTTCATTATCATCAATATAACATGCATTATTACCCATATTGTGCAGTTATTATCGCTAGAACTGTAATAATTATACTTATTACTCCCGATATTATCAATATAACATGCACTAGTACCCATATAATGCATGTACTATCGACAGAAGTATAATAAATATACTTATTACTTTTATTATTATCAATATAACAGGAACTAATAGCCATATTTTACTAGTATTATCGCTAGAACTGTAATAATAATACTTATTACTCCCGATATTATCAATATAACATCCATTATTACCCATATAATGCAGTTATTATTGCTAGAACTCTAATAAATATACTTACTACTTTCATTATCATCAATATAACATGCATTATTACCTATACTATGCAGTTATTATCGCTGGAACTGTAACAAATATACTTACTACTTTCATTATCATCAATATAACATGCATTATTACCCATATTGTGCAGTTATTACCGATAGAACTATAATAAATATACTTATTACTTTTATTTTTATCAATATAACATGCATTATTACCCGTGTAATGCAGTTATTATCGCTAGAACTGTAATAATTATACTTATTACTTATATTATTAGCTATATAACGTGCATTATTACCCATATAATGCAGTTATTATCGCTAGAACTGTAATAATTATACTTATTACTTATATTATTATCAATATAACATGCATTATTACCCATATAATGCAGTTATTATCGCTAGAACTGTAATAATTATACTTATTGCTCCCGATATTATCAATATAACATGCATTATTACCCACATAATGCAGTTATTATCGACAGAAGTATAATAAATATACTTATTACTTTTATTATTATCAGTATAACAGGCACTAATAGCCATATTTTACTATCATTATCGCTAGAACTGTAATAATTATACTTATTACTCCCGATATTATCAATATAACATGCATTATTACTCATATAATGCAGTTATTATCGCTAGAACTGTAATAATTCTACTTATTACTTATATTATTATCAATATAACATGCATTATTACCCATATAATGGAGTTATTATAGCCAGAACTGTAATAATTATACTTATTACTTATATTATTATCAATATAACATGCATTATTACCCATATAATGCAGTTATTATCGACAGAAGTATAATAAATGTACTTATTACTTTTATTATTATCAATATAACAGGCACTAATAGACATATTTTACTATTATTATCGCTAGAACTATAATAATTATACTTATTACTCCCGATATCATCAATATAACATGCATTATTACCCATATAATGCAGTTATTATCGCTAGAACTGTAATAATTATACTTGTTACTTATATTATTAGCAATATAACGTGCATTATTACCCATATAATGCAGTTATTATCGCTAGAACTGTAATAATTATACTTATTACTTATATTATTATCAATACAACATGCATTATTACCCATATAATGCAGTTATTATCGCTAGAACTGTAATAATTATACTTGTTACTTATATTATTAGCAATATAACGTGCATTATTACCCATATAATGCAGTTATTATCGCTATAACTGTAATAATTATACTTATTACTTATATTATTATCAATACAACATGCATTATTACCCATATAATGCAGTTATTATCGCTAGAACTGTAATAATTATACTTATTACTTATATTATTAGCAATATAACGTGCATTATTACCCATATAATGCAGTTATTATCGCTAGAACTGTAATAATTATACTTATTGCTCCCGATATTATCAATATAACATGCATTATTACCCATATAATGCAGTTATTATCGACAGAAGTATAATAAATATACTTATTACTTTTATTATTATCAGTATAACATGTACTATTAGCCATATTTTACTATTCTTATCGCTAGAACTATAATAATTATACTTATTACTCCCGATATTATCAATATAACATGCATTAGTACCCATATAATGCAGTTATTATCGACAGAAGTATAATAAATGTACTTATTACTTTTATTATTATCAACATAACAGACACTCTTAGCCATATTTTACTAGTCTTATCGCTAGAACTGTAATAATTATACTTATTACTCCCGATATTATCAATATAACATGCATTATTACGCATATAATGCAGTTATTATCGCTAGAACTGTAACAAATATACTTACTACTTTCATTATCATCAATATAACATGCATTATTACCCATATTGTGCAGTTATTACCGATATAACTATAATAAATATACTTATTACTTTTATTATTATCAATATAACTTGCATTATTACCCATATAATGCAGTTATTATCGACAGAAGTATAATAAATATACTTATTACTTATATTATTATCAATATAACATGCATTATTACCCATATAATGCAGTTATTATCGACAGAAGTATAATAAATGTACTTATTACTTTTATTATTATCAATATAACAGGCACTAATAGCCATATTTTACTATCATTATCGCTAGAACTGTAATAATTATACTTATTACTCCCGATATTATCAATATAACATGCATTATTACTCATATAATGCAGTTATTATCGCTAGAACTGTAATAATTCTACTTATTACTTATATTTTTATCAATATAACATGCATTATTACCCACATTATGCAGTTATTATCGCTGGAACTATAATAAATATACGTATTACTTTTATTATCATCAATATAACATGCATTATTACCCATATGATGCAGTTATTTTGGATAGAACTGTAATAAATATACTTATTACATTTATTATTATCAATATTACATGCACTATTTGCCATATTTTACTATTATTATCGCTAGAACTATAATAATTATACTTATTACTCCCGATATTATCAATATAACATGCATTATTACCCATATAATGCAGTTATTATCGCTGGAACTGTAATAATTATACTTGTTACTTATATTATTAGCAATATAACGTGCATTATTACCCATATAATGCAGTTATTATCGCTAAACTGTAATAATTATACTTATTACTTATATTATTATCAATATAACATGCATTATTACCCATATTATGCAGTTATTATCGCTAGAACTATAATAAATATACTTATTACTCCCAATATTATCAATATAACATGCATTATTACCCATATAATGCAGTTATTATCGCTAGAACTGTAATAATTATACTTATTACTTATATTATTAGCAATATAACGTGCATTATTACCCATATAATGCAGTTATTATCGCAAGAACTGTAATAATTATAGTTATTACTATTATTATTATCAATATAACATGCACTATTAGCCATATTTTACTATTATTATCGCTAGAACTATAGTAATTATACTTATTACTCCCGATATTATCAATATAACATGCATTATTACGCAAATAATGCAGTTATTATCGCTAGAACTGTAATAAATATACTTACTACTTTCATTATCATCAATATAACATGCATTATTGCCCATATTATGCAGTTATTATCGCTAGAACTGTAATAATTATACTTATTGCTCCCGATATTATCAATATAACATGCATTATTACCCATATAATGCAGTTATTATCGACAGAAATATAATAAATATACTTATTACTTTTATTATTATCAGTATAACATGTACTATTAGCCATATTTTACTATTCTTATCGCTAGAACTGTAATAATTATACTTATTACTCCCGATATTATCAATATAACATGCATTATTACGCATATAATGCAGTTATTATCGCTAGAACTGTAACAAATATACTTACTACTTTCATTATCATCAATATAACATGCATTATTACCCATATTGTGCAGTTATTATCGCTAGAACTGTAATAATTATACTTATTACTCCCGATATTATCAATATAACATGCACTAGTACCCATATAATGCATGTACTATCGACAGAAGTATAATAAATATACTTATTACTTTTATTATTATCAATATAACAGGAACTAATAGCCATATTTTACTAGTATTATCGCTAGAACTGTAATAATAATACTTATTACTCCCGATATTATCAATATAACATCCATTATTACCCATATAATGCAGTTATTATTGCTAGAACTCTAATAAATATACTTACTACTTTCATTATCATCAATATAACATGCATTATTACCTATACTATGCAGTTATTATCGCTGGAACTGTAACAAATATACTTACTACTTTCATTATCATCAATATAACATGCATTATTACCCATATTGTGCAGTTATTACCGATAGAACTATAATAAATATACTTATTACTTTTATTTTTATCAATATAACATGCATTATTACCCGTGTAATGCAGTTATTATCGCTAGAACTGTAATAATTATACTTATTACTTATATTATTAGCTATATAACGTGCATTATTACCCATATAATGCAGTTATTATCGCTAGAACTGTAATAATTATACTTATTACTTATATTATTATCAATATAACATGCATTATTACCCATATAATGCAGTTATTATCGCTAGAACTGTAATAATTATACTTATTGCTCCCGATATTATCAATATAACATGCATTATTACCCACATAATGCAGTTATTATCGACAGAAGTATAATAAATATACTTATTACTTTTATTATTATCAGTATAACAGGCACTAATAGCCATATTTTACTATCATTATCGCTAGAACTGTAATAATTATACTTATTACTCCCGATATTATCAATATAACATGCATTATTACTCATATAATGCAGTTATTATCGCTAGAACTGTAATAATTCTACTTATTACTTATATTATTATCAATATAACATGCATTATTACCCATATAATGGAGTTATTATAGCCAGAACTGTAATAATTATACTTATTACTTATATTATTATCAATATAACATGCATTATTACCCATATAATGCAGTTATTATCGACAGAAGTATAATAAATGTACTTATTACTTTTATTATTATCAATATAACAGGCACTAATAGACATATTTTACTATTATTATCGCTAGAACTATAATAATTATACTTATTACTCCCGATATCATCAATATAACATGCATTATTACCCATATAATGCAGTTATTATCGCTAGAACTGTAATAATTATACTTGTTACTTATATTATTAGCAATATAACGTGCATTATTACCCATATAATGCAGTTATTATCGCTAGAACTGTAATAATTATACTTATTACTTATATTATTATCAATACAACATGCATTATTACCCATATAATGCAGTTATTATCGCTAGAACTGTAATAATTATACTTATTACTTATATTATTAGCAATATAACGTGCATTATTACCCATATAATGCAGTTATTATCGCTAGAACTGTAATAATTATACTTATTGCTCCCGATATTATCAATATAACATGCATTATTACCCATATAATGCAGTTATTATCGACAGAAGTATAATAAATATACTTATTACTTTTATTATTATCAGTATAACATGTACTATTAGCCATATTTTACTATTCTTATCGCTAGAACTATAATAATTATACTTATTACTCCCGATATTATCAATATAACATGCATTAGTACCCATATAATGCAGTTATTATCGACAGAAGTATAATAAATGTACTTATTACTTTTATTATTATCAACATAACAGACACTCTTAGCCATATTTTACTAGTATTATCGCTAGAACTGTAATAATTATACTTATTACTCCCGATATTATCAATATAACATGCATTATTACGCATATAATGCAGTTATTATCGCTAGAACTGTAACAAATATACTTACTACTTTCATTATCATCAATATAACATGCATTATTACCCATATTGTGCAGTTATTACCGATATAACTATAATAAATATACTTATTACTTTTATTATTATCAATATAACTTGCATTATTACCCATATAATGCAGTTATTATCGACAGAAGTATAATAAATATACTTATTACTTATATTATTATCAATATAACATGCATTATTACCCATATAATGCAGTTATTATCGACAGAAGTATAATAAATGTACTTATTACTTTTATTATTATCAATATAACAGGCACTAATAGCCATATTTTACTATCATTATCGCTAGAACTGTAATGATTATACTTATTACTCCCGATATTATCAATATAACATGCATTATTACTCATATAATGCAGTTATTATCGCTAGAACTGTAATAATTCTACTTATTACTTATATTTTTATCAATATAACATGCATTATTACCCACATTATGCAGTTATTATCGCTAGAACTATAATAATTATACTTATTACTCCCGATATTATCAATATAACATGCATTATTACCCATATAATGCAGTTATTATCGCTGGAACTGTAATAATTATACTTATTACTTTTATTATCATCAATATAACATGCATTGTTACCCACATTATGCAGTTATTATCGGTAGAACTGTAATAAATATACTTATTACTTTTATTATTATCAATATAACATGCACTATTTGCCATATATTACTATTATTATCGCTAGAACTATAATAATTATACTTATTACTCCCGATATTATCAATATAACATGCATTATTACCCATATAATGCAGTTATTATCGCTAGAACTGTAATAATTATACTTGTTACTTATATTATTAGCAATATAACGTGCATTATTACCCATATAATGCAGTTATTATCGCTAGAACCGTAATAATTATACTTATTACTTATATTATTATCAATATAACATGCATTATTTCCCATATTATGCAGTTATTATAGCTGGAACTATAATAAATATACGTATTGCTTTTATTATCATCAATATAACATGCATTATTACCCATATAATGCAGTTATTATCGCTAGAACTCTAATAAATATACTTACTACTTTCATTATCATCAATATAACATGCACTATTACCCATATTATGCGGTTATTATCGATAGAACTATAATAAATATACTTATTACTTTTATTATCATCAATATAACATGCATTGTTACCCATATTATGCAGTTATTATCGATAGAACTGTAATAAATATACTTATTACTTTTATTATTATCAATATAACATGCACTATTTGCCATATTTTACTATTATTATCGCTAGAACTATAATAATTATACTTAATACTCCCCATATTATCAATATAACATGCATTATTACCCATATAATGCAGTTATTATCGCTAGAACTGTAATAATTATACTTATTACTTATATTATTATCAATATAACATGCATTATTACCCATATAATGCAGTTATTATCGACAGAAGTATAATAAATATACTTATTACTTTTATTATTATCAATATAACAGGAACTAATAGCGATATTTTACTAGTATTATCGCTAGAACTGTAATAATAATACTTATTACTCCCGATATTATCAATATAACATCCATTATTACCCATATAATGCAGTTATTATTGCTAGAACTCTAATAAATATACTTACTACTTTCATTATCATCAATATAACATGCATTATTACCTATACTATGCAGTTATTATCGCTGGAACTGTAACAAATATACTTACTACTTTCATTATCATCAATATAACATGCATTATTAACCATATTGCGCAGTTATTACCGATAGAACTATAATAAATATACTTATTACTTTTATTTTTATCAATATAACATGCATTATTACCCGTGTAATGCAGTTATTATCGCTAGAACTGTAATAATTATACTTATTACTTATATTATTAGCTATATAACGTGCATTATTACCCATATAATGCAGTTATTATCGCTAGAACTGTAATAATTATACTTATTACTTATATTATTATCAATATAACATGCATTATTACCCATATAATGGAGTTATTATCGCTAGAACTGTAATAATTATACTTATTACTTATATTATTATCAATATAACATGCATTATTACCCATATAATGCAGTTATTATCGACAGAAGTATAATAAATATACTTATTACTTTTATTATTATCAATATAACAGGCACTAATAGCCATATTTTAGTATTATTATCGCTAGAACTGTAATAATTATACTTATTACTTATACTATTATCAATATAACATGCTTTATTACCCATATAATGGAGTTATTATCGCTAGAACTGTAATAATTATACTTATTACTTATATTATTATCAATATAACATGCATTATTACCCATATAATGCAGTTATTATCGACAGAAGTATAATAAATATACTTATTACCTTTATTATTATCAGTATAACATGTACTATTAGCCATATTTTACTATTCTTATCGCTAGAACTATAATAATTATACTTATTACTCCCGATATTATCAATATAACATGCACTAGTACCCATATAATGCAGGTACTATCGACAGAAGTATAATAAATATACTTATTACTATTATTATTATCGATATAACAGACACTCTTAGGCATATTTTACTAGTATTATCGCTAGAACTGTAATAATTATACTTATTACTCCCGATATTATCAATATAACATGCATTATTACGCATATAATGCAGTTATTATCGACAGAAGTATAATAAATATACTTATTACTTTCATTATCATCAATATAACATGCATTATTACCCATATTATGCAGTTATTATCGATAGAACTATAATAAATATACTTATTACTTTTATTATTATCAATATAACATGCATTTTTACCCATATAATGGAGTTATTATCGCTAGAACTGTAATAATTATACTTATTACTTATACTATTATCAACATAACATGCATTATTACCCATATAATGCAGTTATTATCGACAGAAGTATAATAAATATACTTATTACTTTTATTATTATCAATATAACATGCACTATTTGCCATATTTTACTATTATTATCGCTAGAACTATAATAATTATACTTATTACTCCCGATATCATCAATATAACATGCATTATTACCCATATAATGCAGTTATTATCGCTAGAACTGTAATAATTATACTTGTTACTTATATTATTAGCAATATAACGTGCATTATTACCCATATAATGCAGTTATTATCGCTAGAACTGTAATAATTATACTTATTACTTATATTATTATCAATACAACATGCATTATTACCCATATAATGCAGTTATTATCGCTAGAACTGTAATAATTATACTTATTACTTATATTATTAGCAATATAACGTGCATTATTACCCATATAATGCGGTTATTATCGCTAGAACTGTAATAATTATACTTATTGCTCCCGATATTATCAATATAACATGCATTAGTACCCATATAATGCAGTTATTATCGACAGAAGTATAATAAATGTACTTATTACTTTTATTATTATCAACATAACAGACACTCTTAGCCATATTTTACTAGTATTATCGCTAGAACTGTAATAATTATACTTATTACTCCCGATATTATCAATATAACATGCATTATTACGCATATAATGCAGTTATTATCGCTAGAACTGTAATAATTCTACTTATTACTTATATTATTATCAATATAACATGCATTATTACCCATATAATGGAGTTATTATCGCCAGAACTGTAATAATTATACCTATTACTTATATTATTATCAATATAACATGCATTATTACCCATATAATGCAGTTATTATCGACAGAAGTATAATAAATATACTTATTACTTTTATTATTATCAATATAACAGGCACTAATAGCCATATTTTAGTATTATTATCGCTAGAACTGTAATAATTATACTTATTACTTATACTATTATCAATATAACATGCTTTATTACCCATATAATGGAGTTATTATCGCTAGAACTGTAATAATTATACTTATTACTTATATTATTATCAATATAACATGCATTATTACCCATATAATGCAGTTATTATCGACAGAAGTATAATAAATATACTTATTACCTTTATTATTATCAGTATAACATGTACTATTAGCCATATTTTACTATTCTTATCGCTAGAACTATAATAATTATACTTATTACTCCCGATATTATCAATATAACATGCACTAGTACCCATATAATGCAGGTACTATCGACAGAAGTATAATAAATATACTTATTACTATTATTATTATCGATATAACAGACACTCTTAGGCATATTTTACTAGTATTATCGCTAGAACTGTAATAATTATACTTATTACTCCCGATATTATCTATATAACATGCATTATTACGCATATAATGCAGTTATTATCGACAGAAGTATAATAAATATACTTATTACTTTCATTATCATCAATATAACATGCATTATTACCCATATTATGCAGTTATTATCGATAGAACTATAATAAATATACTTATTACTTTTATTATCATCAATATAACATGCATTATTACCCATATTATGCAGTTATTATCGATAGAACTATAATAAATATACTTATTACTTTTATTATTATCAATATAACATGCATTTTTACCCGTATAATGCAGTTATAATCGCTAGAACTGTAATAGTTATACTTATTACTTATATTATTATCAATATAACATGCATTATTACCCATATAGTGGAGTTATTATCTCTAGAACTCTAATAAATATACTTACTACTTTCATTATCATCAATATAACATGCATTATTACCCATATTGTGCAGTTATTACCGATAGAACTATAATAAATATACTTATTACTTTTATTTTTATCAATATAACATGCATTATTACCCGTATAATGCAGTTATTATCGCTAGAACTGTAATAATTATACTTATTACTTATATTATTAGCTATATAACGTGCATTATTACCCATATAATGCAGTTATTATCGCTAGAACTGTAATAATTATACTTATTACTTATATTATTATCAATATAACATGCATTATTACCCATATAGTGGAGTTATTATCTCTAGAACTGTAATAATTATACTTATTACTTATATTATTATCAATATAACATGCATTATTACCCATATAATGCAGTTATTATCGATAGAACTATAATAAATATACTTATTACTTATATTATTATCAATATAACATGCATTATTACCCGTATAATGCAGTTATTATCGCTAGAACTGTAATAGTTATACTTATTACTTATATTATTATCAATATAACATGCATTATTACCCATATAGTGGAGTTATTATCTCTAGAACTCTAATAAATATACTTACTACTTTCATTATCATCAATATAACATGCATTATTACCCATATTATGCAGTTATTATCGATAGAACTATAATAAATTTACTTATTACTTTTATTATCATCAATATAACATGCATTATTACCCATATTATGCAGTTATTATCGATAGAACTATAATAAATATACTTATTACTTTTATTATTATCAATATAACATGCATTATTACCCGTATAATGCAGTTATTATCGCTAGAACTGTAATAATTATACTTATTACTTATATTATTATCAATATAACATGCATTATTACCCATATAGTGGAGTTATTATCTCTAGAACTCTAATAAATATACTTACTACTTTCATTATCATCAATATAACATGCATTATTACCCATATTATGCAGTTATTATCGATAGAACTATAATAAATATACTTATTACTTTTATTATCATCAATATAACATGCATTACTACCCATATTATGCAGTTATTATCGCTAGAACTATAATAAATATACTTATTACTCCCAATATTATCAATATAACATGCATTATTACCCATATAATGCAGTTATTATCGCTAGAACGGTGATAATTATACTTATTACTTATATTATTAGCAATATAACGTGCATTATTACCCATATAATGCAGTTATTATCGCTAGAACTGTAATAATTATACTTATTACTTATATTATTATCAATATAACATGCATTATTACCCTTATAATGCAGTTATTATCGATAGAACTGTAATAAATATAGTTATTACTATTATTATTATCAATATAACATGCACTATTAGCCATATTTTACTATTATTATCGCTAGAACTATAGTAATTATACTTATTACTCCCGATATTATCAATATAACATGCATTATTACGCAAATAATGCAGTTATTATCGCTAGAACTGTAATAAATATACTTACTACTTTCATTATCATCAATATAACATGCATTATTGCCCATATTATGCAGTTATTATCGCTAGAACGGTAATAATTATACTTATTACGTATATTATTATCAATATAACATGCATTATTACCCATATAATGCAGTTATTATCGACAGAAGTATAGTAAATATACTTATTACTTTTATGATTATCAATATAACAGGCACTAATAGCCATATTTTAGTATTATTATCGCTAGAACTGTAACAAATATACTTACTACTTTCATTATCATCAATATAACATGCATTATTACCCATATAATGCAGTTATTATCGCTAGAACTGTAATAATTATACTTATTACGTATATTATTATCAATATAACATGCATTATTACCCATATAATGGAGTTATTATCGCTAGAACTGTAATAATTATACTTATTACTTATATTATTATCAATATAACATGCATTATTACCCATATAATGCAGTTATTATCGACAGAAGTATAATAAATATACTTATTACTTTTATTATTATCAGTATAACATGTACTATGAGCCATATTTTACTATTCTTATCGCTAGAAGTATAATAATTATACTTATTACTCCCGATATTATCAATATAACATGCATTAGTACCCATATAATGCAGGTATTATCGACACAAGTATAATAAATATACTTATTACTATTATTATTATCAATATAACAGACACTCTTAGCCATATTTTACTAGTATTATCGCTAGAACTGTAATAATTATACTTATTACTCCCGATATTATCAATATAACATGCATTATTACTCATATAATGCAGTTATTATCGCTAGAACTGTAACAAATATACTTACTACTTTCATTATCATCAATATAACATGCATTATTACCCATATTGTGCAGTTATTATCGCTAGAACTGTAATAATTATACTTATTACTTATATTATTATCAATATAACATGCATTATTACCCATATAATGGAGTTATTATCGCTAGAACTGTTGTAATTATACTTATTACTAATATTATTATCAATATTACATGCATTATTACCCATATAATGCAGTTATTATCGACAGAAGTATAATAAATATACTTATTACTTTTATTATTATCAATATAACAGGCACTAAGAGCCATATTTTACTATTATTATCGCTAGAACTGTAATAATTATACTTATTACTCCCGATATTATCAATATAACATGCATTATTACTCATATAATGCAGTTATTATCGCAAGAACTGTAACAAATATACTTACTACTTTCATTATCATCAATATAACATGCACTATTACCCATATTGTGCAGTTATTATCGATAGAACTATAATAAATATACTTATTACTTTTATTATTATCAATATAACATGCATTATTACCCGTATAATGCAGTTATTATCGCTAGAACTGTAATAATTATACTTATTACTTATATTATTAGCAATATAACGTGCATTATTACCCATATCATGCAGTTATTATCGCTAGAACTGTAATAATTATACCTATTACTTATATTATTATCAATATAACATGCATTATTACCCATATAACGGAGTTATTATCGCTAGAACTGTAATAATTATACTTATTACTTATATTATTATCAATATAACATGCATTATTACCCATATAATGCAGTTATTATCGCTGGAACTGTAATAATTATACTTGTTACTTATATTATTAGCAATATAACGTGCATTATTACCCATATAATGCAGTTATTATCGCTAAACTGTAATAATTATACTTATTACTTATATTATTATCAATATAACATGCATTATTACCCATATTATGCAGTTATTATCGCTAGAACTATAATAAATATACTTATTACTCCCAATATTATCAATATAACATGCATTATTACCCATATAATGCAGTTATTATCGCTAGTACTGTAATAATTATACTTATTACTTATATTATTAGCAATATAACGTGCATTATTACCCATATAATGCAGTTATTATCGCTAAACTGTAATAATTATACTTATTACTTATATTATTATCAATATAACATGCATTATTGCCCATATTATGCAGTTATTATCGCTAGAACTGTAATAATTATACTTATTGCTCCCGATATTATCAATATAACATGCATTATTACCCATATAATGCAGTTATTATCGACAGAAGTATAATAAATATACTTATTACTTTTATTATTATCAGTATAACATGTACTATTAGCCATATTTTACTATTCTTATCGCTAGAACTGTAATAATTATACTTATTACTCCCGATATTATCAATATAACATGCATTATTACGCATATAATGCAGTTATTATCGCTAGAACTGCAACAAATATACTTACTACTTTCATTATCATCAATATAACATGCATTATTACCCATATTGTGCAGTTATTATCGATAGAACTGTAATAATTATACTTATTACTTATATTATTATCAATATAACATGCATTATTACCCATATAATGCAGTTATTATAGCTAGAACTCTAATAAATATACTTACTACTTTCATTATCATCAATATAAGATGCATTATTACCCATATTATGCAGTTATTATCGATAAAACTATAATAAATATACTTATTACTTTTATTATCATCAATATAACATGCATTGTTACCCACATTATGCAGTTATTATCGGTAGAACTGTAATAAATATACTTATTACTTTTATTATTATCAATATAACATGCACTATTTGCCATATATTACTGTTATTATCGCTAGAACTATAATAATTATACTTATTGCTCCCGATATTATCAATATAACATGCATTATTACCCATATAATGCAGTTATTATCGCTAGAACTGTAATAATTATACTTGTTACTTATATTATTAGCAATATAACGTGCATTATTACCCATATAATGCAGTTATTATCGCTAGAACCGTAATAATTATACTTATTACTTATATTATTATCAATATAACATGCATTATTTCCCACATTATGCAGTTATTATAGCTGGAACTATAATAAATATACGTATTACTTTTATTATCATCAATATAACATGCATTATTACCCATATAATGCAGTTATTATCGCTAGAACTCTAATAAATATACTTACTACTTTCATTATCATCAATATAACATGCATTATTACCCATATTATGCAGTTATTATCGATAGAACTATAATAAATATACTTATTACTTATATTATTAGCTGTATAACGTGCATTATTACCCATATAATGCAGTTATTATCGCTAGAACTGTAATAATTATACTTATTACTTATATTATTATCAATATAACATGCATTATTACCCATATAATGGAGTCATTATCGCTAGAACTGTAATAAATATACTTATTACTTTTATTATTATCAATATAACATGCACTATTTGCCATATTTTACTATTATTATCGCTAGAACTATAATAATTATACTTAATACTCCCCATATTATCAATACAACATGCATTATTACCCATATAATGCAGTTATTATCGCTAGAACTGTAATAATTATACTTATTACTTATATTATTATCAATATAACATGCACTATTACCCTTATAATGCAGTTATTATCGATAGAACTGTAATAAATATAGTTATTACTATTATTATTATCAATATAACATGCACTATTAGCCATATTTTACTATTATTATCGCTAGAACTATAGTAATTATACTTATTACTCCCGATATTATCAATATAACATGCATTATTACGCAAATAATGCAGTTATTATCGCTAGAACTGTAATAAATATACTTACTACTTTCATTATCATCAATATAACATGCATTATTGCCCATATTATGCAGTTATTATCGCTAGAACGGTAATAATTATACTTATTACGTATATTATTATCAATATAACATGCATTATTACCCATATAATGCAGTTATTATGGACAGAAGTATAATAAATATACTTATTACTTTTATGATTATCAATATAACAGGCACTAATAGCCATATTTTAGTATTATTATCGCTAGAACTGTAATAATTATACTTATTACTTATATTATTATCAATATAACATGCTTTATTACCCATATAATGCAGTTATTATCGCTAGAACTGTAACAAATATACTTACTACTTTCATTATCATCAATATAACATGCATTAGTACCCATATAATGCAGGTATTATCGACACAAGTATAATAAATATACTTATTACTATTATTATTATCAATATAACAGACACTCTTAGCCATATTTTACTAGTATTATCGCTAGAACTGTAATAATTATACTTATTACTCCCGATATTATCAATATAACATCCATTATTACCCATATAATGCAGTTATTATCGCTAGAACTCTAATAAATATACTTACTACTTTCATTATCATCAATATAACATGCATTATTACCCATATAATGCAGTTATTATCGCTAGAACTATAATAAATATACGTATTACTTTTATTATCATCAATATAACACGCATTATTACCCATATAATGGAGTTATTATCGCTAGAACTGTAATAATTATACTTATTACTCCCGATATTATCAATATAACATGCATTATTACTCATATAATGCAGTTATTATCGCTAGAACTGTAACAAATATACTTACTACTTTCATTATCATCAATATAACATGCATTATTACCCATATTGTGCTGTTATTATCGCTAGAACTGTAATAATTATACTTATTACTTATATTATTATCAATATAACATGCATTATTACCCATATAATGGAGTTATTATCGCTAGAACTGTAGTAATTATACTTATTACTAATATTATTATCAATATTACATGCATTATTACCCATATAATGCAGTTATTATCGACAGAAGTATAATAAATATACTTATTACTTTTATTATTATCAATATAACAGGCACTAAGAGCCATATATTACTATTATTATCGCTAGAACTGTAATAATTATACTTATTACTCCCGATATTATCAATATAACATGCATTATTACTCATATAATGCAGTTATTATCGCAAGAACTGTAACAAATATACTTACTACTTTCATTGTCATCAATATAACATGCACTATTACCCATATTGTGCAGTTATTATCGATAGAACTATAATAAATATACTTATTACTTTTATTATTATCAATATAACATGCATTATTACCCGTATAATGCAGTTATTATCGCTAGAACTGTAATAATTATACTTATTACTTATATTATTAGCAATATAACGTGCATTATTACCCATATAATGCAGTTATTATCGCTAGAACTGTAATAATTATACCTATTACTTATATTATTATCAATATAACATGCATTATTACCCATATAATGGAGTTATTATCGCTAGAACTGTAATAATTATACTTATTACTTATATTATTATCAATATAACATGCATTATTACCCATATAATGCAGTTATTATCGCTGGAACTGTAATAATTATACTTGTTACTTATATTATTAGCAATATAACGTGCATTATTACCCATATAATGCAGTTATTATCGCTAAACTGTAATAATTATACTTATTACTTATATTATTATCAATATAACATGCATTATTACCCATATTATGCAGTTATTATCGCTAGAACTATAATAAATATACTTATTACTCCCAATATTATCAATATAACATGCATTATTACCCATATAATGCAGTTATTATCGCTAGAACTGTAATAATTATACTTATTACTCCCGATATTATCAATATAACATGCATTATTACGCATATAATGCAGTTATTATCGCTAGAACTGCAACAAATATACTTACTACTTTCATTATCATCAATATAACATGCATTATTACCCATATTGTGCAGTTATTATCGATAGAACTGTAATAATTATACTTATTACTTATATTATTATCAATATAACATGCATTATTACCCATATAATGCAGTTATTATAGCTAGAACTCTAATAAATATACTTACTACTTTCATTATCATCAATATAAGATGCATTATTACCCATATTATGCAGTTATTATCGATAAAACTATAATAAATATACTTATTACTTTTATTATCATCAATATAACATGCATTGTTACCCACATTATGCAGTTATTATCGGTAGAACTGTAATAAATATACTTATTACTTTTATTATTATCAATATAACATGCACTATTTGCCATATATTACTATTATTATCGCTAGAACTATAATAATTATACTTATTACTCCCGATATTATCAATATAACATGCATTATTACCCATATAATGCAGTTATTATCGCTAGAACTGTAATAATTATACTTGTTACTTATATTATTAGCAATATAACGTGCATTATTACCCATATAATGCAGTTATTATCGCTAGAACCGTAATAATTATACTTACTACTTATATTATTATCAATATAACATGCATTATTTCCCATATTATGCAGTTATTATAGCTGGAACTATAATAAATATACGTATTACTTTTATTATCATCAATATAACATGCATTATTACCCATATAATGCAGTTATTATCGCTAGAACTCTAATAAATATACTTACTACTTTCATTATCATCAATATAACATGCATTATTACCCATATAATGCAGTTATTATCGCTAGAACTGTAATAATTATACTTATTACTTATATTATTATCAATATAACATGCATTATTACCCATATAATGGAGTTATTATCGCTAGAACTGTAATAAATATACTTATTACTTTTATTATTATCAATATAACATGCACTATTTGCCATATTTTACTATTATTATCGCTAGAACTATAATAATTATACTTAATACTCCCCATATTATCAATATAACATGCATTATTACCCATATAATGCAGTTATTATCGCTAGAACTGTAATAATTATACTTGTTATTTATATTATTAGCAATATAACGTGCATTATTACCCATATAATGCAGTTATTATCGCTAGAACTGTATTAATTATACTTATTACTTATATTATTATCAATATAACATACATTATTACCCATATAATGGAGTTATTATCGCTAGAACTGTAATAATTATACTTATTACTTAAATTATTATCAATATAACATGCATTATTACCCATATAATGCAGTTATTATCGACAGAAGTATAATAAATATACTTATTACTTTTATTATTATCAATATAACAGGAACTAATAGCCATATTTTACTAGTATTATCGCTAGAACTGTAATAATAATACTTATTACTCCCGATATTATCAATATAACATCCATTATTACCCATATAATGCAGTTATTATTGCTAGAACTCTAATAAATATACTTACTACTTTCATTATCATCAATATAACATGCATTATTACCCATATTATGCAGTTATTATCGATAGAACTATAATAAATATACTTATTACTTTTATTATCATCAATATAACATGCATTATTACCCATATTATGCAGTTATTATCGATAGAACTATAATAAATATACTTATTACTTTTATTATTATCAATATAACATGCATTATTACCCGTATAATGCAGTTATTATCGCTAGAACTGTAATAATTATACTTATTACTTATATTATTATCAATATAACATGCATTATTACCCATATAGTGGAGTTATTATCTCTAGAACTCTAATAAATATACTTACTACTTTCATTATCATCAATATAACATGCATTATTGCCCATATTATGCAGTTATTATCGATAGAACTATAATAAATATACTTATTACTTATATTATTAGCTGTATAACGTGCATTATTACCCATATAATGCAGTTATTATCGCTAGAACAGTAATAATTATACTTATTACTTATATTATTATAAATATAACATGCATTATTACCCATATAATGGAGTTATTATCGCTAGAACTGTAATAATTATACTTATTACGTATATTATTATCAATATAACATGCATTATTACCCATATAACGCAGTTATTATCGACAGAAGTATAATAAATATACTTATTACTTTTATGATTATCAATATAACAGGCACTAATAGCCATATTTTAGTATTATTATCGCTAGAACTGTAATAATTATACTTATTACTTATATTATTATCAATATAACATGCTTTATTACCCATATAATGCAGTTATTATCGCTAGAACTGTAACAAATATACTTACTACTTTCATTATCATCAATATAACATGCATTATTACCCATATTGTGCAGTTATTATCGCTAGAACTGTAATAATTATACTTATTACTTATATTATTATCAATATAACATGCATTATTACCCATATAATGGAGTTATTATCGCTAGAACTGTAGTAATTATACTTATTACTAATATTATTATCAATATTACATGCATTATTACCCATATAATGCAGTTATTATCGACAGAAGTATAATAAATATACTTATTACTTTTATTATTATCAATATAACAGGCACTAATAGCCATATTTTACTATTATTATCGCTAGAACTGTAATAATTATACTTATTACTCCCGATATTATCAATATAACATGCATTATTACTCATATAATGCAGTTATTATCGCAAGAACTGTAACAAATATACTTACTACTTTCATTATCATCAATATAACATGCATTATTACCCATATTGTGCAGTTATTATCGCTAGAACTGTAATAATTATACTTATTACTTATATTATTATCAATATAACATGCATTATTACCCATATAATGGAGATATTATCGCTAGAACTGTAGTAATTATACTTATTACTTATATTATTATCAATATAACATGCATTATTACCCATATAATGCAGTTATTATCGACAGAAGTATAATAAATATACTTATTACTTTTATTATTATCAATATAACAGGCACTAATAGCCATATTTTACTATTATTATCGCTAGAACTGTAATAATTATACTTATTACTCCCGATATTATCAATATAACATGCATTATTACTCATATAATGCAGTTATTATCGCAAGAACTGTAACAAATATACTTACTACTTTCATTATCATCAATATAACATGCACTATTACCCATATTGTGCAGTTATTATCGATAGAACTATAATAAATATACTTATTACTTTTATTATTATCAATATAACATGCATTATTACCCGTATAATGCAGTTATTATCGCTAGAACTGTAATAATTATACTTATTACTTATATTACTATCAATATAACATGCATTATTACCCATATAGTGGAGTTATTATCTCTAGAACTCTAATAAATATACTTACTACTTTCATTATCATCAATATAACATGCATTATTACCCATATTATGCAGTTATTATCGATAGAACTATAATAAATATACTTACTACTTTTATTATCATCAATATAACATGCATTATTACCCATATTATGCAGTTATTATCGCTAGAACTGTGATAATTATACTTATTACTTATATTATTAGCAATATAACGTGCATTATTACCCATATAATGCAGTTATTATCGCTAGAACTGTAATAATTATACTTATTACTTATATTATTATCAATATAACATGCATTATTACCCATATAATGCAGTTATTATCGATAGAACTGTAATAAATATAGTTATTACTATTATTATTATCAATATAACATGCACTATTAGCCATATTTTACTATTATTATCGCTAGAACTATAGTAATTATACTTATTACTCCCGATATTATCAATATAACATGCATTATTACGCAAATAATGCAGTTATTATCGCTAGAACTGTAATAAATATACTTACTACTTTCATTATCATCAATATAACATGCATTATTGCCCATATTATGCAGTTATTATCGCTAGAACAGTAATAATTATACTTATTACTTATATTATTATCAATATAACATGCATTATTACCCATATAATGGAGTTATTATCGCTAGAACTGTAATAATTATACTTATTACGTATATTATTATCAATATAACATGCATTATTACCCATATAATGCAGTTATTATCGACAGAAGTATAATAAATATACTTATTACTTTTATGATTATCAATATAACAGGCACTAATAGCCATATTTTAGTATTATTATCGCTAGAACTGTAATAATTATACTTATTACTTATATTATTATCAATATAACATGCTTTATTACCCATATAATGCAGTTATTATCGCTAGAACTGTAACAAATATACTTACTACTTTCATTATCATCAATATAACATGCATTATTACCCATATTGTGCAGTTATTATCGCTAGAACTGTAATAATTATACTTATTACTTATATTATTATCAATATAACATGCATTATTACCCATATAATGCAGTTATTATCGCTAGAACTGTAATAATTATACTTATTACTTATATTATTATCAATATAACATGCATTATTACCCATATAATGCAGTTATTATCGCTAGAACTGTAATAATTATACTTATTACGTATATTATTATCAATATAACATGCATTATTACCCATATAATGGAGTTATTATCGCTAGAACTGTAATAATTATACTTATTACTTACATTATTAGCAATATAACGTGCATTATTACCCATATAATGCAGTTATTATCGACAGAAGTATAATAAATATACTTATTACTTTTATGATTATCAATATAACAGGCACTAATAGCCATATTTTAGTATTATTATCGCTAGAACTGTAATAATTATACTTATTACTTATATTATTATCAATATAACATGCATTATTACCCATATTATGCAGTTATTATCGCTAGAACTATAATAAATATACTTATTACTCCCAATATTATCAATATAACATGCATTATTACCCATATAATGCAGTTATTATCGCTAGTACTGTAATAATTATACTTATTACTTATATTATTAGCAATATAACGTGCATTATTACCCATATAATGCAGTTATTATCGCTAAACTGTAATAATTATACTTATTACTTATATTATTATCAATATAACATGCATTATTGCCCATATTATGCAGTTATTATCGCTAGAACTGTAATAATTATACTTATTGCTCCCGATATTATCAATATAACATGCATTATTACCCATATAATGCAGTTATTATCGACAGAAGTATAATAAATATACTTATTACTTTTATTATTATCAGTATAACATGTACTATTAGCCATATTTTACTATTCTTATCGCTAGAACTGTAATAATTATACTTATTACTCCCGATATTATCAATATAACATGCATTATTACGCATATAATGCAGTTATTATCGCTAGAACTGCAACAAATATACTTACTACTTTCATTATCATCAATATAACATGCATTATTACCCATATTGTGCAGTTATTATCGATAGAACTGTAATAATTATACTTATTACTTATATTATTATCAATATAACATGCATTATTACCCATATAATGCAGTTATTATAGCTAGAACTCTAATAAATATACTTACTACTTTCATTATCATCAATATAAGATGCATTATTACCCATATTATGCAGTTATTATCGATAAAACTATAATAAATATACTTATTACTTTTATTATCATCAATATAACATGCATTGTTACCCACATTATGCAGTTATTATCGGTAGAACTGTAATAAATATACTTATTACTTTTATTATTATCAATATAACATGCACTATTTGCCATATATTACTGTTATTATCGCTAGAACTATAATAATTATACTTATTGCTCCCGATATTATCAATATAACATGCATTATTACCCATATAATGCAGTTATTATCGCTAGAACTGTAATAATTATACTTGTTACTTATATTATTAGCAATATAACGTGCATTATTACCCATATAATGCAGTTATTATCGCTAGAACCGTAATAATTATACTTATTACTTATATTATTATCAATATAACATGCATTATTTCCCACATTATGCAGTTATTATAGCTGGAACTATAATAAATATACGTATTACTTTTATTATCATCAATATAACATGCATTATTACCCATATAATGCAGTTATTATCGCTAGAACTCTAATAAATATACTTACTACTTTCATTATCATCAATATAACATGCATTATTACCCATATTATGCAGTTATTATCGATAGAACTATAATAAATATACTTATTACTTATATTATTAGCTGTATAACGTGCATTATTACCCATATAATGCAGTTATTATCGCTAGAACTGTAATAATTATACTTATTACTTATATTATTATCAATATAACATGCATTATTACCCATATAATGGAGTCATTATCGCTAGAACTGTAATAAATATACTTATTACTTTTATTATTATCAATATAACATGCACTATTTGCCATATTTTACTATTATTATCGCTAGAACTATAATAATTATACTTAATACTCCCCATATTATCAATACAACATGCATTATTACCCATATAATGCAGTTATTATCGCTAGAACTGTAATAATTATACTTATTACTTATATTATTATCAATATAACATGCACTATTACCCTTATAATGCAGTTATTATCGATAGAACTGTAATAAATATAGTTATTACTATTATTATTATCAATATAACATGCACTATTAGCCATATTTTACTATTATTATCGCTAGAACTATAGTAATTATACTTATTACTCCCGATATTATCAATATAACATGCATTATTACGCAAATAATGCAGTTATTATCGCTAGAACTGTAATAAATATACTTACTACTTTCATTATCATCAATATAACATGCATTATTGCCCATATTATGCAGTTATTATCGCTAGAACGGTAATAATTATACTTATTACGTATATTATTATCAATATAACATGCATTATTACCCATATAATGCAGTTATTATGGACAGAAGTATAATAAATATACTTATTACTTTTATGATTATCAATATAACAGGCACTAATAGCCATATTTTAGTATTATTATCGCTAGAACTGTAATAATTATACTTATTACTTATATTATTATCAATATAACATGCTTTATTACCCATATAATGCAGTTATTATCGCTAGAACTGTAACAAATATACTTACTACTTTCATTATCATCAATATAACATGCATTAGTACCCATATAATGCAGGTATTATCGACACAAGTATAATAAATATACTTATTACTATTATTATTATCAATATAACAGACACTCTTAGCCATATTTTACTAGTATTATCGCTAGAACTGTAATAATTATACTTATTACTCCCGATATTATCAATATAACATCCATTATTACCCATATAATGCAGTTATTATCGCTAGAACTCTAATAAATATACTTACTACTTTCATTATCATCAATATAACATGCATTATTACCCATATAATGCAGTTATTATCGCTAGAACTATAATAAATATACGTATTACTTTTATTATCATCAATATAACACGCATTATTACCCATATAATGGAGTTATTATCGCTAGAACTGTAATAATTATACTTATTACTCCCGATATTATCAATATAACATGCATTATTACTCATATAATGCAGTTATTATCGCTAGAACTGTAACAAATATACTTACTACTTTCATTATCATCAATATAACATGCATTATTACCCATATTGTGCTGTTATTATCGCTAGAACTGTAATAATTATACTTATTACTTATATTATTATCAATATAACATGCATTATTACCCATATAATGGAGTTATTATCGCTAGAACTGTAGTAATTATACTTATTACTAATATTATTATCAATATTACATGCATTATTACCCATATAATGCAGTTATTATCGACAGAAGTATAATAAATATACTTATTACTTTTATTATTATCAATATAACAGGCACTAAGAGCCATATATTACTATTATTATCGCTAGAACTGTAATAATTATACTTATTACTCCCGATATTATCAATATAACATGCATTATTACTCATATAATGCAGTTATTATCGCAAGAACTGTAACAAATATACTTACTACTTTCATTGTCATCAATATAACATGCACTATTACCCATATTGTGCAGTTATTATCGATAGAACTATAATAAATATACTTATTACTTTTATTATTATCAATATAACATGCATTATTACCCGTATAATGCAGTTATTATCGCTAGAACTGTAATAATTATACTTATTACTTATATTATTAGCAATATAACGTGCATTATTACCCATATAATGCAGTTATTATCGCTAGAACTGTAATAATTATACCTATTACTTATATTATTATCAATATAACATGCATTATTACCCATATAATGGAGTTATTATCGCTAGAACTGTAATAATTATACTTATTACTTATATTATTATCAATATAACATGCATTATTACCCATATAATGCAGTTATTATCGCTGGAACTGTAATAATTATACTTGTTACTTATATTATTAGCAATATAACGTGCATTATTACCCATATAATGCAGTTATTATCGCTAAACTGTAATAATTATACTTATTACTTATATTATTATCAATATAACATGCATTATTACCCATATTATGCAGTTATTATCGCTAGAACTATAATAAATATACTTATTACTCCCAATATTATCAATATAACATGCATTATTACCCATATAATGCAGTTATTATCGCTAGAACTGTAATAATTATACTTATTACTCCCGATATTATCAATATAACATGCATTATTACGCATATAATGCAGTTATTATCGCTAGAACTGCAACAAATATACTTACTACTTTCATTATCATCAATATAACATGCATTATTACCCATATTGTGCAGTTATTATCGATAGAACTGTAATAATTATACTTATTACTTATATTATTATCAATATAACATGCATTATTACCCATATAATGCAGTTATTATAGCTAGAACTCTAATAAATATACTTACTACTTTCATTATCATCAATATAAGATGCATTATTACCCATATTATGCAGTTATTATCGATAAAACTATAATAAATATACTTATTACTTTTATTATCATCAATATAACATGCATTGTTACCCACATTATGCAGTTATTATCGGTAGAACTGTAATAAATATACTTATTACTTTTATTATTATCAATATAACATGCACTATTTGCCATATATTACTATTATTATCGCTAGAACTATAATAATTATACTTATTACTCCCGATATTATCAATATAACATGCATTATTACCCATATAATGCAGTTATTATCGCTAGAACTGTAATAATTATACTTGTTACTTATATTATTAGCAATATAACGTGCATTATTACCCATATAATGCAGTTATTATCGCTAGAACCGTAATAATTATACTTACTACTTATATTATTATCAATATAACATGCATTATTTCCCATATTATGCAGTTATTATAGCTGGAACTATAATAAATATACGTATTACTTTTATTATCATCAATATAACATGCATTATTACCCATATAATGCAGTTATTATCGCTAGAACTCTAATAAATATACTTACTACTTTCATTATCATCAATATAACATGCATTATTACCCATATAATGCAGTTATTATCGCTAGAACTGTAATAATTATACTTATTACTTATATTATTATCAATATAACATGCATTATTACCCATATAATGGAGTTATTATCGCTAGAACTGTAATAAATATACTTATTACTTTTATTATTATCAATATAACATGCACTATTTGCCATATTTTACTATTATTATCGCTAGAACTATAATAATTATACTTAATACTCCCCATATTATCAATATAACATGCATTATTACCCATATAATGCAGTTATTATCGCTAGAACTGTAATAATTATACTTGTTATTTATATTATTAGCAATATAACGTGCATTATTACCCATATAATGCAGTTATTATCGCTAGAACTGTATTAATTATACTTATTACTTATATTATTATCAATATAACATACATTATTACCCATATAATGGAGTTATTATCGCTAGAACTGTAATAATTATACTTATTACTTAAATTATTATCAATATAACATGCATTATTACCCATATAATGCAGTTATTATCGACAGAAGTATAATAAATATACTTATTACTTTTATTATTATCAATATAACAGGAACTAATAGCCATATTTTACTAGTATTATCGCTAGAACTGTAATAATAATACTTATTACTCCCGATATTATCAATATAACATCCATTATTACCCATATAATGCAGTTATTATTGCTAGAACTCTAATAAATATACTTACTACTTTCATTATCATCAATATAACATGCATTATTACCCATATTATGCAGTTATTATCGATAGAACTATAATAAATATACTTATTACTTTTATTATCATCAATATAACATGCATTATTACCCATATTATGCAGTTATTATCGATAGAACTATAATAAATATACTTATTACTTTTATTATTATCAATATAACATGCATTATTACCCGTATAATGCAGTTATTATCGCTAGAACTGTAATAATTATACTTATTACTTATATTATTATCAATATAACATGCATTATTACCCATATAGTGGAGTTATTATCTCTAGAACTCTAATAAATATACTTACTACTTTCATTATCATCAATATAACATGCATTATTGCCCATATTATGCAGTTATTATCGATAGAACTATAATAAATATACTTATTACTTATATTATTAGCTGTATAACGTGCATTATTACCCATATAATGCAGTTATTATCGCTAGAACAGTAATAATTATACTTATTACTTATATTATTATAAATATAACATGCATTATTACCCATATAATGGAGTTATTATCGCTAGAACTGTAATAATTATACTTATTACGTATATTATTATCAATATAACATGCATTATTACCCATATAACGCAGTTATTATCGACAGAAGTATAATAAATATACTTATTACTTTTATGATTATCAATATAACAGGCACTAATAGCCATATTTTAGTATTATTATCGCTAGAACTGTAATAATTATACTTATTACTTATATTATTATCAATATAACATGCTTTATTACCCATATAATGCAGTTATTATCGCTAGAACTGTAACAAATATACTTACTACTTTCATTATCATCAATATAACATGCATTATTACCCATATTGTGCAGTTATTATCGCTAGAACTGTAATAATTATACTTATTACTTATATTATTATCAATATAACATGCATTATTACCCATATAATGGAGTTATTATCGCTAGAACTGTAGTAATTATACTTATTACTAATATTATTATCAATATTACATGCATTATTACCCATATAATGCAGTTATTATCGACAGAAGTATAATAAATATACTTATTACTTTTATTATTATCAATATAACAGGCACTAATAGCCATATTTTACTATTATTATCGCTAGAACTGTAATAATTATACTTATTACTCCCGATATTATCAATATAACATGCATTATTACTCATATAATGCAGTTATTATCGCAAGAACTGTAACAAATATACTTACTACTTTCATTATCATCAATATAACATGCATTATTACCCATATTGTGCAGTTATTATCGCTAGAACTGTAATAATTATACTTATTACTTATATTATTATCAATATAACATGCATTATTACCCATATAATGGAGATATTATCGCTAGAACTGTAGTAATTATACTTATTACTTATATTATTATCAATATAACATGCATTATTACCCATATAATGCAGTTATTATCGACAGAAGTATAATAAATATACTTATTACTTTTATTATTATCAATATAACAGGCACTAATAGCCATATTTTACTATTATTATCGCTAGAACTGTAATAATTATACTTATTACTCCCGATATTATCAATATAACATGCATTATTACTCATATAATGCAGTTATTATCGCAAGAACTGTAACAAATATACTTACTACTTTCATTATCATCAATATAACATGCACTATTACCCATATTGTGCAGTTATTATCGATAGAACTATAATAAATATACTTATTACTTTTATTATTATCAATATAACATGCATTATTACCCGTATAATGCAGTTATTATCGCTAGAACTGTAATAATTATACTTATTACTTATATTACTATCAATATAACATGCATTATTACCCATATAGTGGAGTTATTATCTCTAGAACTCTAATAAATATACTTACTACTTTCATTATCATCAATATAACATGCATTATTACCCATATTATGCAGTTATTATCGATAGAACTATAATAAATATACTTACTACTTTTATTATCATCAATATAACATGCATTATTACCCATATTATGCAGTTATTATCGCTAGAACTGTGATAATTATACTTATTACTTATATTATTAGCAATATAACGTGCATTATTACCCATATAATGCAGTTATTATCGCTAGAACTGTAATAATTATACTTATTACTTATATTATTATCAATATAACATGCATTATTACCCATATAATGCAGTTATTATCGATAGAACTGTAATAAATATAGTTATTACTATTATTATTATCAATATAACATGCACTATTAGCCATATTTTACTATTATTATCGCTAGAACTATAGTAATTATACTTATTACTCCCGATATTATCAATATAACATGCATTATTACGCAAATAATGCAGTTATTATCGCTAGAACTGTAATAAATATACTTACTACTTTCATTATCATCAATATAACATGCATTATTGCCCATATTATGCAGTTATTATCGCTAGAACAGTAATAATTATACTTATTACTTATATTATTATCAATATAACATGCATTATTACCCATATAATGGAGTTATTATCGCTAGAACTGTAATAATTATACTTATTACGTATATTATTATCAATATAACATGCATTATTACCCATATAATGCAGTTATTATCGACAGAAGTATAATAAATATACTTATTACTTTTATGATTATCAATATAACAGGCACTAATAGCCATATTTTAGTATTATTATCGCTAGAACTGTAATAATTATACTTATTACTTATATTATTATCAATATAACATGCTTTATTACCCATATAATGCAGTTATTATCGCTAGAACTGTAACAAATATACTTACTACTTTCATTATCATCAATATAACATGCATTATTACCCATATTGTGCAGTTATTATCGCTAGAACTGTAATAATTATACTTATTACTTATATTATTATCAATATAACATGCATTATTACCCATATAATGCAGTTATTATCGCTAGAACTGTAATAATTATACTTATTACTTATATTATTATCAATATAACATGCATTATTACCCATATAATGCAGTTATTATCGCTAGAACTGTAATAATTATACTTATTACGTATATTATTATCAATATAACATGCATTATTACCCATATAATGGAGTTATTATCGCTAGAACTGTAATAATTATACTTATTACTTACATTATTAGCAATATAACGTGCATTATTACCCATATAATGCAGTTATTATCGCTAGAACTGTAATAATTATACTTATTACTTATATTATTATCAATATAACATGCATTATTACCCATATAATGCAGTTATTATCGATAGAACTGTAATAAATATAGTTATTACTATTATTATTATCAATATAACATGCACTATTAGCCATATTTTACTATTATTATCGCTAGAACTATAGTAATTATACTTATTACTCCCGATATTATCAATATAACATGCATTATTACGCAAATAATGCAGTTATCATCGCTAGAACTGTAATAAATATACTTACTACTTTCATTATCATCAATATAACATGCATTATTGCCCATATTATGCAGTTATTATCGCTAGAACAGTAATAATTATACTTATTACTTATATTATTATCAATATAACATGCATTATTACCCATATAATGGAGTTATTATCGCTAGAACTGTAATAATTATACTTATTACGTATATTATTATCAATTTAACATGCATTATTACCCATATAATGCAGTTATTATCGACAGAAGTATAATAAATATACTTATTACTTTTATGATTATCAATATAACAGGCACTAATAGCCATATATTAGTATTATTATCGCTAGAACTGTAATAATTATACTTATTACTTATATTATTATCAATATAACATGCTTTATTACCCATATAATGCAGTTATTATCGCTAGAACTGTAACAAATATACTTACTACTTTCATTATCATCAATATAACATGCATTATTACCCATATTGTGCAGTTATTATCGCTAGAACCGTAATAATTATACTTATTACTTATATTATTATCAATATAACATGCATTATTACCCATATAATGCAGTTATTATCGCTAGAACTGTAATAATTATACTTATTACTTATATTATTATCAATATAACATGCATTATTACCCATATAATGCAGTTATTATCGCTAGAACTGTAATAATTATACTTATTACGTATATTATTATCAATATAACATGCATTATTACCCATATAATGGAGTTATTATCGCTAGAACTGTAATAATTATACTTATTACTTATATTATTATCAATATAACATGCATTATTACCCATATAATGCAGTTATTATCGACAGAAGTATAATAAATATACTTATTACTTTTATTATTATCAGTATAACATGTACTATTAGCCATATTTTACTATTCTTATCGCTAGAAGTATAATAATTATACTTATTACTCCCGATATTATCAATATAACATGCATTAGTACCCATATAATGCAGGTATTATCGACACAAGTATAATAAATATACTTATTACTATTATTATTATCAATATAACAGACACTCTTAGCCATATTTTACTAGTATTATCGCTAGAACTGTAATAATTATACTTATTACTCCCGATATTATCAATATAACATCCATTATTACCCATATAATGCAGTTATTATCGCTAGAACTCTAATAAATATACTTACTACTTTCATTATCATCAATATAACATGCATTATTACCCATATAATGCAGTTATTATCGCTAGAACTATAATAAATATAGGTATTACTTTTATTATCATCGATATAACACGCATTATTACCCATATAATGGAGTTATTATCGCTAGAACTGTAATAATTATACTTATTACTCCCGATATTATCAATATAACATGCATTATTACTCATATAATGCAGTTATTATCGCTAGAACTGCAACAAATATACTTACTACTTTCATTATCATCAATATAACATGCATTATTACCCATATTGTGCAGTTATTATCGCTAGAACTGTAATAATTATACTTATTACTTATATTATTATCAATATAACATGCATTATTACCCATATAATGGAGTTATTATCGCTAGAACTGTAGTAATTATACTTATTACTTATATTATTATCAATATAACATGCATTATTACCCATATAATGCAGTTATTATCGACAGAAGTATAATAAATATACTTATTACTTTTATTATTATCAATATAACAGGCACTAATAGCCATATTTTACTATTATTATCGCTAGAACTGTAATAATTATACTTATTACTCCCGATATTATCAATATAACATGCATTATTACTCATATAATGCAGTTATTATCGCAAGAACTGTAACAAATATACTTACTACTTTCATTATCATCAATATAACATGCACTATTACCCATATTGTGCAGTTATTATCGATAGAACTATAATAAATATACTTATTACTTTTATTATTATCAATATAACATGCATTATTACCCGTATAATGCAGTTATTATCGCTAGAACTGTAATAATTATACTTATTACTTATATTATTAGCAATATAACGTGCATTATTACCCATATAATGCAGTTATTATCGCTAGAACTGTAATAATTATACTTATTACTTATATTATTATCAATATAACATGCATTATTACCCATATAATGGAGTTATTATCGCTAGAACTGTAACAATTATACTTATTACTTATATTATTATCAATATAACATGCATTATTACCCATATAATGCAGTTATTATCGCTAGAACTGTAATAATTATACTTATTACTTATATTATTATCAATATAACATGCATTATTACCCATATAATGCAGTTATTATCGCTAGAACTGTAATAATTATACTTATTACGTATATTATTATCAATATAACATGCATTATTACCCATATAATGGAGTTATTATCGCTAGAACTGTAATAATTATACTTATTACTTATATTATTATCAATATAACATGCATTATTACCCATATAATGCAGTTATTATCGACAGAAGTATAATAAATATACTTATTACTTTTATTATTATCAGTATAACATGTACTATTAGCCATATTTTACTATTCTTATCGCTAGAACTATAATAATTATACTTATTACTCCCGGTTTATTATCAAAATAACTTGCACTAGTACCCATATAATGCAGGTACTATCGACAGAAATATAATAAATATACTTATTACTATTATTATTATCAATGTAACAGACACTCTTAGGCATATTTTACTAGTATTATCGCTAGAACTGTAATAATTATACTTATTACTCCCGATATTATCAATATAACATGCATTATTACGCATATAATGCAGTTATTATCGACAGAAGTATAATAAATATACTTATTACTTTTATTATTATCAATATAGCAGGCACTCTTAGCCATATTTTACTAGTATTATCGCTAGAACTGTAATAATTATACTTATTACTCCCGATATTATCAATATAACACCCATTATTACCCATATAATGCAGTTATTATCGCTAGAACTCTAATAAATGTACTTATTACTTTTATTATTATCAATATAACATGCACTATTTGCCATATTTTACTATTATTATCGCTAGAACTATAATAATTATACTTATTACTCCCGATATTATCAATACAACATGCACTAGTACCCATATAATGCAGGTACTATCGACAGAAGTATAATAAATATACTTATTACTTTTATTATTATCAATATAACAGGCACTCGTAGCCATATTTTACTAGTATTATCGCTAGAACTGTAATAATTATACTTATTACTTATATTATTATCAATATAACATGCATTATTACCCATATAGTGGAGTTATTATCTCTAGAACTCTAATAAATATACTTACTACTTTCATTATCATCAATATAACATGCATTATTACCCATATTATGCAGTTATTATCGATAGAACTATAATAAATATACTTATTACTTTTATTATCATCAATATAACATGCATTATTACCCATATTATGCAGTTATTATCGATAGAACTATAATAAATATACTTATTACTTTTATTATTATCAATATAACATGCATTATTACCCGTATAATGCAGTTATTATCGCTAGAACTGTAATAATTATACTTATTACTTATATTATTATCAATATAACATGCATTATTACCCATATAGTGGAGTTATTATCTCTAGAACTCTAATAAATATACTTACTACTTTCATTATCATCAATATAACATGCATTATTGCCCATATTATGCAGTTATTATCGCTAGAACAGTAATAATTATACTTATTACTTATATTATTATCAATATAACATGCATTATTACCCATATAATGGAGTTATTATCGCTAGAACTGTAATAATTATACTTATTACGTGTATTATTATCAATATAACATGCATTATTACCCATATAATGCAGTTATTATCGACAGAAGTATAATAAATATACTTATTACTTTTATGATTATCAATATAACAGGCACTAATAGCCATATTTTAGTATTATTATCGCTAGAACTGTAATAATTATACTTATTACTTATATTATTATCAATATAACATGCTTTATTACCCATATAATGCAGTTATTATCGCTAGAACTGTAACAAATATACTTACTACTTTCATTATCATCAATATAACATGCATTATTACCCATATTGTGCAGTTATTATCGCTAGAACTGTAATAATTATACTTATTACTTATATTATTATCAATATAACATGCATTATTACCCATATAATGCAGTTATTATCGCTAGAACTGTAATAATTATACTTATTACGTATATTATTATCAATATAACATGCATTATTACCCATATAATGGAGTTATTATCGCTAGAACTGTAATAATTATACTTATTACTTATATTATTATCAATATAACATGCATTATTACGCATATAATGCAGTTATTATCGACAGAAGTATAATAAATATACTTATTACTTTTATTATTATCAATATAACAGGCACTCTTAGCCATATTTTACTAGTATTATCGCTAGAACTGTAATAATTATACTTATTACTCCCGATATTATCAATATAACACCCATTATTACCCATATAATGCAGTTATTATCGCTAGAACTCTAATAAATGTACTTACTACTTTCATTATCATCAATATAACATGCATTATTACCCATATTATGCAGTTATTATCGATAGAACTATAATAAATATACTTATTACTTTTATTATTATCAATATAACATGCACTATTTGCCATATTTTACTATTATTATCGCTAGAACTATAATAATTATACTTATTACTCCCCATATTATCAATATAACATGCATTATTACCCATCTAATGCAGGTACTATCGACAGAAATATAATAAATATACTTATTACTATTATTATTATCAATATAACAGACACTCTTAGGCATATTTTACTAGTATTATCGCTAGAACTGTAATAATTATACTTATTACTCCCGATATTATCAATATAACATGCATTATTACGCATATAATGCAGTTATTATCGACAGAAGTATAATAAATGTACTTATTACTTTTATTATTATCAATATAACATGCAGTATTTGCCATATTTTACTATTCTTATCGCTAGAACTATAATAATTATACTTATTACTCCCGATATTATCAATATAACATGCACTAGTACCCATATAATGCAGGTACTATCGACAGAAGTATAATAAATATACTTATTACTTTTATTATTATCAATATAACAGGCACTCGTAGCCATATTTTACTAGTACTATCGCTAGAACTGTAATAATTATACTTATTACTTATATTATTATCAATATAACATGCATTATTACCCATATAGTGGAGTTATTATCTCTAGAACTCTAATAAATATACTTACTACTTTCATTATCATCAATATAACATGCATTATTACCCATATTATGCAGTTATTATCGATAGAACTATAATAAATATACTTATTACTTTTATTATCATCAATATAACATGCATTATTACCCATATTATGCAGTTATTATCGATAGAACTATAATAAATATACTTATTACTTTTATTATTATCAATATAACATGCATTATTACCCGTATAATGCAGTTATTATCGCTAGAACTGTAATAATTATACTTATTACTTATATTATTATCAATATAACATGCATTATTACCCATATAGTGGAGTTATTATCTCTAGAACTCTAATAAATATACTTACTACTTTCATTATCATCAATATAACATGCATTATTGCCCATATTATGCAGTTATTATCGCTAGAACAGTAATAATTATACTTATTACTTATATTATTATCAATATAACATGCATTATTACCCATATAATGGAGTTATTATCGCTAGAACTGTAATAATTATACTTATTACGTATATTATTATCAATATAACATGCATTATTACCCATATAATGCAGTTATTATCGACAGAAGTATAATAAATATACTTATTACTTTTATGATTATCAATATAACAGGCACTAATAGCCATATTTTAGTATTATTATCGCTAGAACTGTAATAATTATACTTATTACTTATATTATTATCAATATAACATGCTTTATTACCCATATAATGCAGTTATTATCGCTAGAACTGTAACAAATATACTTACTACTTTCATTATCATCAATATAACATGCATTATTACCCATATTGTGCAGTTATTATCGCTAGAACTGTAATAATTATACTTATTACTTATATTATTATCAATATAACATGCATTATTACCCATATAATGCAGTTATTATCGCTAGAACTGTAATAATTATACTTATTACGTATATTATTATCAATATAACATGCATTATTACCCATATAATGGAGTTATTATCGCTAGAACTGTAATAATTATACTTATTACTTATATTATTATCAATATAACATGCATTATTACCCATATAATGCAGTTATTATCGACAGAAGTATAATAAATATACTTATTACTTTTATTATTATCAGTATAACATGTACTATTAGCCATATTTTACTATTCTTATCGCTAGAACTATAATAATTATACTTATTACTCCCGGTTTATTATCAAAATAACTTGCACTAGTACCCATATAATGCAGGTACTATCGACAGAAATATAATAAATATACTTATTACTATTATTATTATCAATGTAACAGACACTCTTAGGCATATTTTACTAGTATTATCGCTAGAACTGTAATAATTATACTTATTACTCCCGATATTATCAATATAACATGCATTATTACGCATATAATGCAGTTATTATCGACAGAAGTATAATAAATATACTTATTACTTTTATTATTATCAATATAACAGGCACTCTTAGCCATATTTTACTAGTATTATCGCTAGAACTGTAATAATTATACTTATTACTCCCGATATTATCAATATAACACCCATTATTACCCATATAATGCAGTTATTATCGCTAGAACTCTAATAAATGTACCTACTACTTTCATTATCATCAATATAACATGCATTATTACCCATATTATGCAGTTATTATCGATAGAACTATAATAAATATACTTATTACTTTTATTATTATCAATATAACATGCACTATTTGCCATATTTTACTATTATTATCGCTAGAACTATAATAATTATACTTATTACTCCCCATATTATCAATATAACATGCATTATTACCCATCTAATGCAGGTACTATCGACAGAAATATAATAAATATACTTATTACTATTATTATTATCAATATAACAGACACTCTTAGGCATATTTTACTAGTATTATCGCTAGAACTGTAATAATTATACTTATTACTCCCGATATTATCAATATAACATGCATTATTACGCATATAATGCAGTTATTATCGACAGAAGTATAATAAATGTACTTATTACTTTTATTATTATCAATATAACATGCACTATTTGCCATATTTTACTATTCTTATCGCTAGAACTATAATAATTATACTTATTACTCCCGATATTATCAATATAACATGCACTAGTACCCATATAATGCAGGTACTATCGACAGAAGTATAATAAATATACTTATTACTTTTATTATTATCAATATAACAGGCACTCGTAGCCATATTTTACTAGTATTATCGCTAGAACTGTAATAATTATACTTATTACTTATATTATTATCAATATAACATGCATTATTACCCATATAGTGGAGTTATTATCTCTAGAACTCTAATAAATATACTTACTACTTTCATTATCATCAATATAACATGCATTATTGCCCATATTATGCAGTTATTATCGCTAGAACAGTAATAATTATACTTATTACTTATATTATTATCAATATAACATGCATTATTACCCATATAATGGAGTTATTATCGCTAGAACTGTAATAATTATACTTATTACGTATATTATTATCAATATAACATGCATTATTACCCATATAATGCAGTTATTATCGACAGAAGTATAATAAATATACTTATTACTTTTATGATTATCAATATAACAGGCACTAATAGCCATATTTTAGTATTATTATCGCTAGAACTGTAATAATTATACTTATTACTTGTATTATTATCAATATAACATGCTTTATTACCCATATAATGCAGTTATTATCGCTAGAACTGTAACAAATATACTTACTACTTTCATTATCATCAATATAACATGCATTATTACCCATATTGTGCAGTTATTATCGCTACAACTGTAATAATTATACTTATTACTTATATTATTATCAATATAACATGCATTATTACCCATATAATGCAGTTATTATCGCTAGAACTGTAATAATTATACTTATTACTTATATTATTATCAATATAACATGCATTATTACCCATATAATGCAGTTATTATCGCTAGAACTGTAATAATTATACTTATTACGTATATTATTATCAATATAACATGCATTATTACCCATATAATGGAGTTATTATCGCTAGAACTGTAATAATTATACTTATTACTTATATTATTATCAATATAACATGCATTATTACCCATATAATGCAGTTATTATCGACAGAAGTATAATAAATATACTTATTACTTTTATTAT
This sequence comes from Megachile leachella, assembly GCA_963576845.1. NCBI lineage: Eukaryota > Metazoa > Arthropoda > Insecta > Hymenoptera > Megachilidae > Megachile > Megachile leachella. The sequence continues at coordinate 131,624 of CAUYWW010000016.1, read as the reverse complement.
TATCAGTATAACATGTACTATTAGCCATATTTTACTATTCTTATCGCTAGAAGTATAATAATTATACTTATTACTCCCGATATTATCAATATAACATGCATTAGTACCCATATAATGCAGGTATTATCGACACAAGTATAATAAATATACTTATTACTATTATTATTATCAATATAACAGACACTCTTAGCCATATTTTACTAGTATTATCGCTAGAACTGTAATAATTATACTTATTACTCCCGATATTATCATTATAACATCCATTATTACCCATATAATGCAGTTATTATCGCTAGAACTCTAATAAATATACTTACTACTTTCATTATCATCAATATAACATGCATTATTACCCATATAATGCAGTTATTATCGCTAGAACTATAATAAATATACGTATTACTTTTATTATCATCAATATAACACGCATTATTACCCATATAATGGAGTTATTATCGCTAGAACTGTAATAATTATACTTATTACTCCCGATATTATCAATATAACATGCATTATTACTCATATAATGCAGTTATTATCGCTAGAACTGTAACAAATATACTTACTACTTTCATTATCATCAATATAACATGCATTATTACCCATATTGTGCAGTTATTATCGCTAGAACTGTAATAATTATACTTATTACTTATATTATTATCAATATAACATGCATTATTACCCATATAATGGAGTTATTATCGCTAGAACTGTAGTAATTATACTTATTACTTATATTATTATCAATATAACATGCATTATTACCCATATAATGCAGTTATTATCGACAGAAGTATAATAAATGTACTTATTACTTTTATTATTATCAATATAACAGGCACTAATAGCCATATTTTACTATTATTATCGCTAGAACTGTAATAATTATACTTATTACTCCCGATATTATCAATATAACATGCATTATTACTCATATAATGCAGTTATTATCGCAAGAACTGTAACAAATATACTTACTACTTTCATTATCATCAATATAACATGCACTATTACCCATATTGTGCAGTTATTATCGATAGAACTATAATAAATATACTTATTACTTTTATTATTATCAATATAACATGCATTATTACCCGTATAATGCAGTTATTATCGCTAGAACTGTAATAATTATACTTATTACTTATATTATTATCAATATAACATGCATTATTACCCATATAGTGGAGTTATTATCTCTAGAACTCTAATAAATATACTTACTACTTTCATTATCATCAATATAACATGCATTATTACCCATATTATGCAGTTATTATCGATAGAACTATAATAAATATACTTATTACTTTTATTATCATCAATATAACATGCATTATTACCCATATTATGCAGTTATTATCGCTAGAACTATAATAAATATACTTATTACTCCCAATATTATCAATATAACATGCATTATTACCCATATAATGCAGTTATTATCGCTAGAACTGTGATAATTATACTTATTACTTATATTATTAGCAATATAACGTGCATTATTACCCATATAATGCAGTTATTATCGCTAGAACTGTAATAATTATACTTATTACTTATATTATTATCAATATAACATGCATTATTACCCATATAATGCAGTTATTATCGATAGAACTGTAATAAATATAGTTATTACTATTATTATTATCAATATAACATGCACTATTAGCCATATTTTACTATTATTATCGCTAGAACTATAGTAATTATACTTATTACTCCCGATATTATCAATATAACATGCTTTATTACCCATATAATGCAGTTATTATCGCTAGAACTGTAACAAATATACTTACTACTTTCATTATCATCAATATAACATGCATTATTACCCATATTGTGCAGTTATTATCGCTAGAACTGTAATAATTATACTTATTACTTATATTATTATCAATATAACATGCATTATTACCCATATAATGCAGTTATTATCGCTAGAACTGTAATAATTATACTTATTACTTATATTATTATCAATATAACATGCATTATTACCCATATAATGGAGTTATTATCGCTAGAACTGTAACAATTATACTTATTACTTATATTATTATCAATATAACATGCATTATTACCCATATAATGCAGTTATTATCGACAGAAGTATAATAAATATACTTATTACCTTTATTATTATCAGTATAACATGTACTATTAGCCATATTTTACTATTCTTATCGCTAGAACTATAATAATTATACTTATTACTCCCGATATTATCAAAATAACTTGCACTAGTACCCATATAATGCAGGTACTATCGACAGAAATATAATAAATATACTTATTACTATTATTATTATCAATATAACAGACACTCTTAGGCATATTTTACTAGTATTATCGCTAGAACTGTAATAATTATACTTATTACTCCCGATATTATCAATATAACATGCATTATTACGCATATAATGCAGTTATTATCGACAGAAGTATAATAACTATACTTATTACTTTTATTATTATCAATATAACAGGCACTCTTAGCCATATTTTACTAGTATTATCGCTAGAACTGTAATAATTATACTTATTACTCCCGATATTATCAATATAACACCCATTATTACCCATATAATGCAGTTATTATCGCTAGAACTCTAATAAATATACTTACTACTTTCATTATCATCAATATAACATGCATTATTACCCATATTATGCAGTTATTATCGATAGAACTATAATAAATATACTTATTACTTTTATTATTATCAATATAACATGCACTATTTGCCATATTTTACTATTATTATCGCTAGAACTATAATAATTATACTTATTACTCCCCATATTATCAATATAACATGCATTATTACCCATCTAATGCAGGTACTATCGACAGAAATATAATAAATATACTTATTACTATTATTATTATCAATATAACAGACACTCTTAGGCATATTTTACTATTATTATCGCTAGAACTGTAATAATTATACTTATTACTCCCGATATTATCAATATGACATGCATTATTACGCATATAATGCAGTTATTATCGACAGAAGTATAATAAATATACTTATTACTTTTATTATTATCAATATAACATGCACTATTTGCCATATTTTACTATTATTATCGCTAGATCTATAATAATTATACTTATTACTCCCCATATTATCAATATAACATGCATTATTACCCATATAATGCAGTTATTATCGCTAGAACTGTAATAATTATACTTGTTACTTATATTATTAGCAATATAACGTCCATTATTACCCATATAATGCAGTTATTATCGCTAGAACTGTAATAATTATACTTATTACTTATATTGTTATCAATATAACATGCATTATTACCCATATAATGGAGTTATTATCGCTAGAACTGTAGTAATTATACTTATTACTTATATTATTATCAATATAACATGCATTATTACCCATATAATGCAGTTATTATCGACAGAAGTATAATAAATATACGTATTACTTTTATTATCATTAATATAACACGCATTATTACCCATATAATGGAGTTATTATCGCTAGAACTGTAATAATTATACTTATTACTCCCGATGTTATCAATATAACATGCATTATTACTCATATAATGCAGTTATTATCGCTAGAACTGTAACAAATATACTTACTACTTTCATTATCATCAATATAACATGCATTATTACCCATATTGTGCAGTTATTATCGCTAGAACTGTAATAATTATACTTATTACTTATATTATTATCAATATAACATGCATTATTACCCATATAATGGAGTTATTATCGCTAGAACTGTAGTAATTATACTTATTACTTATATTATTATCAATATAACATGCATTATTACCCATATAATGCAGTTATTATCGACAGAAGTATAATAAATATACGTATTACTTTTATTATCATTAATATAACACGCATTATTACCCATATAATGGAGTTATTATCGCTAGAACTGTAATAATTATACTTATTACTCCCGATGTTATCAATATAACATGCATTATTACTCATATAATGCAGTTATTATCGCTAGAACTGTAACAAATATACTTACTACTTTCATTATCATCAATATAACATGCACTATTACCCATATTGTGCAGTTATTATCGATAGAACTATAATAAATATACTTATTACTTTTATTATTATCAATATAACATGCATTATTACCCGTATAATGCAGTTATTATCGCTAGAACTGTAATAATTATACTTATTACTTACATTATTAGCAATATAACGTGCATTATTACCCATATAATGCAGTTATTATCGCTAGAACTGTAATAATTATACTTATTACTTATATTATTATCAATATAACATGCATTATTACCCATATAATGGAGTTATTATCGCTAGAACTGTAACAATTATACTTATTACTTATATTGTTATCAATATAACATGCATTATTACCCATATAATGCAGTTATTATCGACAGAAGTATAATAAATATACTTATTACCTTTATTATTATCAGTATAACATGTACTATTAGCCATATTTTACTATTCTTATCGCTAGAACTATAATAATTATACTTATTACTCCCGATATTATCAAAATAACTTGCACTAGTACCCATCTAATGCAGGTACTATCGACAGAAATATAATAAATATACTTATTACTATTATTATTATCAATATAACAGACACTCTTAGGCATATTTTACTAGTATTATCGCTAGAACTGTAATAATTATACTTATTACTCCCGATATTATCAATATAACATGCATTATTACGCATATAATGCAGTTATTATCGACAGAAGTATAATAACTATACTTATTACTTTTATTATTATCAATATAACAGGCACTCTTAGCCATATTTTACTAGTATTATCGCTAGAACTGTAATAATTATACTTATTACTCCCGATATTATCAATATAACACCCATTATTACCCATATAATGCAGTTATTATCGCTAGAACTCTAATAAATATACTTACTACTTTCATTATCATCAATATAACATGCATTATTACCCATATTATGCAGTTATTATCGATAGAACTATAATAAATATACTTATTACTTTTATTATTATCAATATAACATGCACTATTTGCCATATTTTACTATTATTATCGCTAGAACTATAATAATTATACTTATTACTCCCCATATTATCAATATAACATGCATTATTACCCATCTAATGCAGGTACTATCGACAGAAACATAATAAATATACTTATTACTATTATTATTATCAATATAACAGACACTCTTAGGCATATTTTACTAGTATTATCGCTAGAACTGTAATAATTATACTTATTACTCCCGATATTATCAATATGACATGCATTATTACGCATATAATGCAGTTATTATCGACAGAAGTATAATAAATATACTTATTACTTTTATTATTATCAATATAACATGCACTATTTGCCATATTTTACTATTATTATCGCTAGAACTATAATAATTATACTTATTGCTCCCCATATTATCAATATAACATGCATTATTACCCATATAATGCAGTTATTATCGCTAGAACTGTAATAATTATACTTGTTACTTATATTATTCGCAATATAACGTGCATTATTACCCATATAATGCAGTTATTATCGCTAGAACTGTAATAATTATACTTATTACATATTGTTATCAATATAACATGCATTATTACCCATATAATGGAGTTATTATCGCTAGAACTGTAGTAATTATACTTATTACTTATATTATTATCAATATAACATGCATTATTACCCATATAATGCAGTTATTATCGCTAGAACTGTAATAATTATACTTATTACTTATATTATTATCAATATAACATGCATTATTACCCATATAATGCAGTTATTATCGCTAGAACTGTAATAATTATACTTATTACGTATATTATTATCAATATAACATGCATTATTACCCATATAATGCAGTTATTATCGACAGAAGTATAATAAATATACTTATTACTTTTATTATTATCAATATAACAGGCACTAATAGCCATATTTTACTATTATTATCGCTAGAACTGTAATAATTATACTTATTACTCCCGATATTATCAATATAACATGCATTATTACTCATATAATGCAGTTATTATCGCAAGAACTGTAACAAATATACTTACTACTTTCATTATCATCAATATAACATGCACTATTACCCATATTGTGCAGTTATTATCGATAGAACTATAATAAATATACTTATTACTTTTATTATTATCAATATAACATGCATTATTACCCGTATAATGCAGTTATTATCGCTAGAACTGTAATAATTATACTTATTACTTACATTATTAGCAATATAACGTGCATTATTACCCATATAATGCAGTTATTATCGCTAGAACTGTAATAATTATACTTATTACTTATATTATTATCAATATAACATGCATTATTACCCATATAATGGAGTTATTATCGCTAGAACTGTAACAATTATACTTATTACTTATATTATTATCAATATAACATGCATTATTACCCATATAATGCAGTTATTATCGACAGAAGTATAATAAATATACTTATTACCTTTATTATTATCAGTATAACATGTACTATTAGCCATATTTTACTATTCTTATCGCTAGAACTATAATAATTATACTTATTACTCCCGATATTATCAAAATAACTTGCACTAGTACCCATATGATGCAGGTACTATCGACAGAAATATAATAAATATACTTATTACTATTATTATTATCAATATAACAGACACTCTTAGGCATATTTTACTAGTATTATCGCTAGAACTGTAATAATTATACTTATTACTCCCGATATTATCAATATAACATGCATTATTACGCATATAATGCAGTTATTATCGACAGAAGTATAATAACTATACTTATTACTTTTATTATTATCAATATAACAGGCACTCTTAGCCATATTTTACTAGTATTATCGCTAGAACTGTAATAATTATACTTATTACTCCCGATATTATCAATATAACACCCATTATTACCCATATAATGCAGTTATTATCGCTAGAACTCTAATAAATATACTTACTACTTTCATTATCATCAATATAACATGCATTATTACCCATATTATGCAGTTATTATCGATAGAACTATAATAAATATACTTATTACTTTTATTATTATCAATATAACATGCACTATTTGCCATATTTTACTATTATTATCGCTAGAACTATAATAATTATACTTATTACTCCCCATATTATCAATATAACATGCATTATTACCCATCTAATGCAGGTACTATCGACAGAAATATAATAAATATACTTATTACTATTATTATTATCAATATAACAGACACTCTTAGGCATATTTTACTATTATTATCGCTAGAACTGTAATAATTATACTTATTACTCCCGATATTATCAATATGACATGCATTATTACGCATATAATGCAGTTATTATCGACAGAAGTATAATAAATATACTTATTACTTTTATTATTATCAATATAACATGCACTATTTGCCATATTTTACTATTATTATCGCTAGATCTATAATAATTATACTTATTACTCCCCATATTATCAATATAACATGCATTATTACCCATATAATGCAGTTATTATCGCTAGAACTGTAATAATTATACTTGTTACTTATATTATTAGCAATATAACGTGCATTATTACCCATATAATGCAGTTATTATCGCTAGAACTGTAATAATTATACTTATTACTTATATTGTTATCAATATAACATGCATTATTACCCATATAATGGAGTTTTAATCGCTAGAACTGTAGTAATTATACTTATTACTTATATTATTATCAATATAACATGCATTATTACCCATATAATGCAGTTATTATCGACAGAAGTATAATAAATATACGTATTACTTTTATTATCATTAATATAACACGCATTATTACCCATATAATGGAGTTATTATCGCTAGAACTGTAATAATTATACTTATTACTCCCGATGTTATCAATATAACATGCATTATTACTCATATAATGCAGTTATTATCGCTAGAACTGTAACAAATATACTTACTACTTTCATTATCATCAATATAACATGCACTATTACCCATATTGTGCAGTTATTATCGATAGAACTATAATAAATATACTTATTACTTTTATTATTATCAATATAACATGCATTATTACCCGTATAATGCAGTTATTATCGCTAGAACTGTAATAATTATACTTATTACTTACATTATTAGCAATATAACGTGCATTATTACCCATATAATGCAGTTATTATCGCTAGAACTGTAATAATTATACTTATTACTTATATTATTATCAATATAACATGCATTATTACCCATATAATGGAGTTATTATCGCTAGAACTGTAACAATTATACTTATTACTTATATTATTATCAATATAACATGCATTATTACCCATATAATGCAGTTATTATCGACAGAAGTATAATAAATATACTTATTACCTTTATTATTATCAGTATAACATGTACTATTAGCCATATTTTACTATTCTTATCGCTAGAACTATAATAATTATACTTATTACTCCCGATATTATCAAAATAACTTGCACTAGTACCCATCTAATGCAGGTACTATCGACAGAAATATAATAAATATACTTATTACTATTATTATTATCAATATAACAGACACTCTTAGGCATATTTTACTAGTATTATCGCTAGAACTGTAATAATTATACTTATTACTCCCGATATTATCAATATAACATGCATTATTACGCATATAATGCAGTTATTATCGACAGAAGTATAATAACTATACTTATTACTTTTATTATTATCAATATAACAGGCACTCTTAGCCATATTTTACTAGTATTATCGCTAGAACTGTAATAATTATACTTATTACTCCCGATATTATCAATATAACACCCATTATTACCCATATAATGCAGTTATTATCGCTAGAACTCTAATAAATATACTTACTACTTTCATTATCATCAATATAACATGCATTATTACCCATATTATGCAGTTATTATCGATAGAACTATAATAAATATACTTATTACTTTTATTATTATCAATATAACATGCACTATTTGCCATATTTTACTATTATTATCGCTAGAACTATAATAATTATACTTATTACTCCCCATATTATCAATATAACATGCATTATTACCCATCTAATGCAGGTACTATCGACAGAAACATAATAAATATACTTATTACTATTATTATTATCAATATAACAGACACTCTTAGGCATATTTTACTAGTATTATCGCTAGAACTGTAATAATTATACTTATTACTCCCGATATTATCAATATGACATGCATTATTACGCATATAATGCAGTTATTATCGACAGAAGTATAATAAATATACTTATTACTTTTATTATTATCAATATAACATGCACTATTTGCCATATTTTACTATTATTATCGCTAGAACTATAATAATTATACTTATTGCTCCCCATATTATCAATATAACATGCATTATTACCCATATAATGCAGTTATTATCGCTAGAACTGTAATAATTATACTTGTTACTTATATTATTCGCAATATAACGTGCATTATTACCCATATAATGCAGTTATTATCGCTAGAACTGTAATAATTATACTTATTACATATTGTTATCAATATAACATGCATTATTACCCATATAATGGAGTTATTATCGCTAGAACTGTAGTAATTATACTTATTACTTATATTATTATCAATATAACATGCATTATTACCCATATAATGCAGTTATTATCGACAGAAGTATAATAAATATACTTATTACTTTTATTATTATCAATATAACAGGCACTAATAGCCATATTTTACTATTATTATCGCTAGAACTGTAATAATTATACTTATTACTCCCGATATTATCAATATAACATGCATTATTACTCATATAATGCAGTTATTATCGCAAGAACTGTAACAAATATACTTACTACTTTCATTATCATCAATATAACATGCACTATTACCCATATTGTGCAGTTATTATCGATAGAACTATAATAAATATACTTATTACTTTTATTATTATCAATATAACATGCATTATTACCCGTATAATGCAGTTATTATCGCTAGAACTGTAATAATTATACTTATTACTTATATTATTAGCAATATAACGTGCATTATTACCCATGTAATGCAGTTATTATCGCTAGAACTGTAATAATTATACTTATTACTTATATTATTATCAATATAACATGCATTATTACCCATATAATGGAGTTATTATCGCTAGAACTGTAATAATTATACTTATTACTTATATTATTATCAATATAACATGCATTATTACCCATATAATGCAGTTATTATCGACAGAAGTATAATAAATATACTTATTACCTTTATTATTATCAGTATAACATGTACTATTAGCCATATTTTACTATTCTTATCGCTAGAACTATAATAATTATACTTATTACTCCCGATATTATCAAAATAACTTGCACTAGTACCCATATAATGCAGGTACTATCGACAGAAATATAATAAATATACTTATTACTATTATTATTATCAATATAACAGACACTCTTAGGCATATTTTACTAGTATTATCGCTAGAACTGTAATAATTATACTTATTACTCCCGATATTATCAATATAACATGCATTATTACGCATATAATGCAGTTATTATCGACAGAAGTATAATAAATATACTTATTACTTTTATTATTATCAATATAACAGGCACTCTTAGCCATATTTTACTAGTATTATCGCTAGAACTGTAATAATTATACTTATTACTCCCGATATTATCAATATAACACCCATTATTACCCATATAATGCAGTTATTATCGCTAGAACTCTAATAAATATACTTACTACTTTCATTATCATCAATATAACATGCATTATTACCCATATTATGCAATTATTATCGATAGAACTATAATAAATATACTTATTACTTTTATTATTATCAATATAACATGCACTATTTGCCATATTTTACTATTATTATCGCTAGAACTATAATAATTATACTTATTACTCCCCATATTATCAATATACCATGCATTATTACCCATCTAATGCAGGTACTATCGACAGAAATATAATAAATATACTTATTACTATTATTATTATCAATATAACAGACACTCTTAGGCATATTTTACTAGTATTATCGCTAGAACTGTAATAATTATACTTATTACTCCCGATATTATCAATATAACATGCATTATTACGCATATAATGCAGTTATTATCGCTAGAACTCTAATAAATATACTTACTACTTTCATTATCATCAATATAACATGCATTATTACCCATATAATGCAGTTATTATCGCTAGAACTATAATAAATATACGTATTACTTTTATTATCATCAATATAACACGCATTATTACCCATATAATGGAGTTATTATCGCTAGAACTGTAATAATTATACTTATTACTCCCGATATTATCAATATAACATGCATTATTACTCATATAATGCAGTTATTATCGCTAGAACTGTAACAAATATACTTACTACTTTCATTATCATCAATATAACATGCATTATGACCCATATTGTGCAGTTATTATCGCTAGAACTGTAATAATTATACTTATTACTTATATTATTATCAATATAACATGCATTATTACCCATATAATGGAGTTATTATCGCTAGAACTGTAGTAATTATACTTATTACTTATATTATTATCAATATAACATGCATTATTACCCATATAATGCAGTTATTATCGACAGAAGTATAATAAATATACTTATTACTTTTATTATTATCAATATAACAGGCACTAATAGCCATATTTTACTATTATTATCGCTAGAACTGTAATAATTATACTTATTACTCCCGATATTATCAATATAACATGCATTATTACTCATATAATGCAGTTATTATCGCAAGAACTGTAACAAATATACTTACTACTTTCATTATCATCAATATAACATGCACTATTACCCATATTGTGCAGTTATTATCGATAGAACTATAATAAATATACTTATTACTTTTATTATTATCAATATAACAAGCATTATTACCCATATAATGCAGTTATTATCGCTAGAACTGTAATAATTATACTTATTACTTATATTATTATCAATATAACATGCATTATTACCCATATAGTGGAGTTATTATCTCTAGAACTCTAATAAATATACTTACTACTTTCATTATCATCAATATAACATGCATTATTACCCATATTATGCAGTTATTATCGATAGAACTATAATAAATATACTTATTACTATTATTATCATCAATATAACATGCATTATTACCCATATTATGCAGTTATTATCGCTAGAACTATAATAAATATACTTATTACTCCTAATATTATCAATATAACATGCATTATTACCCATATAATGCAGTTATTATCGCTAGAACTGTGATAATTATACTTATTACTTATATTATTAGCAATATAACGTGCATTATTACCCATATAATGCAGTTATTATCGCTAGAACTGTAATAATTATACTTATTACTTATATTATTATCAATATAACATGCATTATTACCCATATAATGCAGTTATTATCGATAGAACTGTAATAAATATAGTTATTACTATTATTATTATCAATATAACAGGCACTAATAGCCATATTTTACTATTATTATCGCTAGAACTGTAATAATTATACTTATTACTCCCGATATTATCAATATAACATGCATTATTACTCATATAATGCAGTTATTATCGCAAGAACTGTAACAAATATACTTACTACTTTCATTATCATCAATATAACATGCACTATTACCCATATTGTGCAGTTATTATCGATAGAACTATAATAAATATACTTATTACTTTTATTATTATCAATATAACATGCATTATTACCCGTATAATGCAGTTATTATCGCTAGAACTGTAATAATTATACTTATTACTTACATTATTAGCAATATAACGTGCATTATTACCCATATAATGCAGTTATTATCGCTAGAACTGTAATAATTATACTTATTACTTATATTATTATCAATATAACATGCATTATTACCCATATAATGGAGTTATTATCGCTAGAACTGTAACAATTATACTTATTACTTATATTATTATCAATATAACATGCATTATTACCCATATAATGCAGTTATTATCGACAGAAGTATAATAAATATACTTATTACCTTTATTATTATCAGTATAACATGTACTATTAGCCATATTTTACTATTCTTATCGCTAGAACTATAATAATTATACTTATTACTCCCGATATTATCAAAATAACTTGCACTAGTACCCATATGATGCAGGTACTATCGACAGAAATATAATAAATATACTTATTACTATTATTATTATCAATATAACAGACACTCTTAGGCATATTTTACTAGTATTATCGCTAGAACTGTAATAATTATACTTATTACTCCCGATATTATCAATATAACATGCATTATTACGCATATAATGCAGTTATTATCGACAGAAGTATAATAACTATACTTATTACTTTTATTATTATCAATATAACAGGCACTCTTAGCCATATTTTACTAGTATTATCGCTAGAACTGTAATAATTATACTTATTACTCCCGATATTATCAATATAACACCCATTATTACCCATATAATGCAGTTATTATCGCTAGAACTCTAATAAATATACTTACTACTTTCATTATCATCATTATAACATGCATTATTACCCATATTATGCAGTTATTATCGATAGAACTATAATAAATATACTTATTACTTTTATTATTATCAATATAACATGCACTATTTGCCATATTTTACTATTATTATCGCTAGAACTATAATAATTATACTTATTACTCCCCATATTATCAATATAACATGCATTATTACCCATCTAATGCAGGTACTATCGACAGAAATATAATAAATATACTTATTACTATTATTATTATCAATATAACAGACACTCTTAGGCATATTTTACTATTATTATCGCTAGAACTGTAATAATTATACTTATTACTCCCGATATTATCAATATGACATGCATTATTACGCATATAATGCAGTTATTATCGACAGAAGTATAATAAATATACTTATTACTTTTATTATTATCAATATAACATGCACTATTTGCCATATTTTACTATTATTATCGCTAGATCTATAATAATTATACTTATTACTCCCCATATTATCAATATAACATGCATTATTACCCATATAATGCAGTTATTATCGCTAGAACTGTAATAATTATACTTGTTACTTATATTATTAGCAATATAACGTGCATTATTACCCATATAATGCAGTTATTATCGCTAGAACTGTAATAATTATACTTATTACTTATATTGTTATCAATATAACATGCATTATTACCCATATAATGGAGTTTTAATCGCTAGAACTGTAGTAATTATACTTATTACTTATATTATTATCAATATAACATGCATTATTACCCATATAATGCAGTTATTATCGACAGAAGTATAATAAATATACGTATTACTTTTATTATCATTAATATAACACGCATTATTACCCATATAATGGAGTTATTATCGCTAGAACTGTAATAATTATACTTATTACTCCCGATGTTATCAATATAACATGCATTATTACTCATATAATGCAGTTATTATCGCTAGAACTGTAACAAATATACTTACTACTTTCATTATCATCAATATAACATGCACTATTACCCATATTGTGCAGTTATTATCGATAGAACTATAATAAATATACTTATTACTTTTATTATTATCAATATAACATGCATTATTACCCGTATAATGCAGTTATTATCGCTAGAACTGTAATAATTATACTTATTACTTACATTGTTAGCAATATAACGTGCATTATTACCCATATAATGCAGTTATTATCGCTAGAACTGTAATAATTATACTTATTACTTATATTATTATCAATATAACATGCATTATTACCCATATAATGGAGTTATTATCGCTAGAACTGTAACAATTATACTTATTACTTATATTATTATCAATATAACATGCATTATTACCCATATAATGCAGTTATTATCGACAGAAGTATAATAAATATACTTATTACCTTTATTATTATCAGTATAACATGTACTATTAGCCATATTTTACTATTCTTATCGCTAGAACTATAATAATTATACTTATTACTCCCGATATTATCAAAATAACTTGCACTAGTACCCATCTAATGCAGGTACTATCGACAGAAATATAATAAATATACTTATTACTATTATTATTATCAATATAACAGACACTCTTAGGCATATTTTACTAGTATTATCGCTAGAACTGTAATAATTATACTTATTACTCCCGATATTATCAATATAACATGCATTATTACGCATATAATGCAGTTATTATCGACAGAAGTATAATAACTATACTTATTACTTTTATTATTATCAATATAACAGGCACTCTTAGCCATATTTTACTAGTATTATCGCTAGAACTGTAATAATTATACTTATTACTCCCGATATTATCAATATAACACCCATTATTACCCATATAATGCAGTTATTATCGCTAGAACTCTAATAAATATACTTACTACTTTCATTATCATCAATATAACATGCATTATTACCCATATTATGCAGTTATTATCGATAGAACTATAATAAATATACTTATTACTTTTATTATTATCAATATAACATGCACTATTTGCCATATTTTACTATTATTATCGCTAGAACTATAATAATTATACTTATTACTCCCCATATTATCAATATAACATGCATTATTACCCATCTAATGCAGGTACTATCGACAGAAACATAATAAATATACTTATTACTATTATTATTATCAATATAACAGACACTCTTAGGCATATTTTACTAGTATTATCGCTAGAACTGTAATAATTATACTTATTACTCCCGATATTATCAATATGACATGCATTATTACGCATATAATGCAGTTATTATCGACAGAAGTATAATAAATATACTTATTACTTTTATTATTATCAATATAACATGCACTATTTGCCATATTTTACTATTATTATCGCTAGAACTATAATAATTATACTTATTGCTCCCCATATTATCAATATAACATGCATTATTACCCATATAATGCAGTTATTATCGCTAGAACTGTAATAATTATACTTGTTACTTATATTATTCGCAATATAACGTGCATTATTACCCATATAATGCAGTTATTATCGCTAGAACTGTAATAATTATACTTATTACATATTGTTATCAATATAACATGCATTATTACCCATATAATGGAGTTATTATCGCTAGAACTGTAGTAATTATACTTATTACTTATATTATTATCAATATAACATGCATTATTACCCATATAATGCAGTTATTATCGACAGAAGTATAATAAGTATACGTATTACTTTTATTATCATTAATATAACACGCATTATTACCCATATAATGGAGTTATTATCGCTAGAACTGTAATAATTATACTTATTACTCCCGATGTTATCAATATAACATGCATTATTACTCATATAATGCAGTTATTATCGCTAGAACTGTAACAAATATACTTACTACTTTCATTATCATCAATATAACATGCATTATTACCCATATTGTGCAGTTATTATCGCTAGAACTGTAATAATTATACTTATTACTTATATTATTATCAATATAACATGCATTATTACCCATATAATGGAGTTATTATCGCTAGAACTGTAGTAATTATACTTATTACTTATATTATTATCAATATAACATGCATTATTACCCATATAATGCAGTTATTATCGACAGAAGTATAATAAATATACTTATTACTTTTATTATTATCAATATAACAGGCACTAATAGCCATATTTTACTATTATTATCGCTAGAACTGTAATAATTATACTTATTACTCCCGATATTATCAATATAACATGCATTATTACTCATATAATGCAGTTATTATCGCAAGAACTGTAACAAATATACTTACTACTTTCATTATCATCAATATAACATGCACTATTACCCATATTGTGCAGTTATTATCGATAGAACTATAATAAATATACTTATTACTTTTATTATTATCAATATAACATGCATTATTACCCGTATAATGCAGTTATTATCGCTAGAACTGTAATAATTATACTTATTACTTATATTATTAGCAATATAACGTGCATTATTACCCATGTAATGCAGTTATTATCGCTAGAACTGTAATAATTATACTTATTACTTATATTATTATCAATATAACATGCATTATTACCCATATAATGGAGTTATTATCGCTAGAACTGTAATAATTATACTTATTACTTATATTATTATCAATATAACATGCATTATTACCCATATAATGCAGTTATTATCGACAGAAGTATAATAAATATACTTATTACCTTTATTATTATCAGTATAACATGTACTATTAGCCATATTTTACTATTCTTATCGCTAGAACTATAATAATTATACTTATTACTCCCGATATTATCAAAATAACTTGCACTAGTACCCATATAATGCAGGTACTATCGACAGAAATATAATAAATATACTTATTACTATTATTATTATCAATATAACAGACACTCTTAGGCATATTTTACTAGTATTATCGCTAGAACTGTAATAATTATACTTATTACTCCCGATATTATCAATATAACATGCATTATTACGCATATAATGCAGTTATTATCGACAGAAGTATAATAAATATACTTATTACTTTTATTATTATCAATATAACAGGCACTCTTAGCCATATTTTACTAGTATTATCGCTAGAACTGTAATAATTATACTTATTACTCCCGATATTATCAATATAACACCCATTATTACCCATATAATGCAGTTATTATCGCTAGAACTCTAATAAATATACTTACTACTTTCATTATCATCAATATAACATGCATTATTACCCATATTATGCAATTA
Source organism: Megachile leachella (assembly GCA_963576845.1). Classification (NCBI taxonomy): domain Eukaryota; kingdom Metazoa; phylum Arthropoda; class Insecta; order Hymenoptera; family Megachilidae; genus Megachile; species Megachile leachella. The sequence continues at coordinate 113,662 of CAUYWW010000016.1, read as the reverse complement.
TTATCGATAGAACTATAATAAATATACTTATTACTTTTATTATTATCAATATAACATGCACTATTTGCCATATTTTACTATTATTATCGCTAGAACTATAATAATTATACTTATTACTCCCCATATTATCAATATACCATGCATTATTACCCATCTAATGCAGGTACTATCGACAGAAATATAATAAATATACTTATTACTATTATTATTATCAATATAACAGACACTCTTAGGCATATTTTACTAGTATTATCGCTAGAACTGTAATAATTATACTTATTACTCCCGATATTATCAATATAACATGCATTATTACGCATATAATGCAGTTATTATCGCTAGAACTCTAATAAATATACTTACTACTTTCATTATCATCAATATAACATGCATTATTACCCATATAATGCAGTTATTATCGCTAGAACTATAATAAATATACGTATTACTTTTATTATCATCAATATAACACGCATTATTACCCATATAATGGAGTTATTATCGCTAGAACTGTAATAATTATACTTATTACTCCCGATATTATCAATATAACATGCATTATTACTCATATAATGCAGTTATTATCGCTAGAACTGTAACAAATATACTTACTACTTTCATTATCATCAATATAACATGCATTATGACCCATATTGTGCAGTTATTATCGCTAGAACTGTAATAATTATACTTATTACTTATATTATTATCAATATAACATGCATTATTACCCATATAATGGAGTTATTATCGCTAGAACTGTAGTAATTATACTTATTACTTATATTATTATCAATATAACATGCATTATTACCCATATAATGCAGTTATTATCGACAGAAGTATAATAAATATACTTATTACTTTTATTATTATCAATATAACAGGCACTAATAGCCATATTTTACTATTATTATCGCTAGAACTGTAATAATTATACTTATTACTCCCGATATTATCAATATAACATGCATTATTACTCATATAATGCAGTTATTATCGCAAGAACTGTAACAAATATACTTACTACTTTCATTATCATCAATATAACATGCACTATTACCCATATTGTGCAGTTATTATCGATAGAACTATAATAAATATACTTATTACTTTTATTATTATCAATATAACAAGCATTATTACCCATATAATGCAGTTATTATCGCTAGAACTGTAATAATTATACTTATTACTTATATTATTATCAATATAACATGCATTATTACCCATATAGTGGAGTTATTATCTCTAGAACTCTAATAAATATACTTACTACTTTCATTATCATCAATATAACATGCATTATTACCCATATTATGCAGTTATTATCGATAGAACTATAATAAATATACTTATTACTATTATTATCATCAATATAACATGCATTATTACCCATATTATGCAGTTATTATCGCTAGAACTATAATAAATATACTTATTACTCCTAATATTATCAATATAACATGCATTATTACCCATATAATGCAGTTATTATCGCTAGAACTGTGATAATTATACTTATTACTTATATTATTAGCAATATAACGTGCATTATTACCCATATAATGCAGTTATTATCGCTAGAACTGTAATAATTATACTTATTACTTATATTATTATCAATATAACATGCATTATTACCCATATAATGCAGTTATTATCGATAGAACTGTAATAAATATAGTTATTACTATTATTATTATCAATATAACATGCACTATTAGCCATATTTTACTATTATTATCGCTAGAACTATAGTAATTATACTTATTACTCCCGATATTATCAATATAACATGCATTATTACGCAAATAATGCAGTTATTATCGCTAGAACTGTAATAAATATACTTACTACTTTCATTATCATCAATATAACATGCATTATTGCCCATATTATGCAGTTATTATCGCTAGAACAGTAATAATTATACTTATTACTTATATTATTATCAATATAACATGCATTATTACCCATATAATGCAGTTATTATCGACAGAAGTATAATAAATATACTTATTACTTTTATGATTATCAATATAACAGGCACTAATAGCCATATTTTAGTATTATTATCGCTAGAACTGTAATAATTATACTTATTACTTATATTATTATCAATATAACATGCTTTATTACCCATATAATGCAGTTATTATCGCTAGAACTGTAACAAATATACTTACTACTTTCATTATCATCAATATAACATGCATTATTACCCATATTGTGCAGTTATTATCGCTAGAACCGTAATAATTATACTTATTACTTATATTATTATCAATATAACATGCATTATTACCCATATAATGCAGTTATTATCGCTAGAACTGTAATAATTATACTTATTACGTATATTATTATCAATATAACATGCATTATTACCCATATAATGGAGTTATTATCGCTAGAACTGTAATAATTATACTTATTACTTATATTATTATCAATATAACATGCATTATTACCCATATAATGCAGTTATTATCGACAGAAGTATAATAAATATACTTATTACTTTTATTATTATCAGTATAACATGTACTATTAGCCATATTTTACTATTCTTATCGCTAGAAGTATAATAATTATACTTATTACTCCCGATATTATCAATATAACATGCATTAGTACCCATATAATGCAGGTATTATCGACACAAGTATAATAAATATACTTATTACTATTATTATTATCAATATAACAGACACTCTTAGCCATATTTTACTAGTATTATCGCTAGAACTGTAATAATTATACTTATTACTCCCGATATTATCAATATAACATCCATTATTACCCATATAATGCAGTTATTATCGCTAGAACTCTAATAAATATACTTACTACTTTCATTATCATCAATATAACATGCATTATTACCCATATAATGCAGTTATTATCGCTAGAACTATAATAAATATACGTATTACTTTTATTATCATCGATATAACACGCATTATTACCCATATAATGGAGTTATTATCGCTAGAACTGTAATAATTATACTTATTACTCCCGATATTATCAATATAACATGCATTATTACTCATATAATGCAGTTATTATCGCTAGAACTGCAACAAATATACTTACTACTTTCATTATCATCAATATAATATGCATTATTACCCATATTATGCAGTTATTATCGATAGAACTTTAATAAATATACTTATTACTTATATTATTCTCAATATAACATGCATTATTACCCATATTATGCAGTTATAATCGCTGGTACTATAATAAATATACTTACTACCTTTATTATCGTCAATATAACATGTATTATTACCCATATTATGCAGTTATTATCGATAGAACTGTAATAAATATGCTTATTACTTATATTATTAGCAATATAACGTGCATTATTACCCATAAATTGCAGTTATTATCGCTAGAACTGTAATAAATATACTTAGTACTTTTATTATCATCAATATAACATGCATTATTACCCATATTATGCAGTTATTATCGATAGAACTATAATAAATATACGTATTACTTTTATTATCATCAATATAACATGCATTATTGCCCATATTATGCAGTTACTATCGCTAGAACTATAATAACTATACTTACTACTCCCAATATTATCAATATAACATGCATTATTACCCATATAATGCAGTTATTATCGCTACAACTGTAATAATTATACTTATTAGTTATATTATTAGCAATATAACGTGCATTATTACCCATATTATGCAGTTATTATCGCTAGAACTATAATAACTGTACTTATTACTCCCAATATTATCAATATAACATGCATTATTACCCATATAATGCAGTTATTGTCGCTAGAACTGTAATAATTATACTTATTACTTTTATTATCATCAATATAACATGCATTATTACCCATATTACGCAGTTATTATCGATAGAACTATAATAATTATACTTATTACTCCCGATATTATCAATATAACATCCATTATTACCCATATAATGCAGTTATTATCGCTAGAACTGTAATAATTATACTTACTACTTTTATTATCATCAATATAACATGCATTATTACCCATATTATGCAGTTATTATCGATAGAACTGTAATAAATGTACTTATTACTTTTATTATTATCAATATAACATGCACTATTAGCCATATTTTACTATTATTATCGCTAGAACCATAATAATTATACTTATTACTCCCAATATTATCAATATAAAGTGCATTATTACCCATATAATGTAGTTATTATTGCTAGAACTGTAATAATTATACTTATTACTTATATTATTATCAATATAACATGCATTATTACCCATATTATGCAGTTATTATCGCTAGAACTATAATAAATATACGTATTACTTTTATTATCATCAATATAACATGCATTATTACCCATATTATGCACTTATTATCGCTAGAACTATAATAAATATACATATTACTTTTATTATCATCAATATAACATGCATTATTACCCATATTATGCAGCTTTATCGATAGAACTGTAATAAATATACTTATTACTTTTATTATTATCAATATAACATGCATTATTACCCATATTATGCACTTATTATCGCTAGAACTATAATAAATATACATATTACTTTTATTATCATCAATATAACATGCATTATTACCCATATTATGCAGCTTTATCGATAGAACTGTAATAAATATACTTATTACTTTTATTATTATCAATATAACATGCACTATTAGCCATATTTTACTATTATTATCGCTAGAACTGTAATAATTATACTTATTACTCCCGATATTATCAATATAACATGCATTATTACCCATATAATGCAGTTATTATCGACAGAAGTACAATAAATATACTTATTACTTTTATTATTATCAATATAACAGGCACTCTTAGCCATATTTTACTTGTATTAAAGCTAGAACTGTAATAATTATACTTATTACGCCCGATATTATCAATATAACATCCATTATTACCCATATAATGCAGTTATTATCGCTAGAACTGTAATAAATATACTTATTACTTTTATTATTATCAATATAACATGCACTATTAGCCATATGTTACTATTATTATCGCTAGAACTATAATAATTATACTTATAACTCCCGATATTATCAATATAACATGCATTATTACCCATATAATGCAGTTATTATCGCTAGAACTGTAATAATTATACTTATTCCTTATGTTATTAGCAATATAACGTGCATTATTACCTATATTATGCAGTTATTATCGCTAGAACTATAATAAATATACGTATTACTTTTATTATCATCAATATAACATGCATTATTACCCATATTATGCAGTTATTATCGATAGAACTATAATAATTATACTTATTACTCCCGATATTATCAATATAACATCCATTATTACCCATATAATGGAGTTATTATCGCTAGAACTGTAATAATTATACTTATTACTTTTATTATCATCAATATAACATGCATTATTACCCATATTATGCAGTTATTATCGATAGAACTATAATAATTATACTTATTACTCCCGATATTATCAATATAACATCCATTATTACCCATATAATGCAGTTATTATCGCTAGAACTGTAATAATTATACTTATTACTTTTATTATCATCAATATAACATGCATTATTACCCATATTATGCAGTTATTATCGATAGAACTGTAATAAATGTACTTATTACTTTTATTATTATCAATATAACATGCACTATTAGCCATATTTTACTATTATTATCGCTAGAACCATAATAATTATACTTATTACTCCCAATATTATCAATATAAAGTGCATTATTACCCATATAATGTAGTTATTATTGCTAGAACTGTAATAATTATACTTATTACTTTTATTATTATCAATATAACATGCACTATTAGCCATATGTTACTATTATTATCGCTAGAACTATAATAATTATACTTATAACTCCCGATATTATCAATATAACATGCATTATTACCCATATAATGCAGTTATTATCGCTAGAACTGTAATAATTATACTTATTCCTTATGTTATTAGCAATATAACGTGCATTATTACCTATATTATGCAGTTATTATCGCTAGAACTATAATAAATATACGTATTACTTTTATTATCATCAATATAACATGCATTATTACCCATATTATGCAGTTATTATCGATAGAACTATAATAATTATACTTATTACTCCCGATATTATCAATATAACATCCATTATTACCCATATAATGGAGTTATTATCGCTAGAACTGTAATAATTATACTTATTACTTTTATTATCATCAATATAACATGCATTATTACCCATATTATGCAGTTATTATCGATAGAACTATAATAATTATACTTATTACTCCCGATATTATCAATATAACATCCATTATTACCCATATAATGCAGTTATTATCGCTAGAACTGTAATAATTATACTTATTACTTTTATTATCATCAATATAACATGCATTATTACCCATATTATGCAGTTATTATCGATAGAACTGTAATAAATGTACTTATTACTTTTATTATTATCAATATAACATGCACTATTAGCCATATTTTACTATTATTATCGCTAGAACCATAATAATTATACTTATTACTCCCAATATTATCAATATAAAGTGCATTATTACCCATATAATGTAGTTATTATTGCTAGAACTGTAATAATTATACTTATTACTTATATTATTATCAATATAACATGCATTATTACCCATATTATGCAGTTATTATCGCTAGAACTATAATAAATATACGTATTACTTTTATTATCATCAATATAACATGCATTATTACCCATATTATGCACTTATTATCGCTAGAACTATAATAAATATACATATTACTTTTATTATCATCAATATAACATGCATTATTACCCATATTATGCAGCTTTATCGATAGAACTGTAATAAATATACTTATTACTTTTATTATTATCAATATAACATGCACTATTAGCCATATTTTACTATTATTATCGCTAGAACTGTAATAATTATACTTATTACGCCCGATATTATCAATATAACATCCATTATTACCCATATAATGCAGTTATTATCGCTAGAACTGTAATAAATATACTTATTACTTTTATTATTATCAATATAACATGCACTATTAGCCATATGTTACTATTATTATCGCTAGAACTATAATAATTATACTTATAACTCCCGATATTATCAATATAACATGCATTATTACCCATATAATGCAGTTATTATCGCTAGAACTGTAATAATTATACTTATTCCTTATGTTATTAGCAATATAACGTGCATTATTACCTACATTATGCAGTTATTATCGCTAGAACTATAATAAATATACGTATTACTTTTATTATCATCAATATAACATGCATTATTACCCATATTATGCAGTTATTATCGATAGAACTATAATAATTATACTTATTACTCCAGATATTATCAATATAACATCCATTATTACCCATATAATGGAGTTATTATCGCTAGAACTGTAATAATTATACTTATTACTTTTATTATCATCAATATAACATGCATTATTACCCATATTATGCAGTTATTATCGATAGAACTATAATAATTATACTTATTACTCCCGATATTATCAATATAACATCCATTATTACCCATATAATGCAGTTATTATCGCTAGAACTGTAATAATTATACTTATTACTTTTATTATCATCAATATAACATGCATTATTACCCATATTATGCAGTTATTATCGATAGAACTGTAATAAATGTACTTATTGCTTTTATTATTATCAATATAACATGCACTATTAGCCATATTTTACTATTATTATCGCTAGAACCATAATAATTATACTTATTACTCCCAATATTATCAATATAAAGTGCATTATTACCCATATAATGTAGTTATTATTGCTAGAACTGTAATAATTATACTTATTACTTATATTATTATCAATATAACATGCATTATTACCCATATTATGCAGTTATTATCGCTAGAACTATAATAAATATACGTATTACTTTTATTATCATCAATATAACATGCATTATTACCCATATTATGCACTTATTATCGCTAGAACTATAATAAATATACATATTACTTTTATTATCATCAATATAACATGCATTATTACCCATATTATGCAGCTTTATCGATAGAACTGTAATAAATATACTTATTACTTTTATTATTATCAATATAACATGCACTATTAGCCATATTTTACTATTATTATCGCTAGAACCATAATAATTATACTTATTACTCCCAATATTATCAATATAAAGTGCATTATTACCCATATAATGTAGTTATTATTGCTAGAACTGTAATAATTATACTTATTACTTATATTATTATCAATATAACATGCATTATTACCCATATTATTCAGTTATTATCGCTAGAACTATAATAAATATACGTATTACTTTTATTATCATCAATATAACATGCATTATTACCCATATTATGCACTTATTATCGCTAGAACTATAATAAATATACATATTACTTTTATTATCATCAATATAACATGCATTATTACCCATATTATGCAGCTTTATCGATAGAACTGTAATAAATATACTTATTACTTTTATTATTATCAATATAACATGCACTATTAGCCATATTTTACTATTATTATCGCTAGAACTATAATAATTATACTTATTACTCCCAATATTATCAATATAACATGCATTATTACCCATATTATGCAGTTATTATCGATAGAACTATAATAAATATAATTATTACTTTTATTATTATCAATATAACATGCACTATTAGCCATATTTTACTATTATTATCGCTAGAACTGTAATAATTATACTTATTACTCCCGATATTATCAATATAACATGCATTATTACCCACATAATGCAGTTATTATCGACAGAAGTATAATAAATATACTTATTACTTCTATTATTATCAATATAACAGGCACTCTTAGCCATATTTTACTTGTATTAAAGCTAGAACTGTGATAATTATACTTATTACTCCCGACATTATCAATATAACATGAATTATTACCCATATAATGCAGTTATTATCGCTAGAACTGTAATAATTATACTTATTACTTATATTATTATCAATATAACATGCATTATTACCCATATTGTACAGTTATTATAGCTAGAACTATAATAAATATACGTATTACTTTTACTATCATCAATATAACATGCATTATTACCAATATTATGCAGTTATTATGGATAGAACTATAATAAATATACTTATTACTTTTATTATTATCAATATATCATGCACTATTAGCCATATTATACTATTATTATCGCTAGAACCATAATAATTATACTTATTACTTATGTTATTAGCAATATAACGTGCATTGTTACCTATATTATGCGGTTATTATCGCAAGAACTATAATAAATATACGTATTACTTTTATTATCATCAATATAACATGCATTATTACCTATATTATGCAGTTATTATATCTAGAACTATAATAAATATACTTATTACTCCCGATATTATCAATATAACATCCATTATTACCCATATAATGCAGTTATTATCGCTAGAACTGTAATAATTATACTTATTACTTATGTTATTAGCAATATAACGTGCATTGTTACCTATATTATGCAGCTATTATCGCTAGAACTGTAATAATTATACCTATTACTTATGTTATTATCAATATAACATGCATTATTACCCATATTGTGCAGTTATTATAGCTAGAACTATAATAAATATACGTATTACTTTTACTATCATCAATATAACATGCATTATTACCCATATTATGCAGTTATTATCGATAGAACTATAATAAATATACTTATTACTTTTATTATTATCAATATATCGTGCACTATTAGCCATATTATACCATTATTATCGCTAGAACCATAATAATGATACTTATTACTCCCAATATTATCAATATAACACGCATTATTACCCATATAATGCAGTTATTATCGCTAGAACTGTAATAATTATACTTATTACTTATATTATTATTAATATAACGTGCATTATTACCCATATTATGCAGTTATTATCGCTAGAACTATAATAAATATACGTATTACTTTTATTATCATCAATATAACAAGCATTATTACCCATATTATGCAGTTATTATCGATAGAACTGTAATAAATATACTTATTACTTTTATCATTATCAATATAACATGAACTATTAGCCATATTTTGCTATCATTATCGCTAGAACTATAATAATTATATTTATTACTCCCAATATTATCAATATAACATGCATTATTACCCATATAATGCAGTTATTATCGCTAGAACTGTAATACTTATCCTTATTACTTATATTATTCTCAATATAACATGCATTATTACCCATATTATGCAGTTATAATCGCTAGAACTATAATAAATATACTTACTACTTTTATTATCATCAATATAATATGCATTATTACCCATATTATGCAGTTATTATCGATAGAACTTTAATAAATATACTTATTACTTATATTATTCTCAATATAACATGCATTATTACCCATATTATGCAGTTATAATCGCTGGTACTATAATAAATATACTTACTACCTTTATTATCGTCACTATAACATGTATTATTACCCATATTATGCAGTTATTATCGATAGAACTGTAATAAATATGCTTATTACTTATATTATTAGCAATATAACGTGCATTATTACCCATAAATTGCAGTTATTATCGCTAGAACTGTAATAAATATACTTAGTACTTTTATTATCATCAATATAACATGCATTATTACCCATATAATGCAGTTATTATCGCTAGAACTGTAATAATTATACTTATTCCTTATGTTATTAGCAATATAACGTGCATTATTACCTATATTATGCAGTTATTATCGCTAGAACTATAATAAATATACGTATTACTTTTATTATCATCAATATAACATGCATTATTACCCATATTATGCAGTTATTATCGATAGAACTATAATAATTATACTTATTACTCCCGATATTATCAATATAACATCCATTATTACCCATATAATGGAGTTATTATCGCTAGAACTGTAATAATTATACTTATTACTTTTATTATCATCAATATAACATGCATTATTACCCATATTATGCAGTTATTATCGATAGAACTATAATAATTATACTTATTACTCCCGATATTATCAATATAACATCCATTATTACCCATATAATGCAGTTATTATCGCTAGAACTGTAATAATTATACTTATTACTTTTATTATCATCAATATAACATGCATTATTACCCATATTATGCAGTTATTATCGATAGAACTGTAATAAATGTACTTATTACTTTTATTATTATCAATATAACATGCACTATTAGCCATATTTTACTATTATTATCGCTAGAACCATAATAATTATACTTATTACTCCCAATATTATCAATATAAAGTGCATTATTACCCATATAATGTAGTTATTATTGCTAGAACTGTAATAATTATACTTATTACTTTTATTATTATCAATATAACATGCACTATTAGCCATATGTTACTATTATTATCGCTAGAACTATAATAATTATACTTATAACTCCCGATATTATCAATATAACATGCATTATTACCCATATAATGCAGTTATTATCGCTAGAACTGTAATAATTATACTTATTCCTTATGTTATTAGCAATATAACGTGCATTATTACCTATATTATGCAGTTATTATCGCTAGAACTATAATAAATATACGTATTACTTTTATTATCATCAATATAACATGCATTATTACCCATATTATGCAGTTATTATCGATAGAACTATAATAATTATACTTATTACTCCCGATATTATCAATATAACATCCATTATTACCCATATAATGGAGTTATTATCGCTAGAACTGTAATAATTATACTTATTACTTTTATTATCATCAATATAACATGCATTATTACCCATATTATGCAGTTATTATCGATAGAACTATAATAATTATACTTATTACTCCCGATATTATCAATATAACATCCATTATTACCCATATAATGCAGTTATTATCGCTAGAACTGTAATAATTATACTTATTACTTTTATTATCATCAATATAACATGCATTATTACCCATATTATGCAGTTATTATCGATAGAACTGTAATAAATGTACTTATTACTTTTATTATTATCAATATAACATGCACTATTAGCCATATTTTACTATTATTATCGCTAGAACCATAATAATTATACTTATTACTCCCAATATTATCAATATAAAGTGCATTATTACCCATATAATGTAGTTATTATTGCTAGAACTGTAATAATTATACTTATTACTTATATTATTATCAATATAACATGCATTATTACCCATATTATGCAGTTATTATCGCTAGAACTATAATAAATATACGTATTACTTTTATTATCATCAATATAACATGCATTATTACCCATATTATGCACTTATTATCGCTAGAACTATAATAAATATACATATTACTTTTATTATCATCAATATAACATGCATTATTACCCATATTATGCAGCTTTATCGATAGAACTGTAATAAATATACTTATTACTTTTATTATTATCAATATAACATGCACTATTAGCCATATTTTACTATTATTATCGCTAGAACTGTAATAATTATACTTATTACGCCCGATATTATCAATATAACATCCATTATTACCCATATAATGCAGTTATTATCGCTAGAACTGTAATAAATATACTTATTACTTTTATTATTATCAATATAACATGCACTATTAGCCATATGTTACTATTATTATCGCTAGAACTATAATAATTATACTTATAACTCCCGATATTATCAATATAACATGCATTATTACCCATATAATGCAGTTATTATCGCTAGAACTGTAATAATTATACTTATTCCTTATGTTATTAGCAATATAACGTGCATTATTACCTACATTATGCAGTTATTATCGCTAGAACTATAATAAATATACGTATTACTTTTATTATCATCAATATAACATGCATTATTACCCATATTATGCAGTTATTATCGATAGAACTATAATAATTATACTTATTACTCCAGATATTATCAATATAACATCCATTATTACCCATATAATGGAGTTATTATCGCTAGAACTGTAATAATTATACTTATTACTTTTATTATCATCAATATAACATGCATTATTACCCATATTATGCAGTTATTATCGATAGAACTATAATAATTATACTTATTACTCCCGATATTATCAATATAACATCCATTATTACCCATATAATGCAGTTATTATCGCTAGAACTGTAATAATTATACTTATTACTTTTATTATCATCAATATAACATGCATTATTACCCATATTATGCAGTTATTATCGATAGAACTGTAATAAATGTACTTATTGCTTTTATTATTATCAATATAACATGCACTATTAGCCATATTTTACTATTATTATCGCTAGAACCATAATAATTATACTTATTACTCCCAATATTATCAATATAAAGTGCATTATTACCCATATAATGTAGTTATTATTGCTAGAACTGTAATAATTATACTTATTACTTATATTATTATCAATATAACATGCATTATTACCCATATTATGCAGTTATTATCGCTAGAACTATAATAAATATACGTATTACTTTTATTATCATCAATATAACATGCATTATTACCCATATTATGCACTTATTATCGCTAGAACTATAATAAATATACATATTACTTTTATTATCATCAATATAACATGCATTATTACCCATATTATGCAGCTTTATCGATAGAACTGTAATAAATATACTTATTACTTTTATTATTATCAATATAACATGCACTATTAGCCATATTTTACTATTATTATCGCTAGAACCATAATAATTATACTTATTACTCCCAATATTATCAATATAAAGTGCATTATTACCCATATAATGTAGTTATTATTGCTAGAACTGTAATAATTATACTTATTACTTATATTATTATCAATATAACATGCATTATTACCCATATTATTCAGTTATTATCGCTAGAACTATAATAAATATACGTATTACTTTTATTATCATCAATATAACATGCATTATTACCCATATTATGCACTTATTATCGCTAGAACTATAATAAATATACATATTACTTTTATTATCATCAATATAACATGCATTATTACCCATATTATGCAGCTTTATCGATAGAACTGTAATAAATATACTTATTACTTTTATTATTATCAATATAACATGCACTATTAGCCATATTTTACTATTATTATCGCTAGAACTATAATAATTATACTTATTACTCCCAATATTATCAATATAACATGCATTATTACCCATATTATGCAGTTATTATCGATAGAACTATAATAAATATAATTATTACTTTTATTATTATCAATATAACATGCACTATTAGCCATATTTTACTATTATTATCGCTAGAACTGTAATAATTATACTTATTACTCCCGATATTATCAATATAACATGCATTATTACCCACATAATGCAGTTATTATCGACAGAAGTATAATAAATATACTTATTACTTCTATTATTATCAATATAACAGGCACTCTTAGCCATATTTTACTTGTATTAAAGCTAGAACTGTGATAATTATACTTATTACTCCCGACATTATCAATATAACATGAATTATTACCCATATAATGCAGTTATTATCGCTAGAACTGTAATAATTATACTTATTACTTATATTATTATCAATATAACATGCATTATTACCCATATTGTACAGTTATTATAGCTAGAACTATAATAAATATACGTATTACTTTTACTATCATCAATATAACATGCATTATTACCAATATTATGCAGTTATTATGGATAGAACTATAATAAATATACTTATTACTTTTATTATTATCAATATATCATGCACTATTAGCCATATTATACTATTATTATCGCTAGAACCATAATAATTATACTTATTACTTATGTTATTAGCAATATAACGTGCATTGTTACCTATATTATGCGGTTATTATCGCAAGAACTATAATAAATATACGTATTACTTTTATTATCATCAATATAACATGCATTATTACCTATATTATGCAGTTATTATATCTAGAACTATAATAAATATACTTATTACTCCCGATATTATCAATATAACATCCATTATTACCCATATAATGCAGTTATTATCGCTAGAACTGTAATAATTATACTTATTACTTATGTTATTAGCAATATAACGTGCATTGTTACCTATATTATGCAGCTATTATCGCTAGAACTGTAATAATTATACCTATTACTTATGTTATTATCAATATAACATGCATTATTACCCATATTGTGCAGTTATTATAGCTAGAACTATAATAAATATACGTATTACTTTTACTATCATCAATATAACATGCATTATTACCCATATTATGCAGTTATTATCGATAGAACTATAATAAATATACTTATTACTTTTATTATTATCAATATATCGTGCACTATTAGCCATATTATACCATTATTATCGCTAGAACCATAATAATGATACTTATTACTCCCAATATTATCAATATAACACGCATTATTACCCATATAATGCAGTTATTATCGCTAGAACTGTAATAATTATACTTATTACTTATATTATTATTAATATAACGTGCATTATTACCCATATTATGCAGTTATTATCGCTAGAACTATAATAAATATACGTATTACTTTTATTATCATCAATATAACAAGCATTATTACCCATATTATGCAGTTATTATCGATAGAACTGTAATAAATATACTTATTACTTTTATCATTATCAATATAACATGAACTATTAGCCATATTTTGCTATCATTATCGCTAGAACTATAATAATTATATTTATTACTCCCAATATTATCAATATAACATGCATTATTACCCATATAATGCAGTTATTATCGCTAGAACTGTAATACTTATCCTTATTACTTATATTATTCTCAATATAACATGCATTATTACCCATATTATGCAGTTATAATCGCTAGAACTATAATAAATATACTTACTACTTTTATTATCATCAATATAATATGCATTATTACCCATATTATGCAGTTATTATCGATAGAACTTTAATAAATATACTTATTACTTATATTATTCTCAATATAACATGCATTATTACCCATATTATGCAGTTATAATCGCTGGTACTATAATAAATATACTTACTACCTTTATTATCGTCACTATAACATGTATTATTACCCATATTATGCAGTTATTATCGATAGAACTGTAATAAATATGCTTATTACTTATATTATTAGCAATATAACGTGCATTATTACCCATAAATTGCAGTTATTATCGCTAGAACTGTAATAAATATACTTAGTACTTTTATTATCATCAATATAACATGCATTATTACCCATATTATGCAGTTATTATCGATAGAACTATAATAAATATACGTATTACTTTTATTATCATCAATATAACATGCATTATTGCCCATATTATGCAGTTACTATCGCTAGAACTATAATAACTATACTTACTACTCCCAATATTATCAATATAACATGCATTATTACCCATATAATGCAGTTATTATGGCTACAACTGTAATAATTATACTTATTAGTTATATTATTAGCAATATAACGTGCATTATTACCCATATTATGCAGTTATTATCGCTAGAACTATAATAACTGTACTTATTACTCCCAATATTATCAATATAACATGCATTATTACCCATATAATGCAGTTATTGTCGCTAGAACTGTAATAATTATACTTATTACTTTTATTATCATCAATATAACATGCATTATTACCCATATTACGCAGTTATTATCGATAGAACTATAATAATTATACTTATTACTCCCGATATTATCAATATAACATCCATTATTACCCATATAATGCAGTTATTATCGCTAGAACTGTAATAATTATACTTATTACTTTTATTATCATCAATATAACATGCATTATTACCCATATTATGCAGTTATTATCGATAGAACTGTAATAAATGTACTTATTACTTTTATTATTATCAATATAACATGCACTATTAGCCATATTTTACTATTATTATCGCTAGAACCATAATAATTATACTTATTACTCCCAATATTATCAATAGAAAGTGCATTATTACCCATATAATGTAGTTATTATTGCTAGAACTGTAATAATTATACTTATTACTTATATTATTATCAATATAACATGCATTATTACCCATATTATGCAGTTATTATCGCTAGAACTATAATAAATATACGTATTACTTTTATTATCATCAATATAACATGCATTATTACCCATATTATGCACTTATTATCGCTAGAACTATAATAAATATACATATTACTTTTATTATCATCAATATAACATGCATTATTACCCATATTATGCAGCTTTATCGATAGAACTGTAATAAATATACTTATTACTTTTATTATTATCAATATAACATGCACTATTAGCCATATTTTACTATTATTATCGCTAGAACCATAATAATTATACTTATTACTCCCAATATTATCAATATAAAGTGCATTATTACCCATATAATGTAGTTATTATTGCTAGAACTGTAATAATTATACTTATTACTTATATTATTATCAATATAACATGCATTATTACCCATATTATTCAGTTATTATCGCTAGAACTATAATAAATATACGTATTACTTTTATTATCATCAATATAACATGCATTATTACCCATATTATGCACTTATTATCGCTAGAACTATAATAAATATACATATTACTTTTATTATCATCAATATAACATGCATTATTACCCATATTATGCAGCTTTATCGATAGAACTGTAATAAATATACTTATTACTTTTATTATTATCAATATAACATGCACTATTAGCCATATTTTACTATTATTATCGCTAGAACTATAATAATTATACTTATTACTCCCAATATTATCAATATAACATGCATTATTACCCATATTATGCAGTTATTATCGATAGAACTATAATAAATATAATTATTACTTTTATTATTATCAATATAACATGCACTATTAGCCATATTTTACTATTATTATCGCTAGAACTGTAATAATTATACTTATTACTCCCGATATTATCAATATAACATCCATTATTACCCATATAATGCAGTTATTGTAGCTAGAACTGTGATAATTATACTTATTACTTATGTTATTAGCAATATAACGTGCATTATTACCCATATTATGCAGTTATTATCGCTAGAACTGTAATAATTATACTTATTACTTTTATTGTTATCAGTATAACATGCATTATTACCCATATTATGCAGTTATTATCGCTAGAACTATAATAAATATACGTATTACTTTTATTATCATCAATATAACATGCATTATTAGGCATATTTTACTATTATTATCGCTAGAACTATAATAATTATACTTATTACTCCCAATATTATCAATATAACATGCATTATTACCCATATTATGCAGTTATTATCGCTAGAACTATAATAAATATACGTATTACTTTTATTATCATCAATATAACATGCATTATTACCCATATTATGCAGTTATTATCGCTAGAACTACAATAAATATACATATTACTTTTATTATCATCAATATAACATGCATTATTACCCATATTATGCAGCTGTATCGATAGAACTGTAATAAATATACTTATTACTTTTATTATTATCAATATAACATGCACTATTAGCCATATTTTACTATTATTATCGCTAGAACTATAATAATTATACTTATTACTCCCAATATTATCAATATAACATGCATTATTACCCATATTATGCAGTTATTATCGATAGAACTATAATAAATATACTTATTACTTTTATTATTATCAATATAACATGCACTATTAGCCATATTTTACTATTATTATCGCTAGAACTGTAATAATTATACTTATTACTCCCGATATTATCAATATAACATGCATTATTACCCACATAATGCAGTTATTATCGACAGAAGTATAATAAATATACTTATTACTTCTATTATTATCAATATAACAGGCACTCTTAGCCATATTTTACTTGTATTAAAGCTAGAACTGTGATAATTATACTTATTACTCCCGATATTATCAATATAACATGAATTATTACCCATATAATGCAGTTATTATCGCTAGAACTGTAATAATTATACTTATTACTTATATTATTATCAATATAACATGCATTATTACCCATATTGTACAGTTATTATAGCTAGAACTATAATAAATATACGTATTACTTTTACTATCATCAATATAACATGCATTATTACCAATATTATGCAGTTATTATGGATAGAACTATAATAAATATACGTATTACTTTTACTATCATCAATATAACATGCATTATTACCAATATTATGCAGTTATTATGGATAGAACTATAATAAATATACTTATTACTTTTATTATTATCAATATATCATGCACTATTAGCCATATTATACTATTATTATCGCTAGAACCATAATAATTATACTTATTACTTATATTATTCTCAATATAACATGCATTATTACCCATATTATGCAGTTATAATCGCTGGTACTATAATAAATATACTTACTACCTTTATTATCGTCAATATAACATGTATTATTACCCATATTATGCAGTTATTATCGATAGAACTGTAATAAATATGCTTATTACTTATATTATTAGCAATATAACGTGCATTATTACCCATAAATTGCAGTTATTATCGCTAGAACTGTAATAAATATACTTAGTACTTTTATTATCATCAATATAACATGCATTATTAGCCATATTATGCAGTTATTATCGATAGAACTATAATAAATATACGTATTACTTTTATTATCATCAATATAACATGCATTATTACCCATATTATGCAGTTATTATCGATAGAACTATAATAAATATACTTACTACTTTTATTATTATCAATATAACATGCACTATTAGCCATATTGTACTATTATTATCGCTAGAACTGTAATAATTATACTTATTACTTATATTATTAGCAATATAACGTGCATTATTAACCATAAATTGCAGTTATTATCGCTAGAACTATAATAAATATACGTATTACTTTTATTATCATCAATATAACAAGCATTATTACCCATATTATGCAGTTATTATCGATAGAACTGTAATAAATATACTTATTACTTTTATCATTATCAATATAACATGAACTATTAGCCATATTTTGCTATCATTATCGCTAGAACTATAATAATTATACTTATTACTCCCAATATTATCAATATAACATGCATTATTACCCATATAATGCAGTTATTATCGCTAGAACTGTAATACTTATCCTTATTACTTATATTATTCTCAATATAACATGCATTATTACCCATATTATGCAGTTATAATCGCTAGAACTATAATAAATATACTTACTACTTTTATTATCGTCAATATAATATGCATTATTACCCATATTATGCAGTTATTATCGATAGAACTTTAATAAATATACTTATTACTTATATTATTCTCAATATAACATGCATTATTACCCATATTATGCAGTTATAATCGCTGGTATTATAATAAATATACTTACTACCTTTATTATCGTCAATATAACATGTATTATTACCCATATTATGCAGTTATTATCGATAGAACTGTAATAAATATGCTTATTACTTATATTATTAGCAATATAACGTGCATTATTACCCATAAATTGCAGTTATTATCGCTAGAACTGTAATAAATATACTTAGTACTTTTATTATCATCAATATAACATGCATTATTACCCATATTATGCAGTTATTATCGATAGAACTATAATAAATATACGTATTACTTTTATTATCATCAATATAACATGCATTATTGCCCATATTATGCAGTTACTATCGCTAGAACTATAATAACTATACTTACTACTCCCAATATTATCAATATAACATGCATTATTACCCATATAATGCAGTTATTATCGCTACAACTGTAATAATTATACTTATTAGTTATATTATTAGCAATATAACGTGCATTATTACCCATATTATGCAGTTATTATCGCTAGAACTATAATAACTGTACTTATTACTCCCAATATTATCAATATAACATGCATTATTACCCATATAATGCAGTTATTGTCGCTAGAACTGTAATAATTATACTTATTACTTTTATTATCATCAATATAACATGCATTATTACCCATATTACGCAGTTATTATCGATAGAACTATAATAATTATACTTATTACTCCCGATATTATCAATATAACATCCATTATTACCCATATAATGCAGTTATTATCGCTAGAACTGTAATAATTATACTTATTACTTTTATTATCATCAATATAACATGCATTATTACCCATATTATGCAGTTATTATCGATAGAACTGTAATAAATGTACTTATTACTTTTATTATTATCAATATAACATGCACTATTAGCCATATTTTACTATTATTATCGCTAGAACCATAATAATTATACTTATTACTCCCAATATTATCAATATAAAGTGCATTATTACCCATATAATGTAGTTATTATTGCTAGAACTGTAATAATTATACTTATTACTTATATTATTATCAATATAACATGCATTATTACCCATATTATGCAGTTATTATCGCTAGAACTATAATAAATATACGTATTACTTTTATTATCATCAATATAACATGCATTATTACCCATATTATGCACTTATTATCGCTAGAACTATAATAAATATACATATTACTTTTATTATCATCAATATAACATGCATTATTACCCATATTATGCAGCTTTATCGATAGAACTGTAATAAATATACTTATTACTTTTATTATTATCAATATAACATGCACTATTAGCCATATTTTACTATTATTATCGCTAGAACCATAATAATTATACTTATTACTCCCAATATTATCAATATAAAGTGCATTATTACCCATATAATGTAGTTATTATTGCTAGAACTGTAATAATTATACTTATTACTTATATTATTATCAATATAACATGCATTATTACCCATATTATGCAGTTATTATCGCTAGAACTGTAATAAATATACGTATTACTTTTATTATCATCAATATAACATGCATTATTACCCATATTATGCACTTATTATCGCTAGAACTATAATAAATATACATATTACTTTTATTATCATCAATATAACATGCATTATTACCCATATTATGCAGCTTTATCGATAGAACTGTAATAAATATACTTATTACTTTTATTATTATCAATATAACATGCACTATTAGCCATATTTTACTATTATTATCGCTAGAACTGTAATAATTATACTTATTACTCCCGATATTATCAATATAACATGCATTATTACCCATATAATGCAGTTATTATCGACAGAAGTACAATAAATATACTTATTACTTTTATTATTATCAATATAACAGGCACTCTTAGCCATATTTTACTTGTATTAAAGCTAGAACTGTAATAATTATACTTATTACGCCCGATATTATCAATATAACATCCATTATTACCCATATAATGCAGTTATTATCGCTAGAACTGTAATAAATATACTTATTACTTTTATTATTATCAATATAACATGCACTATTAGCCATATGTTACTATTATTATCGCTAGAACTATAATAATTATACTTATAACTCCCGATATTATCAATATAACATGCATTATTACCCATATAATGCAGTTATTATCGCTAGAACTGTAATAATTATACTTATTCCTTATGTTATTAGCAATATAACGTGCATTATTACCTATATTATGCAGTTATTATCGCTAGAACTATAATAAATATACGTATTACTTTTATTATCATCAATATAACATGCATTATTACCCATATTATGCAGTTATTATCGATAGAACTATAATAATTATACTTATTACTCCCGATATTATCAATATAACATCCATTATTACCCATATAATGGAGTTATTATCGCTAGAACTGTAATAATTATACTTATTACTTTTATTATCATCAATATAACATGCATTATTACCCATATTATGCAGTTATTATCGATAGAACTATAATAATTATACTTATTACTCCCGATATTATCAATATAACATCCATTATTACCCATATAATGCAGTTATTATCGCTAGAACTGTAATAATTATACTTATTACTTTTATTATCATCAATATAACATGCATTATTACCCATATTATGCAGTTATTATCGATAGAACTGTAATAAATGTACTTATTACTTTTATTATTATCAATATAACATGCACTATTAGCCATATTTTACTATTATTATCGCTAGAACCATAATAATTATACTTATTACTCCCAATATTATCAATATAAAGTGCATTATTACCCATATAATGTAGTTATTATTGCTAGAACTGTAATAATTATACTTATTACTTATATTATTATCAATATAACATGCATTATTACCCATATTATGCAGTTATTATCGCTAGAACTATAATAAATATACGTATTACTTTTATTATCATCAATATAACATGCATTATTACCCATATTATGCACTTATTATCGCTAGAACTATAATAAATATACATATTACTTTTATTATCATCAATATAACATGCATTATTACCCATATTATGCAGCTTTATCGATAGAACTGTAATAAATATACTTATTACTTTTATTATTATCAATATAACATGCACTATTAGCCATATTTTACTATTATTATCGCTAGAACCATAATAATTATACTTATTACTCCCAATATTATCAATATAAAGTGCATTATTACCCATATAATGTAGTTATTATTGCTAGAACTGTAATAATTATACTTATTACTTATATTATTATCAATATAACATGCATTATTACCCATATTATTCAGTTATTATCGCTAGAACTATAATAAATATACGTATTACTTTTATTATCATCAATATAACATGCATTATTACCCATATTATGCACTTATTATCGCTAGAACTATAATAAATATACATATTACTTTTATTATCATCAATATAACATGCATTATTACCCATATTATGCAGCTTTATCGATAGAACTGTAATAAATATACTTATTACTTTTATTATTATCAATATAACATGCACTATTAGCCATATTTTACTATTATTATCGCTAGAACTATAATAATTATACTTATTACTCCCAATATTATCAATATAACATGCATTATTACCCATATTATGCAGTTATTATCGATAGAACTATAATAAATATAATTATTACTTTTATTATTATCAATATAACATGCACTATTAGCCATATTTTACTATTATTATCGCTAGAACTGTAATAATTATACTTATTACTCCCGATATTATCAATATAACATCCATTATTACCCATATAATGCAGTTATTGTAGCTAGAACTGTGATAATTATACTTATTACTTATGTTATTAGCAATATAACGTGCATTATTACCCATATTATGCAGTTATTATCGCTAGAACTGTAATAATTATACTTATTACTTTTATTGTTATCAGTATAACATGCATTATTACCCATATTATGCAGTTATTATCGCTAGAACTATAATAAATATACGTATTACTTTTATTATCATCAATATAACATGCATTATTAGGCATATTTTACTATTATTATCGCTAGAACTATAATAATTATACTTATTACTCCCGATATTATCAATATAAAGTGCATTATTACCCATATAATGCAGTTATTATCGCTAGAACTGAAAATTATTATACTTATTACTTATATTATTATCAATATAACATGCATTATTACCCATATTATGCAGTTATTATCGCTAGAACTATAATAAATATACGTATTACTTTTATTATCATCAATATAACATGCATTATTACCCATATTATGCAGTTATTATCGCTAGAACTACAATAAATATACATATTACTTTTATTATCATCAATATAACATGCATTATTACCCATATTATGCAGCTGTATCGATAGAACTGTAATAAATATACTTATTACTTTTATTATTATCAATATAACATGCACTATTAGCCATATTTTACTATTATTATCGCTAGAACTATAATAATTATACTTATAACTCCCGATATTATCAATATAACATGCATTATTACCCATATAATGCAGTTATTATCGCTAGAACTGTAATAATTATACTTATTCCTTATGTTATTAGCAATATAACGTGCATTATTACCTATATTATGCAGTTATTATCGCTAGAACTATAATAAATATACGTATTACTTTTATTATCATCAATATAACATGCATTATTACCCATATTATGCAGTTATTATCGATAGAACTATAATAATTATACTTATTACTCCCGATATTATCAATATAACATCCATTATTACCCATATAATGGAGTTATTATCGCTAGAACTGTAATAATTATACTTATTACTTTTATTATCATCAATATAACATGCATTATTACCCATATTATGCAGTTATTATCGATAGAACTATAATAATTATACTTATTACTCCCGATATTATCAATATAACATCCATTATTACCCATATAATGCAGTTATTATCGCTAGAACTGTAATAATTATACTTATTACTTTTATTATCATCAATATAACATGCATTATTACCCATATTATGCAGTTATTATCGATAGAACTGTAATAAATGTACTTATTACTTTTATTATTATCAATATAACATGCACTATTAGCCATATTTTACTATTATTATCGCTAGAACCATAATAATTATACTTATTACTCCCAATATTATCAATATAAAGTGCATTATTACCCATATAATGTAGTTATTATTGCTAGAACTGTAATAATTATACTTATTACTTATATTATTATCAATATAACATGCATTATTACCCATATTATGCAGTTATTATCGCTAGAACTATAATAAATATACGTATTACTTTTATTATCATCAATATAACATGCATTATTACCCATATTATGCACTTATTATCGCTAGAACTATAATAAATATACATATTACTTTTATTATCATCAATATAACATGCATTATTACCCATATTATGCAGCTTTATCGATAGAACTGTAATAAATATACTTATTACTTTTATTATTATCAATATAACATGCACTATTAGCCATATTTTACTATTATTATCGCTAGAACCATAATAATTATACTTATTACTCCCAATATTATCAATATAAAGTGCATTATTACCCATATAATGTAGTTATTATTGCTAGAACTGTAATAATTATACTTATTACTTATATTATTATCAATATAACATGCATTATTACCCATATTATTCAGTTATTATCGCTAGAACTATAATAAATATACGTATTACTTTTATTATCATCAATATAACATGCATTATTACCCATATTATGCACTTATTATCGCTAGAACTATAATAAATATACATATTACTTTTATTATCATCAATATAACATGCATTATTACCCATATTATGCAGCTTTATCGATAGAACTGTAATAAATATACTTATTACTTTTATTATTATCAATATAACATGCACTATTAGCCATATTTTACTATTATTATCGCTAGAACTATAATAATTATACTTATTACTCCCAATATTATCAATATAACATGCATTATTACCCATATTATGCAGTTATTATCGATAGAACTATAATAAATATAATTATTACTTTTATTATTATCAATATAACATGCACTATTAGCCATATTTTACTATTATTATCGCTAGAACTGTAATAATTATACTTATTACTCCCGATATTATCAATATAACATCCATTATTACCCATATAATGCAGTTATTGTAGCTAGAACTGTGATAATTATACTTATTACTTATGTTATTAGCAATATAACGTGCATTATTACCCATATTATGCAGTTATTATCGCTAGAACTGTAATAATTATACTTATTACTTTTATTGTTATCAGTATAACATGCATTATTACCCATATTATGCAGTTATTATCGCTAGAACTATAATAAATATACGTATTACTTTTATTATCATCAATATAACATGCATTATTAGGCATATTTTACTATTATTATCGCTAGAACTATAATAATTATACTTATTACTCCCGATATTATCAATATAAAGTGCATTATTACCCATATAATGCAGTTATTATCGCTAGAACTGAAAATTATTATACTTATTACTTATATTATTATCAATATAACATGCATTATTACCCATATTATGCAGTTATTATCGCTAGAACTATAATAAATATACGTATTACTTTTATTATCATCAATATAACATGCATTATTACCCATATTATGCAGTTATTATCGCTAGAACTACAATAAATATACATATTACTTTTATTATCATCAATATAACATGCATTATTACCCATATTATGCAGCTGTATCGATAGAACTGTAATAAATATACTTATTACTTTTATTATTATCAATATAACATGCACTATTAGCCATATTTTACTATTATTATCGCTAGAACTATAATAATTATACTTATTACTCCCAATATTATCAATATAACATGCATTATTACCCATATTATGCAGTTATTATCGATAGAAATATAATAAATATACTTATTACTTTTATTATTATCAATATAACATGCACTATTAGCCATATTTTACTATTATTATCGCTAGAACTGTAATAATTATACTTATTACTCCCGATATTATCAATATAACATGCATTATTACCCACATAATGCAGTTATAATCGACAGAAGTATAATAAATATACTTATTACTTCTATTATTATCAATATAACAGGCACTCTTAGCCATATTTTACTTGTATTAAAGCTAGAACTGTGATAATTATACTTATTACTCCCGATATTATCAATATAACATGAATTATTACCCATATAATGCAGTTATTATCGCTAGAACTGTAATAATTATACTTATTACTTATATTATTATCAATATAACAAGCATTATCACCCATATTGTACAGTTATTATAGCTAGAACTATAATAAATATACGTATTACTTTTACTATCATCAATATAACATGCATTATTACCAATATTATGCAGTTATTATGGATAGAACTATAATAAATATACTTATTACTTTTATTATTATCAATATATCATGCACTATTAGCCATATTATACTATTATTATCGCTAGAACCATAATAGTTATACTTATTACTTATGTTATTAGCAATATAACGTGCATTGTTACCTATATTATGCGGTTATTATCGCTAGAACTATAATAAATATACGTATTACTTTTATTATCATCAATATAACATGCATTATTACCTATATTATGCAGTTATTATATCTAGAACTATAATAAATATACTTATTACTCCCGATATTATCAATATAACATCCATTATTACCCATATAATGCAGTTATTATCGCTAGAACTGTAATAATTATACTTATTACTTATGTTATTAGCAATATAACGTGCATTGTTACCTATATTATGCAGCTATTATCGCTAGAACTGTAATAATTATACCTATTACTTATGTTATTATCAATATAACATGCATTATTACCCATATTGTGCAGTTATTATAGCTAGAACTATAATAAATATACGTATTACTTTTACTATCATCAATATAACATGCATTATTACCCATATTATGCAGTTATTATCGATAGAACTATAATAAATATACTTATTACTTTTATTATTATCAATATATCATGCACTATTAGCCATATTATACCATTATTATCGCTAGAACCATAATAATGATACTTATTACTCCCAATATTATCAATATAACACGCATTATTACCCATATAATGCAGTTATTATCGCTAGAACTGTAATACTTATCCTTATTACTTATATTATTCTCAATATAACATGCATTATTACCCATATTATGCAGTTATAATCGCTAGAACTATAATAAATATACTTACTACTTTTATTATCATCAATATAATATGCATTATTACCCATATTATGCAGTTATTATCGATAGAACTTTAATAAATATACTTATTACTTATATTATTCTCAATATAACATGCATTATTACCCATATTATGCAGTTATAATCGCTGGTACTATAATAAATATACTTACTACCTTTATTATCGTCAATATAACATGTATTATTACCCATATTATGCAGTTATTATCGATAGAACTGTAATAAATATGCTTATTACTTATATTATTAGCAATATAACGTGCATTATTACCCATAAATTGCAGTTATTATCGCTAGAACTGTAATAAATATACTTAGTACTTTTATTATCATCAATATAACATGCATTATTACCCATATTATGCAGTTATTATCGATAGAACTATAATAAATATACGTATTACTTTTATTATCATCAATATAACATGCATTATTACCCATATTATGCAGTTATTATCGATAGAACTATAATAAATATACTTACTACTTTTATTATTATCAATATAACATGCACTATTAGCCATATTGTACTATTATTATCGCTAGAACTGTAATAATTATACTTATTACTTATATTATTAGCAATATAACGTGCATTATTAACCATAAATTGCAGTTATTATCGCTAGAACTATAATAAATATACGTATTACTTTTATTATCATCAATATAACAAGCATTATTACCCATATTATGCAGCTATTATCGATAGAACTGTAATAAATATACTTATTACTTTTATCATTATCAATATAACATGAACTATTAGCCATATTTTGCTATCATTATCGCTAGAACTATAATAATTATACTTATTACTCCCCATATTATCAATATAACATGCATTATTACCCATATAATGCAGTTATTATCGCTAGAACTGTAATACTTATCCTTATTACTTATATTATTCTCAATATAACATGCATTATTACCCATATTATGCAGTTATAATCGCTAGAACTATAATAAATATACTTACTACTTTTATTATCGTCAATATAATATGCATTATTACCCATATTATGCAGTTATTATCGATAGAACTTTAATAAATATACTTATTACTTATATTATTCTCAATATAACATGCATTATTACCCATATTATGCAGTTATAATCGCTGGTACTATAATAAATATACTTACTACCTTTATTATCGTCAATATAACATGTATTATTACCCATATTATGCAGTTATTATCGATAGAACTGTAATAAATATGCTTATTACTTATATTATTAGCAATATAACGTGCATTATTACCCATAAATTGCAGTTATTATCGCTAGAACTGTAATAAATATACTTAGTACTTTTATTATCATCAATATAACATGCATTATTACCCATATTATGCAGTTATTATCGATAGAACTATAATAAATATACGTATTACTTTTATTATCATCAATATAACATGCATTATTGCCC
This sequence comes from Megachile leachella, assembly GCA_963576845.1. Taxonomy (NCBI): domain Eukaryota; kingdom Metazoa; phylum Arthropoda; class Insecta; order Hymenoptera; family Megachilidae; genus Megachile; species Megachile leachella. The sequence continues at coordinate 83,315 of CAUYWW010000016.1, read as the reverse complement.
ATATTATGCAGTTACTATCGCTAGAACTATAATAACTATACTTACTACTCCCAATATTATCAATATAACATGCATTATTACCCGTATAATGCAGTTATTATCGCTACAACTGTAATAATTATACTTATTAGTTATATTATTAGCAATATAACGTGCATTATTACCCATATTATGCAGTTATTATCGCTAGAACTATAATAACTGTACTTATTACTCCCAATATTATCAATATAACATGCATTATTACCCATATAATGCAGTTATTGTCGCTAGAACTGTAATAATTATACTTATTACTTCTATTATCATCAATATAACATGCATTATTACCCATATAATGCAGTTCTTATCATTGGAACTGTAATAATTATACTTATTACTCTCGATATTATCAATATAACATGCATTATTACGCATATAATGCAGTTATTATCGCTAGAACTGTAATAATTATACGTATTACTTATATTATTCTCAATGTAACATGCATTATTACCCATATTATGCAGTTATAATCGCTAGAACTATAATAAATATACGTATTACTTTTATTATCATCAATATAACATGCATTATTACCCATATTATGCAGTTATTATCGATAGAACTATAATAAATATACTTATTACTTTTATTATTATCAATATAACATGCACTATTAGCCATATTGTACTATTATTATCGCTAGAACTGTAATAATTATACTTATTACTTATATTATTAGCAATATAACGTGCATTATTAACCATAAATTGCAGTTATTATCGCTAGAACTGTAATAATTATACTTATTACTTATATTATTATCAATATAACATGCATTATTACCCATATTATGCAGTTATTATCGCTAGAACTATAATAAATATACGTATTACTTTTATTATCATCAATATAACGTGCATTATTACCCATATTATGCAGTTACTATCGATAGAACTGTAATAAATATACTTATTACTTTTATCATTATCAATATAACATGCACTATTAGCCATATTTTACTATCATTATCGCTAGAACTATAATAATTATACTTATTACTCCCAATATTATCAATATAACATGCATTATTACCCATATAATGCAGTTATTATCGCTAGAACTGTAATACTTATACTTATTTCTTATATTATTCTCAATATAACATGCATTATTACACATATTATGCAGTTATAATCGCTAGAACTATAATAATTATACTTATTACTCCCGATATTATCAATATAACATGCATTATTACCCATATAATGCAGTTATTATCGCTAGAACTGTAATAAATATACTTAGTACTTTTATTATCATCAATATAACATGCATTATTACCCATATTATGCAGTTATTATCGATAGAACTATAATAAATATACGTATTACTTTTATTATCATCAATATAACATGCAATATTGCCCATATTATGCAGTTACTATCGATAGAACTGTAATAAATATACTTATTACTTTTATCATTATCAATATAACATGCACTATTAGCCATATTTTACTATCATTATCGCTAGAACTATAATAATTATACTTATTACTCCCAATATTATCAATATAACATGCATTATTACCCATATAATGCAGTTATTATCGATAGAACTATAATAAATATACGTATTACTTTTATTATCATCAATATAATATGCATTATTACCCATATTATGCAGTTATTATCGATAGAACTTTAATAAATATACTTATTACTTATATTATTCTCAATATAACATGCATTATTACCCATATTATGCAGTTATAATCGCTGGTACTATAATAAATATACTTACTACCTTTATTATCGTCAATATAACATGTATTATTACCCATATTATGCAGTTATTATCGATAGAACTGTAATAAATATGCTTATTACTTATATTATTAGCAATATAACGTGCATTATTACCCATAAATTGCAGTTATTATCGCTAGAACTGTAATAAATATACTTAGTACTTTTATTATCATCAATATAACATGCATTATTACCCATATTATGCAGTTATTATCGATAGAACTATAATAAATATACGTATTACTTTTATTATCATCAATATAACATGCATTATTACCCATATTATGCAGTTATTATCGATAGAACTATAATAAATATACTTACTACTTTTATTATTATCAATATAACATGCACTATTAGCCATATTATGCAGTTATAATCGCTGGTACTATAATAAATATACTTACTACCTTTATTATCGTCAATATAACATGTATTATTACCCATATTATGCAGTTATTATCGATAGAACTGTAATAAATATGCTTATTACTTATATTATTAGCAATATAACGTGCATTATTACCCATAAATTGCAGTTATTATCGCTAGAACTGTAATAAATATACTTAGTACTTTTATTATCATCAATATAACATGCATTATTACCCATATAATGCAGTTCTTATCATTGGAACTGTAATAATTATACTTATTACTCTCGATATTATCAATATAACATGCATTATTACGCATATAATGCAGTTATTATCGCTAGAACTGTAATAATTATACGTATTACTTATATTATTCTCAATGTAACATGCATTATTACCCATATTATGCAGTTATAATCGCTAGAACTATAATAAATATACGTATTACTTTTATTATCATCAATATAACATGCATTATTACCCATATTATGCAGTTATTATCGATAGAACTATAATAAATATACTTATTACTTTTATTATTATCAATATAACATGCACTATTAGCCATATTGTACTATTATTATCGCTAGAACTGTAATAATTATACTTATTACTTATATTATTAGCAATATAACGTGCATTATTAACCATAAATTGCAGTTATTATCGCTAGAACTGTAATAATTATACTTATTACTTATATTATTATCAATATAACATGCATTATTACCCATATTATGCAGTTATTATCGCTAGAACTATAATAAATATACGTATTACTTTTATTATCATCAATATAACGTGCATTATTACCCATATTATGCAGTTACTATCGATAGAACTGTAATAAATATACTTATTACTTTTATCATTATCAATATAACATGCACTATTAGCCATATTTTACTATCATTATCGCTAGAACTATAATAATTATACTTATTACTCCCAATATTATCAATATAACATGCATTATTACCCATATAATGCAGTTATTATCGCTAGAACTGTAATACTTATACTTATTTCTTATATTATTCTCAATATAACATGCATTATTACACATATTATGCAGTTATAATCGCTAGAACTATAATAATTATACTTATTACTCCCGATATTATCAATATAACATGCATTATTACCCATATAATGCAGTTATTATCGCTAGAACTGTAATAAATATACTTAGTACTTTTATTATCATCAATATAACATGCATTATTACCCATATTATGCAGTTATTATCGATAGAACTATAATAAATATACGTATTACTTTTATTATCATCAATATAACATGCAATATTGCCCATATTATGCAGTTACTATCGATAGAACTGTAATAAATATACTTATTACTTTTATCATTATCAATATAACATGCACTATTAGCCATATTTTACTATCATTATCGCTAGAACTATAATAATTATACTTATTACTCCCAATATTATCAATATAACATGCATTATTACCCATATAATGCAGTTATTATCGATAGAACTATAATAAATATACGTATTACTTTTATTATCATCAATATAATATGCATTATTACCCATATTATGCAGTTATTATCGATAGAACTTTAATAAATATACTTATTACTTATATTATTCTCAATATAACATGCATTATTACCCATATTATGCAGTTATAATCGCTGGTACTATAATAAATATACTTACTACCTTTATTATCGTCAATATAACATGTATTATTACCCATATTATGCAGTTATTATCGATAGAACTGTAATAAATATGCTTATTACTTATATTATTAGCAATATAACGTGCATTATTACCCATAAATTGCAGTTATTATCGCTAGAACTGTAATAAATATACTTAGTACTTTTATTATCATCAATATAACATGCATTATTACCCATATTATGCAGTTATTATCGATAGAACTATAATAAATATACGTATTACTTTTATTATCATCAATATAACATGCATTATTACCCATATTATGCAGTTATTATCGATAGAACTATAATAAATATACTTACTACTTTTATTATTATCAATATAACATGCACTATTAGCCATATTGTACTATTATTATCGCTAGAACTGTAATAATTATACTTATTACTTATATTATTAGCAATATAACGTGCATTATTACCCATAAATTGCAGTTATTATCGCTAGAACTGTAATAAATATACTTAGTACTTTTATTATCATCAATATAACATGCATTATTACCCATATTATGCAGTTATTATCGATAGAACTATAATAAATATACGTATTACTTTTATTATCATCAATATAACATGCATTATTGCCCATATTATGCAGTTACTATCGCTAGAACTATAATAACTATACTTACTACTCCCAATATTATCAATATAACATGCATTATTACCCGTATAATGCAGTTATTATCGCTACAACTGTAATAATTATACTTATTAGTTATATTATTAGCAATATAACGTGCATTATTACCCATATTATGCAGTTATTATCGCTAGAACTATAATAACTGTACTTATTACTCCCAATATTATCAATATAACATGCATTATTACCCATATAATGCAGTTATTGTCGCTAGAACTGTAATAATTATACTTATTACTTCTATTATCATCAATATAACATGCATTATTACCCATATAATGCAGTTCTTATCATTGGAACTGTAATAATTATACTTATTACTCTCGATATTATCAATATAACATGCATTATTACGCATATAATGCAGTTATTATCGCTAGAACTGTAATAATTATACGTATTACTTATATTATTCTCAATGTAACATGCATTATTACCCATATTATGCAGTTATAATCGCTAGAACTATAATAAATATACGTATTACTTTTATTATCATCAATATAACATGCATTATTACCCATATTATGCAGTTATTATCGATAGAACTATAATAAATATACTTATTACTTTTATTATTATCAATATAACATGCACTATTAGCCATATTGTACTATTATTATCGCTAGAACTGTAATAATTATACTTATTACTTATATTATTAGCAATATAACGTGCATTATTAACCATAAATTGCAGTTATTATCGCTAGAACTGTAATAATTATACTTATTACTTATATTATTATCAATATAACATGCATTATTACCCATATTATGCAGTTATTATCGCTAGAACTATAATAAATATACGTATTACTTTTATTATCATCAATATAACGTGCATTATTACCCATATTATGCAGTTACTATCGATAGAACTGTAATAAATATACTTATTACTTTTATCATTATCAATATAACATGCACTATTAGCCATATTTTACTATCATTATCGCTAGAACTATAATAATTATACTTATTACTCCCAATATTATCAATATAACATGCATTATTACCCATATAATGCAGTTATTATCGCTAGAACTGTAATACTTATACTTATTTCTTATATTATTCTCAATATAACATGCATTATTACACATATTATGCAGTTATAATCGCTAGAACTATAATAATTATACTTATTACTCCCGATATTATCAATATAACATGCATTATTACCCATATAATGCAGTTATTATCGCTAGAACTGTAATAAATATACTTAGTACTTTTATTATCATCAATATAACATGCATTATTACCCATATTATGCAGTTATTATCGATAGAACTATAATAAATATACGTATTACTTTTATTATCATCAATATAACATGCAATATTGCCCATATTATGCAGTTACTATCGATAGAACTGTAATAAATATACTTATTACTTTTATCATTATCAATATAACATGCACTATTAGCCATATTTTACTATCATTATCGCTAGAACTATAATAATTATACTTATTACTCCCAATATTATCAATATAACATGCATTATTACCCATATAATGCAGTTATTATCGATAGAACTATAATAAATATACGTATTACTTTTATTATCATCAATATAACATGCATTATTGCCCATATTATGCAGTTACTATCGATAGAACTGTAATAAATATACTTATTACCTTTATTATTATCAATATAAGATGCACTATTAGCCATATGTTACTATTATTATCGCTAGAACTATAATAATTATACTTATTACTCCCGATATTATCAATATAACATGAATTATTACCCATATAATGCAGTTATTATCGCTAGAACTGTAATAATTATACTTATTACTTATATTATTATCAATATAACATGCATTATTACCCATATTGTGCAGTTATTATAGCTAGAACTATAATAAATATACGTATTACTTTTACTATCATCAATATAACATGCATTATTACCAATATTATGCAGTTATTATGAATAGAACTATAATAAATATACTTATTACTTTTATTATTATCAATATATCATGCACTATTAGCCATATTATACTATTATTATCGCTAGAACCATAATAATTATACTTATTACTTATGTTATTAGCAATATAACGTGCATTGTTACCTATATTATGCGGTTATTATCGCTAGAACTATAATAAATATACGTATTACTTTTATTATCATCAATATAACATGCATTATTACCTATATTATGCAGTTATTATATCTAGAACTATAATAAATATACTTATTACTCCCGATATTATCAATATAACATCCATTATTACCCATATAATGCAGTTATTATCGCTAGAACTGTAATAATTATACTTATTACTTATGTTATTAGCAATATAACGTGCATTGTTACCTATATTATGCAGCTATTATCGCTAGAACTGTAATAATTATACTTATTACTTATATTATTATCAATATAACATGCATTATTACCCATATTGTGCAGTTATTATAGCTAGAACTATAATAAATATACGTATTACTTTTATTATCATCAATATAACGTGCATTATTACCCATATTATGCAGTTACTATCGATAGAACTGTAATAAATATACTTATTACTTTTATCATTATCAATATAACATGCACTATTAGCCATATTTTACTATCATTATCGCTAGAACTATAATAATTATACTTATTACTCCCAATATTATCAATATAACATGCATTATTACGCATATAATGCAGTTATTATCGCTAGAACTGTAATACTTATACTTATTTCTTATATTATTCTCAATATAACATGCATTATTACCCATATTATGCAGTTATAATCGCTAGAACTGTAATAATTATACTTATTACTTTTATTATTATCAATATATCATGCACTATTAGCCATACTATACCATTATTATCGCTAGAACCATAATAATGATACTTATTACTCCCAATATTATCAATATAACACGCATTATTACCCATATAATGCAGTTATTATCGCTAGAACTGTAATAATTATACTTATTACTTATATTATTATTAATATAACGTGCATTATTACCCATATTATGCAGTTATTATCGCTAGAACTATAATAAATATACGTATTACTTTTATTATCATCAATATAACAAGCATTATTACCCATATTATGCAGTTATTATCGATAGAACTGTAATAAATATACTTATTACTTTTATCATTATCAATATAACATGAACTATTAGCCATATTTTGCTATCATTATCGCTAGAACTATAATAATTATACTTATTACTCCCAATATTATCAATATAACATGCATTATTACCCATATAATGCAGTTATTATCGCTAGAACTGTAATACTTATCCTTATTACTTATATTATTCTCAATATAACATGCATTATTACCCATATTATGCAGTTATAATCGCTAGAACTATAATAAATATACTTACTACTTTTATTATCATCAATATAATATGCATTATTACCCATATTATGCAGTTATTATCGATAGAACTTTAATAAATATACTTATTACTTATATTATTCTCAATATAACATGCATTATTACCCATATTATGCAGTTATAATCGCTGGTACTATAATAAATATACTTACTACCTTTATTATCGTCAATATAACATGTATTATTACCCATATTATGCAGTTATTATCGATAGAACTGTAATAAATATGCTTATTACTTATATTATTAGCAATATAACGTGCATTATTACCCATAAATTGCAGTTATTATCGCTAGAACTGTAATAAATATACTTAGTACTTTTATTATCATCAATATAACATGCATTATTACCCATATTATGCAGTTATTATCAATAGCACTATAATAAATATACGTATTACTTTTATTATCATCAATATAACATGCATTATTGCCCATATTATGCAGTTACTATCGCTAGAACTATAATAACTATACTTACTACTCCCAATATTATCAATATAACATGCATTATTACCCATATAATGCAGTTATTATCGCTACAACTGTAATAATTATACTTATTAGTTATATTATTAGCAATATAACGTGCATTATTACCCATATTATGCAGTTATTATCGCTAGAACTATAATAACTGTACTTATTACTCCCAATATTATCAATATAACATGCATTATTACCCATATAATGCAGTTATTGTCGCTAGAACTGTAATAATTATACTTATTACTTCTATTATCATCAATATAACATGCACTATTACCCATATAATGCAGTTCTTATCATTGGAACTGTAATAATTATACTTATTACTCTCGATATTATCAATATAACATGCATTATTACGCATATCATGCAGTTATTATCGCTAGAACTGTAATAATTATACGTATTACTTATATTATTATCAATATAGCATGCATTATTACGCATATTATGCAGTTATAATCGCTAGAACTATAAAAAATATACTTGTTACTTTTATTATCATCAATATAACATGCATTATTACCTATATTATACAGTTATTATCGATAGAACTGTAATAAATATACCTATTACTTTTATTATTATCAATATAACATGCACTACTAGCCATATTTTACTATTATTATCGCTAGAACTATAATAATTATACTTATTACTCCCGATATTATCAATATAACATGAATTATTACCCATATAATGCAGTTATTATCGCTAGAACTGTAATAATTATACTTATTACTTATATTATTATCAATATAACATGCATTATTACCCATATTATGCAGTTATTATAGCTAGAACTATAATAAATATAGGTATTACTTTTATTATCATCAATATAACATGCATTATTACACATATTATGCAGTTATTAAAGATAGAACTGTAATAAATATACTTATTAATTTTATTATTATCAATATAACATGCATTATTACCCATATTATGCAGTTATTATCGACAGAAGTATAATAAATATACTTATTACTTTTATTATTATCAGTATAACATGCACTATTAGCCATATTTTACTTTTATTATCGCTAGAAATATAATAATTATACTTATTACTCCCGATATTATCAATATAACATGCATTATTACCCATGTAATGCAGTTATTATCGATAGAAGTATAATAAATATACTTATTACTTCTATTATTATCAATATAACAGGCACTCTTAGCCATATTTTACTTGTATTATCGCTAGAACTGTAATAATTATACTTATTACTCCCGATATTATCAATATAACATCCATTATTACCCATATAATGCAGTTATTATCGCTAGAACTGTAATAATTATACTTATTACTTATGTTATTAGCAATATAACGTGCGTTATTACACATATTATGCAGTTATTATCGATAGAACTGTAATAAATATACTTATTACTTTTATTATTATCAATATAACATGCACAATTAGCCATATTTTACTATTATTATCGCTAGAACCATAACAATTATACTTATTACTCCCAATATTATCAATATAAAATGCATTATTACCCATATAATTCAGTTACTATCGCTAGAACTGTAATAATTATACTTATTACATATATTATTATCAATATAGCATGCATTATTACGCATATTATGCAGTTATAATCGCTAGAACTATAAAAAATATACTTGTTACTTTTATTATCATCAATATAACATGCATTATTACCTATATTATACAGTTATTATCGATAGAACTGTAATAAATATACCTATTACTTTTATTATTATCAATATAACATGCACTACTAGCCATATTTTACTATTATTATCGCTAGAACTATAATAATTATACTTATTACTCCCGATATTATCAATATAACATGAATTATTACCCATATAATGCAGTTATTATCGCTAGAACTGTAATAATTATACTTATTACTTATATTATTATCAATATAACATGCATTGTTACCCATATTATGCAGTTATTATTGCTAGAACTGTAATAATTATACTTATTACTTATATTATTATCAATATAACATGCATTATTACCCATATTATGCAGTTATTATAGCTAGAACTATAATAAATATACGTATTACTTTTATTTTCATCAATATAACATGCATTATTACCCATATTATGCAGTTATTATCGATAGAACTGTAATAAATATACTTATTACTTTTATTATTATCAGTATAATATGCACTATTAGCTATATTTTACTTTTATTATCGCTAGAACTATAATAATTATACTTATTACTCCCGATGTTATCAATATAACATGAATTATTGCCCATATAATGCAGTTATTATCGCTAGAACTGTAATAATTATACTTATTACTTACAATATTATCAATATAACATGCATTATTACCCATATTATGCAGTTATTATCGCTAGAACTATAATAAATATACGTATTACTTTTATTATCCTCAATATAACATGCATTATTACCCATATTATGCAGTTATTATCGATAGAACTATAATAAATATACTTATTACTCCCGATGTTATCAATATAACATCCATTATTGCCCATATAATGCAGTTATTATCGCTAGAACTACAATAAATATACATATTACTTTTATTATCATCAATATAACATCCATTATTACCCATATAATGCAGTCATTATCGACAGAAGTGTAATAAATATACTTATTACTTTTATTATTATCAGTATAACATGCAATATTAGCCATATTTTACTTTTATTATCGCTAGAACTATAATAATTATACTTATTACTCCCGATATTATCAATATAACATGCATTATTACCCATATTATGCAGTTATTATCGATAGAACTATAATAAATATAATTATTACTTTTATTATTATCAATATAACATGCACTATTAGCCATATTTTACTATTATTATCGCTAGAACTGTAATAATTATACTTATTACTCCCGATATTATCAATATAACATCCATTATTACCCATATAATGCAGTTATTGTAGCTAGAACTGTGATAATTATACTTATTACTTATGTTATTAGCAATATAACGTGCATTATTACCCATATTATGCAGTTATTATCGCTAGAACTGTAATAATTATACTTATTACTTTTATTGTTATCAGTATAACATGCATTATTACCCATATTATGCAGTTATTATCGCTAGAACTATAATAAATATACGTATTACTTTTATTATCATCAATATAACATGCATTATTAGGCATATTTTACTATTATTATCGCTAGAACTATAATAATTATACTTATTACTCCCGATATTATCAATATAAAGTGCATTATTACCCATATAATGCAGTTATTATCGCTAGAACTGTAATAATTATACTTATTACTTATATTATTATCAATATAACATGCATTATTACCCATATTATGCAGTTATTATCGCTAGAACTATAATAAATATACGTATTACTTTTATTATCATCAATATAACATGCATTATTACCCATATTATGCAGTTATTATCGCTAGAACTACAATAAATATACATATTACTTTTATTATCATCAATATAACATGCATTATTACCCATATTATGCAGCTGTATCGATAGAACTGTAATAAATATACTTATTACTTTTATTATTATCAATATAACATGCACTATTAGCCATATTTTACTATTATTATCGCTAGAACTATAATAATTATACTTATTACTCCCAATATTATCAATATAACATGCATTATTACCCATATTATGCAGTTATTATCGATAGAACTATAATAAATATACTTATTACTTTTATTATTATCAATATAACATGCACTATTAGCCATATTTTACTATTATTATCGCTAGAACTGTAATAATTATACTTATTACTCCCGATATTATCAATATAACATGCATTATTACCCACATAATGCAGTTATTATCGACAGAAGTATAATAAATATACTTATTACTTCTATTATTATCAATATAACAGGCACTCTTAGCCATATTTTACTTGTATTAAAGCTAGAACTGTGATAATTATACTTATTACTCCCGATATTATCAATATAACATGAATTATTACCCATATAATGCAGTTATTATCGCTAGAACTGTAATAATTATACTTATTACTTATATTATTATCAATATAACATGCATTATTACCCATATTGTACAGTTATTATAGCTAGAACTATAATAAATATACGTATTACTTTTACTATCATCAATATAACATGCATTATTACCAATATTATGCAGTTATTATGGATAGAACTATAATAAATATACGTATTACTTTTACTATCATCAATATAACATGCATTATTACCAATATTATGCAGTTATTATGGATAGAACTATAATAAATATACTTATTACTTTTATTATTATCAATATATCATGCACTATTAGCCATATTATACTATTATTATCGCTAGAACCATAATAATTATACTTATTACTTATATTATTCTCAATATAACATGCATTATTACCCATATTATGCAGTTATAATCGCTGGTACTATAATAAATATACTTACTACCTTTATTATCGTCAATATAACATGTATTATTACCCATATTATGCAGTTATTATCGATAGAACTGTAATAAATATGCTTATTACTTATATTATTAGCAATATAACGTGCATTATTACCCATAAATTGCAGTTATTATCGCTAGAACTGTAATAAATATACTTAGTACTTTTATTATCATCAATATAACATGCATTATTAGCCATATTATGCAGTTATTATCGATAGAACTATAATAAATATACGTATTACTTTTATTATCATCAATATAACATGCATTATTACCCATATTATGCAGTTATTATCGATAGAACTATAATAAATATACTTACTACTTTTATTATTATCAATATAACATGCACTATTAGCCATATTGTACTATTATTATCGCTAGAACTGTAATAATTATACTTATTACTTATATTATTAGCAATATAACGTGCATTATTAACCATAAATTGCAGTTATTATCGCTAGAACTATAATAAATATACGTATTACTTTTATTATCATCAATATAACAAGCATTATTACCCATATTATGCAGTTATTATCGATAGAACTGTAATAAATATACTTATTACTTTTATCATTATCAATATAACATGAACTATTAGCCATATTTTGCTATCATTATCGCTAGAACTATAATAATTATACTTATTACTCCCAATATTATCAATATAACATGCATTATTACCCATATAATGCAGTTATTATCGCTAGAACTGTAATACTTATCCTTATTACTTATATTATTCTCAATATAACATGCATTATTACCCATATTATGCAGTTATAATCGCTAGAACTATAATAAATATACTTACTACTTTTATTATCGTCAATATAATATGCATTATTACCCATATTATGCAGTTATTATCGATAGAACTTTAATAAATATACTTATTACTTATATTATTCTCAATATAACATGCATTATTACCCATATTATGCAGTTATAATCGCTGGTATTATAATAAATATACTTACTACCTTTATTATCGTCAATATAACATGTATTATTACCCATATTATGCAGTTATTATCGATAGAACTGTAATAAATATGCTTATTACTTATATTATTAGCAATATAACGTGCATTATTACCCATAAATTGCAGTTATTATCGCTAGAACTGTAATAAATATACTTAGTACTTTTATTATCATCAATATAACATGCATTATTACCCATATTATGCAGTTATTATCGATAGAACTATAATAAATATACGTATTACTTTTATTATCATCAATATAACATGCATTATTGCCCATATTATGCAGTTACTATCGCTAGAACTATAATAACTATACTTACTACTCCCAATATTATCAATATAACATGCATTATTACCCATATAATGCAGTTATTATCGCTACAACTGTAATAATTATACTTATTAGTTATATTATTAGCAATATAACGTGCATTATTACCCATATTATGCAGTTATTATCGCTAGAACTATAATAACTGTACTTATTACTCCCAATATTATCAATATAACATGCATTATTACCCATATAATGCAGTTATTGTCGCTAGAACTGTAATAATTATACTTATTACTTTTATTATCATCAATATAACATGCATTATTACCCATATTACGCAGTTATTATCGATAGAACTATAATAATTATACTTATTACTCCCGATATTATCAATATAACATCCATTATTACCCATATAATGCAGTTATTATCGCTAGAACTGTAATAATTATACTTATTACTTTTATTATCATCAATATAACATGCATTATTACCCATTTTATGCAGTTATTATCGATAGAACTGTAATAAATGTACTTATTACTTTTATTATTATCAATATAACATGCACTATTAGCCATATTTTACTATTATTATCGCTAGAACCATAATAATTATACTTATTACTCCCAATATTATCAATATAAAGTGCATTATTACCCATATAATGTAGTTATTATTGCTAGAACTGTAATAATTATACTTATTACTTATATTATTATCAATATAACATGCATTATTACCCATATTATGCAGTTATTATCGCTAGAACTATAATAAATATACGTATTACTTTTATTATCATCAATATAACATGCATTATTACCCATATTATGCACTTATTATCGCTAGAACTATAATAAATATACATATTACTTTTATTATCATCAATATAACATGCATTATTACCCATATTATGCAGCTTTATCGATAGAACTGTAATAAATATACTTATTACTTTTATTATTATCAATATAACATGCACTATTAGCCATATTTTACTATTATTATCGCTAGAACCATAATAATTATACTTATTACTCCCAATATTATCAATATAAAGTGCATTATTACCCATATAATGTAGTTATTATTGCTAGAACTGTAATAATTATACTTATTACTTATATTATTATCAATATAACATGCATTATTACCCATATTATGCAGTTATTATCGCTAGAACTGTAATAAATATACGTATTACTTTTATTATCATCAATATAACATGCATTATTACCCATATTATGCACTTATTATCGCTAGAACTATAATAAATATACATATTACTTTTATTATCATCAATATAACATGCATTATTACCCATATTATGCAGCTTTATCGATAGAACTGTAATAAATATACTTATTACTTTTATTATTATCAATATAACATGCACTATTAGCCATATTTTACTATTATTATCGCTAGAACTGTAATAATTATACTTATTACTCCCGATATTATCAATATAACATGCATTATTACCCATATAATGCAGTTATTATCGACAGAAGTACAATAAATATACTTATTACTTTTATTATTATCAATATAACAGGCACTCTTAGCCATATTTTACTTGTATTAAAGCTAGAACTGTAATAATTATACTTATTACGCCCGATATTATCAATATAACATCCATTATTACCCATATAATGCAGTTATTATCGCTAGAACTGTAATAAATATACTTATTACTTTTATTATTATCAATATAACATGCACTATTAGCCATATGTTACTATTATTATCGGTAGAACTATAATAATTATACTTATAACTCCCGATATTATCAATATAACATGCATTATTACCCATATAATGCAGTTATTATCGCTAGAACTGTAATAATTATACTTATTCCTTATGTTATTAGCAATATAACGTGCATTATTACCTATATTATGCAGTTATTATCGCTAGAACTATAATAAATATACGTATTACTTTTATTATCATCAATATAACATGCATTATTACCCATATTATGCAGTTATTATCGATAGAACTATAATAATTATACTTATTACTCCCGATATTATCAATATAACATCCATTATTACCCATATAATGGAGTTATTATCGCTAGAACTGTAATAATTATACTTATTACTTTTATTATCATCAATATAACATGCATTATTACCCATATTATGCAGTTATTATCGATAGAACTATAATAATTATACTTATTACTCCCGATATTATCAATATAACATCCATTATTACCCATATAATGCAGTTATTATCGCTAGAACTGTAATAATTATACTTATTACTTTTATTATCATCAATATAACATGCATTATTACCCATATTATGCAGTTATTATCGATAGAACTGTAATAAATGTACTTATTACTTTTATTATTATCAATATAACATGCACTATTAGCCATATTTTACTATTATTATCGCTAGAACCATAATAATTATACTTATTACTCCCAATATTATCAATATAAAGTGCATTATTACCCATATAATGTAGTTATTATTGCTAGAACTGTAATAATTATACTTATTACTTATATTATTATCAATATAACATGCATTATTACCCATATTATGCAGTTATTATCGCTAGAACTATAATAAATATACGTATTACTTTTATTATCATCAATATAACATGCATTATTACCCATATTATGCACTTATTATCGCTAGAACTATAATAAATATACATATTACTTTTATTATCATCAATATAACATGCATTATTACCCATATTATGCAGCTTTATCGATAGAACTGTAATAAATATACTTATTACTTTTATTATTATCAATATAACATGCACTATTAGCCATATTTTACTATTATTATCGCTAGAACCATAATAATTATACTTATTACTCCCAATATTATCAATATAAAGTGCATTATTACCCATATAATGTAGTTATTATTGCTAGAACTGTAATAATTATACTTATTACTTATATTATTATCAATATAACATGCATTATTACCCATATTATTCAGTTATTATCGCTAGAACTATAATAAATATACGTATTACTTTTATTATCATCAATATAACATGCATTATTACCCATATTATGCACTTATTATCGCTAGAACTATAATAAATATACATATTACTTTTATTATCATCAATATAACATGCATTATTACCCATATTATGCAGCTTTATCGATAGAACTGTAATAAATATACTTATTACTTTTATTATTATCAATATAACATGCACTATTAGCCATATTTTACTATTATTATCGCTAGAACTATAATAATTATACTTATTACTCCCAATATTATCAATATAACATGCATTATTACCCATATTATGCAGTTATTATCGATAGAACTATAATAAATATAATTATTACTTTTATTATTATCAATATAACATGCACTATTAGCCATATTTTACTATTATTATCGCTAGAACTGTAATAATTATACTTATTACTCCCGATATTATCAATATAACATCCATTATTACCCATATAATGCAGTTATTGTAGCTAGAACTGTGATAATTATACTTATTACTTATGTTATTAGCAATATAACGTGCATTATTACCCATATTATGCAGTTATTATCGCTAGAACTGTAATAATTATACTTATTACTTTTATTGTTATCAGTATAACATGCATTATTACCCATATTATGCAGTTATTATCGCTAGAACTATAATAAATATACGTATTACTTTTATTATCATCAATATAACATGCATTATTAGGCATATTTTACTATTATTATCGCTAGAACTATAATAATTATACTTATTACTCCCGATATTATCAATATAAAGTGCATTATTACCCATATAATGCAGTTATTATCGCTAGAACTGAAAATTATTATACTTATTACTTATATTATTATCAATATAACATGCATTATTACCCATATTATGCAGTTATTATCGCTAGAACTATAATAAATATACGTATTACTTTTATTATCATCAATATAACATGCATTATTACCCATATTATGCAGTTATTATCGCTAGAACTACAATAAATATACATATTACTTTTATTATCATCAATATAACATGCATTATTACCCATATTATGCAGCTGTATCGATAGAACTGTAATAAATATACTTATTACTTTTATTATTATCAATATAACATGCACTATTAGCCATATTTTACTATTATTATCGCTAGAACTATAATAATTATACTTATAACTCCCGATATTATCAATATAACATGCATTATTACCCATATAATGCAGTTATTATCGCTAGAACTGTAATAATTATACTTATTCCTTATGTTATTAGCAATATAACGTGCATTATTACCTATATTATGCAGTTATTATCGCTAGAACTATAATAAATATACGTATTACTTTTATTATCATCAATATAACATGCATTATTACCCATATTATGCAGTTATTATCGATAGAACTATAATAATTATACTTATTACTCCCGATATTATCAATATAACATCCATTATTACCCATATAATGGAGTTATTATCGCTAGAACTGTAATAATTATACTTATTACTTTTATTATCATCAATATAACATGCATTATTACCCATATTATGCAGTTATTATCGATAGAACTATAATAATTATACTTATTACTCCCGATATTATCAATATAACATCCATTATTACCCATATAATGCAGTTATTATCGCTAGAACTGTAATAATTATACTTATTACTTTTATTATCATCAATATAACATGCATTATTACCCATATTATGCAGTTACTATCGATAGAACTGTAATAAATGTACTTATTACTTTTATTATTATCAATATAACATGCACTATTAGCCATATTTTACTATTATTATCGCTAGAACCATAATAATTATACTTATTACTCCCAATATTATCAATATAAAGTGCATTATTACCCATATAATGTAGTTATTATTGCTAGAACTGTAATAATTATACTTATTACTTATATTATTATCAATATAACATGCATTATTACCCATATTATGCAGTTATTATCGCTAGAACTATAATAAATATACGTATTACTTTTATTATCATCAATATAACATGCATTATTACCCATATTATGCACTTATTATCGCTAGAACTATAATAAATATACATATTACTTTTATTATCATCAATATAACATGCATTATTACCCATATTATGCAGCTTTATCGATAGAACTGTAATAAATATACTTATTACTTTTATTATTATCAATATAACATGCACTATTAGCCATATTTTACTATTATTATCGCTAGAACCATAATAATTATACTTATTACTCCCAATATTATCAATATAAAGTGCATTATTACCCATATAATGTAGTTATTATTGCTAGAACTGTAATAATTATACTTATTACTTATATTATTATCAATATAACATGCATTATTACCCATATTATTCAGTTATTATCGCTAGAACTATAATAAATATACGTATTACTTTTATTATCATCAATATAACATGCATTATTACCCATATTATGCACTTATTATCGCTAGAACTATAATAAATATACATATTACTTTTATTATCATCAATATAACATGCATTATTACCCATATTATGCAGCTTTATCGATAGAACTGTAATAAATATACTTATTACTTTTATTATTATCAATATAACATGCACTATTAGCCATATTTTACTATTATTATCGCTAGAACTATAATAATTATACTTATTACTCCCAATATTATCAATATAACATGCATTATTACCCATATTATGCAGTTATTATCGATAGAACTATAATAAATATAATTATTACTTTTATTATTATCAATATAACATGCACTATTAGCCATATTTTACTATTATTATCGCTAGAACTGTAATAATTATACTTATTACTCCCGATATTATCAATATAACATCCATTATTACCCATATAATGCAGTTATTGTAGCTAGAACTGTGATAATTATACTTATTACTTATGTTATTAGCAATATAACGTGCATTATTACCCATATTATGCAGTTATTATCGCTAGAACTGTAATAATTATACTTATTACTTTTATTGTTATCAGTATAACATGCATTATTACCCATATTATGCAGTTATTATCGCTAGAACTATAATAAATATACGTATTACTTTTATTATCATCAATATAACATGCATTATTAGGCATATTTTACTATTATTATCGCTAGAACTATAATAATTATACTTATTACTCCCGATATTATCAATATAAAGTGCATTATTACCCATATAATGCAGTTATTATCGCTAGAACTGAAAATTATTATACTTATTACTTATATTATTATCAATATAACATGCATTATTACCCATATTATGCAGTTATTATCGCTAGAACTATAATAAATATACGTATTACTTTTATTATCATCAATATAACATGCATTATTACCCATATTATGCAGTTATTATCGCTAGAACTACAATAAATATACATATTACTTTTATTATCATCAATATAACATGCATTATTACCCATATTATGCAGCTGTATCGATAGAACTGTAATAAATATACTTATTACTTTTATTATTATCAATATAACATGCACTATTAGCCATATTTTACTATTATTATCGCTAGAACTATAATAATTATACTTATTACTCCCAATATTATCAATATAACATGCATTATTACCCATATTATGCAGTTATTATCGATAGAAATATAATAAATATACTTATTACTTTTATTATTATCAATATAACATGCACTATTAGCCATATTTTACTATTATTATCGCTAGAACTGTAATAATTATACTTATTACTCCCGATATTATCAATATAACATGCATTATTACCCACATAATGCAGTTATAATCGACAGAAGTATAATAAATATACTTATTACTTCTATTATTATCAATATAACAGGCACTCTTAGCCATATTTTACTTGTATTAAAGCTAGAACTGTGATAATTATACTTATTACTCCCGATATTATCAATATAACATGAATTATTACCCATATAATGCAGTTATTATCGCTAGAACTGTAATAATTATACTTATTACTTATATTATTATCAATATAACAAGCATTATCACCCATATTGTACAGTTATTATAGCTAGAACTATAATAAATATACGTATTACTTTTACTATCATCAATATAACATGCATTATTACCAATATTATGCAGTTATTATGGATAGAACTATAATAAATATACTTATTACTTTTATTATTATCAATATATCATGCACTATTAGCCATATTATACTATTATTATCGCTAGAACCATAATAGTTATACTTATTACTTATGTTATTAGCAATATAACGTGCATTGTTACCTATATTATGCGGTTATTATCGCTAGAACTATAATAAATATACGTATTACTTTTATTATCATCAATATAACATGCATTATTACCTATATTATGCAGTTATTATATCTAGAACTATAATAAATATACTTATTACTCCCGATATTATCAATATAACATCCATTATTACCCATATAATGCAGTTATTATCGCTAGAACTGTAATAATTATACTTATTACTTATGTTATTAGCAATATAACGTGCATTGTTACCTATATTATGCAGCTATTATCGCTAGAACTGTAATAATTATACCTATTACTTATGTTATTATCAATATAACATGCATTATTACCCATATTGTGCAGTTATTATAGCTAGAACTATAATAAATATACGTATTACTTTTACTATCATCAATATAACATGCATTATTACCCATATTATGCAGTTATTATCGATAGAACTATAATAAATATACTTATTACTTTTATTATTATCAATATATCATGCACTATTAGCCATATTATACCATTATTATCGCTAGAACCATAATAATGATACTTATTACTCCCAATATTATCAATATAACACGCATTATTACCCATATAATGCAGTTATTATCGCTAGAACTGTAATACTTATCCTTATTACTTATATTATTCTCAATATAACATGCATTATTACCCATATTATGCAGTTATAATCGCTAGAACTATAATAAATATACTTACTACTTTTATTATCATCAATATAATATGCATTATTACCCATATTATGCAGTTATTATCGATAGAACTTTAATAAATATACTTATTACTTATATTATTCTCAATATAACATGCATTATTACCCATATTATGCAGTTATAATCGCTGGTACTATAATAAATATACTTACTACCTTTATTATCGTCAATATAACATGTATTATTACCCATATTATGCAGTTATTATCGATAGAACTGTAATAAATATGCTTATTACTTATATTATTAGCAATATAACGTGCATTATTACCCATAAATTGCAGTTATTATCGCTAGAACTGTAATAAATATACTTAGTACTTTTATTATCATCAATATAACATGCATTATTACCCATATTATGCAGTTATTATCGATAGAACTATAATAAATATACGTATTACTTTTATTATCATCAATATAACATGCATTATTACCCATATTATGCAGTTATTATCGATAGAACTATAATAAATATACTTACTACTTTTATTATTATCAATATAACATGCACTATTAGCCATATTGTACTATTATTATCGCTAGAACTGTAATAATTATACTTATTACTTATATTATTAGCAATATAACGTGCATTATTAACCATAAATTGCAGTTATTATCGCTAGAACTATAATAAATATACGTATTACTTTTATTATCATCAATATAACAAGCATTATTACCCATATTATGCAGCTATTATCGATAGAACTGTAATAAATATACTTATTACTTTTATCATTATCAATATAACATGAACTATTAGCCATATTTTGCTATCATTATCGCTAGAACTATAATAATTATACTTATTACTCCCCATATTATCAATATAACATGCATTATTACCCATATAATGCAGTTATTATCGCTAGAACTGTAATACTTATCCTTATTACTTATATTATTCTCAATATAACATGCATTATTACCCATATTATGCAGTTATAATCGCTAGAACTATAATAAATATACTTACTACTTTTATTATCGTCAATATAATATGCATTATTACCCATATTATGCAGTTATTATCGATAGAACTTTAATAAATATACTTATTACTTATATTATTCTCAATATAACATGCATTATTACCCATATTATGCAGTTATAATCGCTGGTACTATAATAAATATACTTACTACCTTTATTATCGTCAATATAACATGTATTATTACCCATATTATGCAGTTATTATCGATAGAACTGTAATAAATATGCTTATTACTTATATTATTAGCAATATAACGTGCATTATTACCCATAAATTGCAGTTATTATCGCTAGAACTGTAATAAATATACTTAGTACTTTTATTATCATCAATATAACATGCATTATTACCCATATTATGCAGTTATTATCGATAGAACTATAATAAATATACGTATTACTTTTATTATCATCAATATAACATGCATTATTGCCCATATTATGCAGTTACTATCGCTAGAACTATAATAACTATACTTACTACTCCCAATATTATCAATATAACATGCATTATTACCCGTATAATGCAGTTATTATCGCTACAACTGTAATAATTATACTTATTAGTTATATTATTAGCAATATAACGTGCATTATTACCCATATTATGCAGTTATTATCGCTAGAACTATAATAACTGTACTTATTACTCCCAATATTATCAATATAACATGCATTATTACCCATATAATGCAGTTATTGTCGCTAGAACTGTAATAATTATACTTATTACTTCTATTATCATCAATATAACATGCATTATTACCCATATAATGCAGTTCTTATCATTGGAACTGTAATAATTATACTTATTACTCTCGATATTATCAATATAACATGCATTATTACGCATATAATGCAGTTATTATCGCTAGAACTGTAATAATTATACGTATTACTTATATTATTCTCAATGTAACATGCATTATTACCCATATTATGCAGTTATAATCGCTAGAACTATAATAAATATACGTATTACTTTTATTATCATCAATATAACATGCATTATTACCCATATTATGCAGTTATTATCGATAGAACTATAATAAATATACTTATTACTTTTATTATTATCAATATAACATGCACTATTAGCCATATTGTACTATTATTATCGCTAGAACTGTAATAATTATACTTATTACTTATATTATTAGCAATATAACGTGCATTATTAACCATAAATTGCAGTTATTATCGCTAGAACTGTAATAATTATACTTATTACTTATATTATTATCAATATAACATGCATTATTACCCATATTATGCAGTTATTATCGCTAGAACTATAATAAATATACGTATTACTTTTATTATCATCAATATAACGTGCATTATTACCCATATTATGCAGTTACTATCGATAGAACTGTAATAAATATACTTATTACTTTTATCATTATCAATATAACATGCACTATTAGCCATATTTTACTATCATTATCGCTAGAACTATAATAATTATACTTATTACTCCCAATATTATCAATATAACATGCATTATTACCCATATAATGCAGTTATTATCGCTAGAACTGTAATACTTATACTTATTTCTTATATTATTCTCAATATAACATGCATTATTACACATATTATGCAGTTATAATCGCTAGAACTATAATAATTATACTTATTACTCCCGATATTATCAATATAACATGCATTATTACCCATATAATGCAGTTATTATCGCTAGAACTGTAATAAATATACTTAGTACTTTTATTATCATCAATATAACATGCATTATTACCCATATTATGCAGTTATTATCGATAGAACTATAATAAATATACGTATTACTTTTATTATCATCAATATAACATGCAATATTGCCCATATTATGCAGTTACTATCGATAGAACTGTAATAAATATACTTATTACTTTTATCATTATCAATATAACATGCACTATTAGCCATATTTTACTATCATTATCGCTAGAACTATAATAATTATACTTATTACTCCCAATATTATCAATATAACATGCATTATTACCCATATAATGCAGTTATTATCGATAGAACTATAATAAATATACGTATTACTTTTATTATCATCAATATAATATGCATTATTACCCATATTATGCAGTTATTATCGATAGAACTTTAATAAATATACTTATTACTTATATTATTCTCAATATAACATGCATTATTACCCATATTATGCAGTTATAATCGCTGGTACTATAATAAATATACTTACTACCTTTATTATCGTCAATATAACATGTATTATTACCCATATTATGCAGTTATTATCGATAGAACTGTAATAAATATGCTTATTACTTATATTATTAGCAATATAACGTGCATTATTACCCATAAATTGCAGTTATTATCGCTAGAACTGTAATAAATATACTTAGTACTTTTATTATCATCAATATAACATGCATTATTACCCATATTATGCAGTTATTATCGATAGAACTATAATAAATATACGTATTACTTTTATTATCATCAATATAACATGCATTATTACCCATATTATGCAGTTATTATCGATAGAACTATAATAAATATACTTACTACTTTTATTATTATCAATATAACATGCACTATTAGCCATATTATGCAGTTATAATCGCTGGTACTATAATAAATATACTTACTACCTTTATTATCGTCAATATAACATGTATTATTACCCATATTATGCAGTTATTATCGATAGAACTGTAATAAATATGCTTATTACTTATATTATTAGCAATATAACGTGCATTATTACCCATAAATTGCAGTTATTATCGCTAGAACTGTAATAAATATACTTAGTACTTTTATTATCATCAATATAACATGCATTATTACCCATATAATGCAGTTCTTATCATTGGAACTGTAATAATTATACTTATTACTCTCGATATTATCAATATAACATGCATTATTACGCATATAATGCAGTTATTATCGCTAGAACTGTAATAATTATACGTATTACTTATATTATTCTCAATGTAACATGCATTATTACCCATATTATGCAGTTATAATCGCTAGAACTATAATAAATATACGTATTACTTTTATTATCATCAATATAACATGCATTATTACCCATATTATGCAGTTATTATCGATAGAACTATAATAAATATACTTATTACTTTTATTATTATCAATATAACATGCACTATTAGCCATATTGTACTATTATTATCGCTAGAACTGTAATAATTATACTTATTACTTATATTATTAGCAATATAACGTGCATTATTAACCATAAATTGCAGTTATTATCGCTAGAACTGTAATAATTATACTTATTACTTATATTATTATCAATATAACATGCATTATTACCCATATTATGCAGTTATTATCGCTAGAACTATAATAAATATACGTATTACTTTTATTATCATCAATATAACGTGCATTATTACCCATATTATGCAGTTACTATCGATAGAACTGTAATAAATATACTTATTACTTTTATCATTATCAATATAACATGCACTATTAGCCATATTTTACTATCATTATCGCTAGAACTATAATAATTATACTTATTACTCCCAATATTATCAATATAACATGCATTATTACCCATATAATGCAGTTATTATCGCTAGAACTGTAATACTTATACTTATTTCTTATATTATTCTCAATATAACATGCATTATTACACATATTATGCAGTTATAATCGCTAGAACTATAATAATTATACTTATTACTCCCGATATTATCAATATAACATGCATTATTACCCATATAATGCAGTTATTATCGCTAGAACTGTAATAAATATACTTAGTACTTTTATTATCATCAATATAACATGCATTATTACCCATATTATGCAGTTATTATCGATAGAACTATAATAAATATACGTATTACTTTTATTATCATCAATATAACATGCAATATTGCCCATATTATGCAGTTACTATCGATAGAACTGTAATAAATATACTTATTACTTTTATCATTATCAATATAACATGCACTATTAGCCATATTTTACTATCATTATCGCTAGAACTATAATAATTATACTTATTACTCCCAATATTATCAATATAACATGCATTATTACCCATATAATGCAGTTATTATCGATAGAACTATAATAAATATACGTATTACTTTTATTATCATCAATATAATATGCATTATTACCCATATTATGCAGTTATTATCGATAGAACTTTAATAAATATACTTATTACTTATATTATTCTCAATATAACATGCATTATTACCCATATTATGCAGTTATAATCGCTGGTACTATAATAAATATACTTACTACCTTTATTATCGTCAATATAACATGTATTATTACCCATATTATGCAGTTATTATCGATAGAACTGTAATAAATATGCTTATTACTTATATTATTAGCAATATAACGTGCATTATTACCCATAAATTGCAGTTATTATCGCTAGAACTGTAATAAATATACTTAGTACTTTTATTATCATCAATATAACATGCATTATTACCCATATTATGCAGTTATTATCGATAGAACTATAATAAATATACGTATTACTTTTATTATCATCAATATAACATGCATTATTACCCATATTATGCAGTTATTATCGATAGAACTATAATAAATATACTTACTACTTTTATTATTATCAATATAACATGCACTATTAGCCATATTGTACTATTATTATCGCTAGAACTGTAATAATTATACTTATTACTTATATTATTAGCAATATAACGTGCATTATTACCCATAAATTGCAGTTATTATCGCTAGAACTGTAATAAATATACTTAGTACTTTTATTATCATCAATATAACATGCATTATTACCCATATTATGCAGTTATTATCGATAGAACTATAATAAATATACGTATTACTTTTATTATCATCAATATAACATGCATTATTGCCCATATTATGCAGTTACTATCGCTAGAACTATAATAACTATACTTACTACTCCCAATATTATCAATATAACATGCATTATTACCCGTATAATGCAGTTATTATCGCTACAACTGTAATAATTATACTTATTAGTTATATTATTAGCAATATAACGTGCATTATTACCCATATTATGCAGTTATTATCGCTAGAACTATAATAACTGTACTTATTACTCCCAATATTATCAATATAACATGCATTATTACCCATATAATGCAGTTATTGTCGCTAGAACTGTAATAATTATACTTATTACTTCTATTATCATCAATATAACATGCATTATTACCCATATAATGCAGTTCTTATCATTGGAACTGTAATAATTATACTTATTACTCTCGATATTATCAATATAACATGCATTATTACGCATATAATGCAGTTATTATCGCTAGAACTGTAATAATTATACGTATTACTTATATTATTCTCAATGTAACATGCATTATTACCCATATTATGCAGTTATAATCGCTAGAACTATAATAAATATACGTATTACTTTTATTATCATCAATATAACATGCATTATTACCCATATTATGCAGTTATTATCGATAGAACTATAATAAATATACTTATTACTTTTATTATTATCAATATAACATGCACTATTAGCCATATTGTACTATTATTATCGCTAGAACTGTAATAATTATACTTATTACTTATATTATTAGCAATATAACGTGCATTATTAACCATAAATTGCAGTTATTATCGCTAGAACTGTAATAATTATACTTATTACTTATATTATTATCAATATAACATGCATTATTACCCATATTATGCAGTTATTATCGCTAGAACTATAATAAATATACGTATTACTTTTATTATCATCAATATAACGTGCATTATTACCCATATTATGCAGTTACTATCGATAGAACTGTAATAAATATACTTATTACTTTTATCATTATCAATATAACATGCACTATTAGCCATATTTTACTATCATTATCGCTAGAACTATAATAATTATACTTATTACTCCCAATATTATCAATATAACATGCATTATTACCCATATAATGCAGTTATTATCGCTAGAACTGTAATACTTATACTTATTTCTTATATTATTCTCAATATAACATGCATTATTACACATATTATGCAGTTATAATCGCTAGAACTATAATAATTATACTTATTACTCCCGATATTATCAATATAACATGCATTATTACCCATATAATGCAGTTATTATCGCTAGAACTGTAATAAATATACTTAGTACTTTTATTATCATCAATATAACATGCATTATTACCCATATTATGCAGTTATTATCGATAGAACTATAATAAATATACGTATTACTTTTATTATCATCAATATAACATGCAATATTGCCCATATTATGCAGTTACTATCGATAGAACTGTAATAAATATACTTATTACTTTTATCATTATCAATATAACATGCACTATTAGCCATATTTTACTATCATTATCGCTAGAACTATAATAATTATACTTATTACTCCCAATATTATCAATATAACATGCATTATTACCCATATAATGCAGTTATTATCGATAGAACTATAATAAATATACGTATTACTTTTATTATCATCAATATAACATGCATTATTGCCCATATTATGCAGTTACTATCGATAGAACTGTAATAAATATACTTATTACCTTTATTATTATCAATATAAGATGCACTATTAGCCATATGTTACTATTATTATCGCTAGAACTATAATAATTATACTTATTACTCCCGATATTATCAATATAACATGAATTATTACCCATATAATGCAGTTATTATCGCTAGAACTGTAATAATTATACTTATTACTTATATTATTATCAATATAACATGCATTATTACCCATATTGTGCAGTTATTATAGCTAGAACTATAATAAATATACGTATTACTTTTACTATCATCAATATAACATGCATTATTACCAATATTATGCAGTTATTATGAATAGAACTATAATAAATATACTTATTACTTTTATTATTATCAATATATCATGCACTATTAGCCATATTATACTATTATTATCGCTAGAACCATAATAATTATACTTATTACTTATGTTATTAGCAATATAACGTGCATTGTTACCTATATTATGCGGTTATTATCGCTAGAACTATAATAAATATACGTATTACTTTTATTATCATCAATATAACATGCATTATTACCTATATTATGCAGTTATTATATCTAGAACTATAATAAATATACTTATTACTCCCGATATTATCAATATAACATCCATTATTACCCATATAATGCAGTTATTATCGCTAGAACTGTAATAATTATACTTATTACTTATGTTATTAGCAATATAACGTGCATTGTTACCTATATTATGCAGCTATTATCGCTAGAACTGTAATAATTATACTTATTACTTATATTATTATCAATATAACATGCATTATTACCCATATTGTGCAGTTATTATAGCTAGAACTATAATAAATATACGTATTACTTTTATTATCATCAATATAACGTGCATTATTACCCATATTATGCAGTTACTATCGATAGAACTGTAATAAATATACTTATTACTTTTATCATTATCAATATAACATGCACTATTAGCCATATTTTACTATCATTATCGCTAGAACTATAATAATTATACTTATTACTCCCAATATTATCAATATAACATGCATTATTACGCATATAATGCAGTTATTATCGCTAGAACTGTAATACTTATACTTATTTCTTATATTATTCTCAATATAACATGCATTATTACCCATATTATGCAGTTATAATCGCTAGAACTGTAATAATTATACTTATTACTTTTATTATTATCAATATATCATGCACTATTAGCCATACTATACCATTATTATCGCTAGAACCATAATAATGATACTTATTACTCCCAATATTATCAATATAACACGCATTATTACCCATATAATGCAGTTATTATCGCTAGAACTGTAATAATTATACTTATTACTTATATTATTATTAATATAACGTGCATTATTACCCATATTATGCAGTTATTATCGCTAGAACTATAATAAATATACGTATTACTTTTATTATCATCAATATAACAAGCATTATTACCCATATTATGCAGTTATTATCGATAGAACTGTAATAAATATACTTATTACTTTTATCATTATCAATATAACATGAACTATTAGCCATATTTTGCTATCATTATCGCTAGAACTATAATAATTATACTTATTACTCCCAATATTATCAATATAACATGCATTATTACCCATATAATGCAGTTATTATCGCTAGAACTGTAATACTTATCCTTATTACTTATATTATTCTCAATATAACATGCATTATTACCCATATTATGCAGTTATAATCGCTAGAACTATAATAAATATACTTACTACTTTTATTATCATCAATATAATATGCATTATTACCCATATTATGCAGTTATTATCGATAGAACTTTAATAAATATACTTATTACTTATATTATTCTCAATATAACATGCATTATTACCCATATTATGCAGTTATAATCGCTGGTACTATAATAAATATACTTACTACCTTTATTATCGTCAATATAACATGTATTATTACCCATATTATGCAGTTATTATCGATAGAACTGTAATAAATATGCTTATTACTTATATTATTAGCAATATAACGTGCATTATTACCCATAAATTGCAGTTATTATCGCTAGAACTGTAATAAATATACTTAGTACTTTTATTATCATCAATATAACATGCATTATTACCCATATTATGCAGTTATTATCAATAGCACTATAATAAATATACGTATTACTTTTATTATCATCAATATAACATGCATTATTGCCCATATTATGCAGTTACTATCGCTAGAACTATAATAACTATACTTACTACTCCCAATATTATCAATATAACATGCATTATTACCCATATAATGCAGTTATTATCGCTACAACTGTAATAATTATACTTATTAGTTATATTATTAGCAATATAACGTGCATTATTACCCATATTATGCAGTTATTATCGCTAGAACTATAATAACTGTACTTATTACTCCCAATATTATCAATATAACATGCATTATTACCCATATAATGCAGTTATTGTCGCTAGAACTGTAATAATTATACTTATTACTTCTATTATCATCAATATAACATGCACTATTACCCATATAATGCAGTTCTTATCATTGGAACTGTAATAATTATACTTATTACTCTCGATATTATCAATATAACATGCATTATTACGCATATCATGCAGTTATTATCGCTAGAACTGTAATAATTATACGTATTACTTATATTATTATCAATATAGCATGCATTATTACGCATATTATGCAGTTATAATCGCTAGAACTATAAAAAATATACTTGTTACTTTTATTATCATCAATATAACATGCATTATTACCTATATTATACAGTTATTATCGATAGAACTGTAATAAATATACCTATTACTTTTATTATTATCAATATAACATGCACTACTAGCCATATTTTACTATTATTATCGCTAGAACTATAATAATTATACTTATTACTCCCGATATTATCAATATAACATGAATTATTACCCATATAATGCAGTTATTATCGCTAGAACTGTAATAATTATACTTATTACTTATATTATTATCAATATAACATGCATTATTACCCATATTATGCAGTTATTATAGCTAGAACTATAATAAATATAGGTATTACTTTTATTATCATCAATATAACATGCATTATTACACATATTATGCAGTTATTAAAGATAGAACTGTAATAAATATACTTATTAATTTTATTATTATCAATATAACATGCATTATTACCCATATTATGCAGTTATTATCGACAGAAGTATAATAAATATACTTATTACTTTTATTATTATCAGTATAACATGCACTATTAGCCATATTTTACTTTTATTATCGCTAGAAATATAATAATTATACTTATTACTCCCGATATTATCAATATAACATGCATTATTACCCATGTAATGCAGTTATTATCGATAGAAGTATAATAAATATACTTATTACTTCTATTATTATCAATATAACAGGCACTCTTAGCCATATTTTACTTGTATTATCGCTAGAACTGTAATAATTATACTTATTACTCCCGATATTATCAATATAACATCCATTATTACCCATATAATGCAGTTATTATCGCTAGAACTGTAATAATTATACTTATTACTTATGTTATTAGCAATATAACGTGCGTTATTACACATATTATGCAGTTATTATCGATAGAACTGTAATAAATATACTTATTACTTTTATTATTATCAATATAACATGCACAATTAGCCATATTTTACTATTATTATCGCTAGAACCATAACAATTATACTTATTACTCCCAATATTATCAATATAAAATGCATTATTACCCATATAATTCAGTTACTATCGCTAGAACTGTAATAATTATACTTATTACATATATTATTATCAATATAGCATGCATTATTACGCATATTATGCAGTTATAATCGCTAGAACTATAAAAAATATACTTGTTACTTTTATTATCATCAATATAACATGCATTATTACCTATATTATACAGTTATTATCGATAGAACTGTAATAAATATACCTATTACTTTTATTATTATCAATATAACATGCACTACTAGCCATATTTTACTATTATTATCGCTAGAACTATAATAATTATACTTATTACTCCCGATATTATCAATATAACATGAATTATTACCCATATAATGCAGTTATTATCGCTAGAACTGTAATAATTATACTTATTACTTATATTATTATCAATATAACATGCATTGTTACCCATATTATGCAGTTATTATTGCTAGAACTGTAATAATTATACTTATTACTTATATTATTATCAATATAACATGCATTATTACCCATATTATGCAGTTATTATAGCTAGAACTATAATAAATATACGTATTACTTTTATTTTCATCAATATAACATGCATTATTACCCATATTATGCAGTTATTATCGATAGAACTGTAATAAATATACTTATTACTTTTATTATTATCAGTATAATATGCACTATTAGCTATATTTTACTTTTATTATCGCTAGAACTATAATAATTATACTTATTACTCCCGATGTTATCAATATAACATGAATTATTGCCCATATAATGCAGTTATTATCGCTAGAACTGTAATAATTATACTTATTACTTACAATATTATCAATATAACATGCATTATTACCCATATTATGCAGTTATTATCGCTAGAACTATAATAAATATACGTATTACTTTTATTATCCTCAATATAACATGCATTATTACCCATATTATGCAGTTATTATCGATAGAACTATAATAAATATACTTATTACTCCCGATGTTATCAATATAACATCCATTATTGCCCATATAATGCAGTTATTATCGCTAGAACTACAATAAATATACATATTACTTTTATTATCATCAATATAACATCCATTATTACCCATATAATGCAGTCATTATCGACAGAAGTGTAATAAATATACTTATTACTTTTATTATTATCAGTATAACATGCAATATTAGCCATATTTTACTTTTATTATCGCTAGAACTATAATAATTATACTTATTACTCCCGATATTATCAATATAACATGCATTATTACCCATATTATGCAGTTATTATCGATAGAACTATAATAAATATAATTATTACTTTTATTATTATCAATATAACATGCACTATTAGCCATATTTTACTATTATTATCGCTAGAACTGTAATAATTATACTTATTACTCCCGATATTATCAATATAACATCCATTATTACCCATATAATGCAGTTATTGTAGCTAGAACTGTGATAATTATACTTATTACTTATGTTATTAGCAATATAACGTGCATTATTACCCATATTATGCAGTTATTATCGCTAGAACTGTAATAATTATACTTATTACTTTTATTGTTATCAGTATAACATGCATTATTACCCATATTATGCAGTTATTATCGCTAGAACTATAATAAATATACGTATTACTTTTATTATCATCAATATAACATGCATTATTAGGCATATTTTACTATTATTATCGCTAGAACTATAATAATTATACTTATTACTCCCGATATTATCAATATAAAGTGCATTATTACCCATATAATGCAGTTATTATCGCTAGAACTGTAATAATTATACTTATTACTTATATTATTATCAATATAACATGCATTATTACCCATATTATGCAGTTATTATCGCTAGAACTATAATAAATATACGTATTACTTTTATTATCATCAATATAACATGCATTATTACCCATATTATGCAGTTATTATCGCTAGAACTACAATAAATATACATATTACTTTTATTATCATCAATATAACATGCATTATTACCCATATTATGCAGCTGTATCGATAGAACTGTAATAAATATACTTATTACTTTTATTATTATCAATATAACATGCACTATTAGCCATATTTTACTATTATTATCGCTAGAACTATAATAATTATACTTATTACTCCCAATATTATCAATATAACATGCATTATTACCCATATTATGCAGTTATTATCGATAGAACTATAATAAATATACTTATTACTTTTATTATTATCAATATAACATGCACTATTAGCCATATTTTACTATTATTATCGCTAGAACTGTAATAATTATACTTATTACTCCCGATATTATCAATATAACATGCATTATTACCCACATAATGCAGTTATTATCGACAGAAGTATAATAAATATACTTATTACTTCTATTATTATCAATATAACAGGCACTCTTAGCCATATTTTACTTGTATTAAAGCTAGAACTGTGATAATTATACTTATTACTCCCGATATTATCAATATAACATGAATTATTACCCATATAATGCAGTTATTATCGCTAGAACTGTAATAATTATACTTATTACTTATATTATTATCAATATAACATGCATTATTACCCATATTGTACAGTTATTATAGCTAGAACTATAATAAATATACGTATTACTTTTACTATCATCAATATAACATGCATTATTACCAATATTATGCAGTTATTATGGATAGAACTATAATAAATATACGTATTACTTTTACTATCATCAATATAACATGCATTATTACCAATATTATGCAGTTATTATGGATAGAACTATAATAAATATACTTATTACTTTTATTATTATCAATATATCATGCACTATTAGCCATATTATACTATTATTATCGCTAGAACCATAATAATTATACTTATTACTTATATTATTCTCAATATAACATGCATTATTACCCATATTATGCAGTTATAATCGCTGGTACTATAATAAATATACTTACTACCTTTATTATCGTCAATATAACATGTATTATTACCCATATTATGCAGTTATTATCGATAGAACTGTAATAAATATGCTTATTACTTATATTATTAGCAATATAACGTGCATTATTACCCATAAATTGCAGTTATTATCGCTAGAACTGTAATAAATATACTTAGTACTTTTATTATCATCAATATAACATGCATTATTAGCCATATTATGCAGTTATTATCGATAGAACTATAATAAATATACGTATTACTTTTATTATCATCAATATAACATGCATTATTACCCATATTATGCAGTTATTATCGATAGAACTATAATAAATATACTTACTACTTTTATTATTATCAATATAACATGCACTATTAGCCATATTGTACTATTATTATCGCTAGAACTGTAATAATTATACTTATTACTTATATTATTAGCAATATAACGTGCATTATTAACCATAAATTGCAGTTATTATCGCTAGAACTATAATAAATATACGTATTACTTTTATTATCATCAATATAACAAGCATTATTACCCATATTATGCAGTTATTATCGATAG
Source organism: Megachile leachella (assembly GCA_963576845.1). Taxonomy (NCBI): domain Eukaryota; kingdom Metazoa; phylum Arthropoda; class Insecta; order Hymenoptera; family Megachilidae; genus Megachile; species Megachile leachella. The sequence continues at coordinate 46,198 of CAUYWW010000016.1, read as the reverse complement.
AACTGTAATAAATATACTTATTACTTTTATCATTATCAATATAACATGAACTATTAGCCATATTTTGCTATCATTATCGCTAGAACTATAATAATTATACTTATTACTCCCAATATTATCAATATAACATGCATTATTACCCATATAATGCAGTTATTATCGCTAGAACTGTAATACTTATCCTTATTACTTATATTATTCTCAATATAACATGCATTATTACCCATATTATGCAGTTATAATCGCTAGAACTATAATAAATATACTTACTACTTTTATTATCGTCAATATAATATGCATTATTACCCATATTATGCAGTTATTATCGATAGAACTTTAATAAATATACTTATTACTTATATTATTCTCAATATAACATGCATTATTACCCATATTATGCAGTTATAATCGCTGGTATTATAATAAATATACTTACTACCTTTATTATCGTCAATATAACATGTATTATTACCCATATTATGCAGTTATTATCGATAGAACTGTAATAAATATGCTTATTACTTATATTATTAGCAATATAACGTGCATTATTACCCATAAATTGCAGTTATTATCGCTAGAACTGTAATAAATATACTTAGTACTTTTATTATCATCAATATAACATGCATTATTACCCATATTATGCAGTTATTATCGATAGAACTATAATAAATATACGTATTACTTTTATTATCATCAATATAACATGCATTATTGCCCATATTATGCAGTTACTATCGCTAGAACTATAATAACTATACTTACTACTCCCAATATTATCAATATAACATGCATTATTACCCATATAATGCAGTTATTATCGCTACAACTGTAATAATTATACTTATTAGTTATATTATTAGCAATATAACGTGCATTATTACCCATATTATGCAGTTATTATCGCTAGAACTATAATAACTGTACTTATTACTCCCAATATTATCAATATAACATGCATTATTACCCATATAATGCAGTTATTGTCGCTAGAACTGTAATAATTATACTTATTACTTTTATTATCATCAATATAACATGCATTATTACCCATATTACGCAGTTATTATCGATAGAACTATAATAATTATACTTATTACTCCCGATATTATCAATATAACATCCATTATTACCCATATAATGCAGTTATTATCGCTAGAACTGTAATAATTATACTTATTACTTTTATTATCATCAATATAACATGCATTATTACCCATTTTATGCAGTTATTATCGATAGAACTGTAATAAATGTACTTATTACTTTTATTATTATCAATATAACATGCACTATTAGCCATATTTTACTATTATTATCGCTAGAACCATAATAATTATACTTATTACTCCCAATATTATCAATATAAAGTGCATTATTACCCATATAATGTAGTTATTATTGCTAGAACTGTAATAATTATACTTATTACTTATATTATTATCAATATAACATGCATTATTACCCATATTATGCAGTTATTATCGCTAGAACTATAATAAATATACGTATTACTTTTATTATCATCAATATAACATGCATTATTACCCATATTATGCACTTATTATCGCTAGAACTATAATAAATATACATATTACTTTTATTATCATCAATATAACATGCATTATTACCCATATTATGCAGCTTTATCGATAGAACTGTAATAAATATACTTATTACTTTTATTATTATCAATATAACATGCACTATTAGCCATATTTTACTATTATTATCGCTAGAACCATAATAATTATACTTATTACTCCCAATATTATCAATATAAAGTGCATTATTACCCATATAATGTAGTTATTATTGCTAGAACTGTAATAATTATACTTATTACTTATATTATTATCAATATAACATGCATTATTACCCATATTATGCAGTTATTATCGCTAGAACTGTAATAAATATACGTATTACTTTTATTATCATCAATATAACATGCATTATTACCCATATTATGCACTTATTATCGCTAGAACTATAATAAATATACATATTACTTTTATTATCATCAATATAACATGCATTATTACCCATATTATGCAGCTTTATCGATAGAACTGTAATAAATATACTTATTACTTTTATTATTATCAATATAACATGCACTATTAGCCATATTTTACTATTATTATCGCTAGAACTGTAATAATTATACTTATTACTCCCGATATTATCAATATAACATGCATTATTACCCATATAATGCAGTTATTATCGACAGAAGTACAATAAATATACTTATTACTTTTATTATTATCAATATAACAGGCACTCTTAGCCATATTTTACTTGTATTAAAGCTAGAACTGTAATAATTATACTTATTACGCCCGATATTATCAATATAACATCCATTATTACCCATATAATGCAGTTATTATCGCTAGAACTGTAATAAATATACTTATTACTTTTATTATTATCAATATAACATGCACTATTAGCCATATGTTACTATTATTATCGGTAGAACTATAATAATTATACTTATAACTCCCGATATTATCAATATAACATGCATTATTACCCATATAATGCAGTTATTATCGCTAGAACTGTAATAATTATACTTATTCCTTATGTTATTAGCAATATAACGTGCATTATTACCTATATTATGCAGTTATTATCGCTAGAACTATAATAAATATACGTATTACTTTTATTATCATCAATATAACATGCATTATTACCCATATTATGCAGTTATTATCGATAGAACTATAATAATTATACTTATTACTCCCGATATTATCAATATAACATCCATTATTACCCATATAATGGAGTTATTATCGCTAGAACTGTAATAATTATACTTATTACTTTTATTATCATCAATATAACATGCATTATTACCCATATTATGCAGTTATTATCGATAGAACTATAATAATTATACTTATTACTCCCGATATTATCAATATAACATCCATTATTACCCATATAATGCAGTTATTATCGCTAGAACTGTAATAATTATACTTATTACTTTTATTATCATCAATATAACATGCATTATTACCCATATTATGCAGTTATTATCGATAGAACTGTAATAAATGTACTTATTACTTTTATTATTATCAATATAACATGCACTATTAGCCATATTTTACTATTATTATCGCTAGAACCATAATAATTATACTTATTACTCCCAATATTATCAATATAAAGTGCATTATTACCCATATAATGTAGTTATTATTGCTAGAACTGTAATAATTATACTTATTACTTATATTATTATCAATATAACATGCATTATTACCCATATTATGCAGTTATTATCGCTAGAACTATAATAAATATACGTATTACTTTTATTATCATCAATATAACATGCATTATTACCCATATTATGCACTTATTATCGCTAGAACTATAATAAATATACATATTACTTTTATTATCATCAATATAACATGCATTATTACCCATATTATGCAGCTTTATCGATAGAACTGTAATAAATATACTTATTACTTTTATTATTATCAATATAACATGCACTATTAGCCATATTTTACTATTATTATCGCTAGAACCATAATAATTATACTTATTACTCCCAATATTATCAATATAAAGTGCATTATTACCCATATAATGTAGTTATTATTGCTAGAACTGTAATAATTATACTTATTACTTATATTATTATCAATATAACATGCATTATTACCCATATTATTCAGTTATTATCGCTAGAACTATAATAAATATACGTATTACTTTTATTATCATCAATATAACATGCATTATTACCCATATTATGCACTTATTATCGCTAGAACTATAATAAATATACATATTACTTTTATTATCATCAATATAACATGCATTATTACCCATATTATGCAGCTTTATCGATAGAACTGTAATAAATATACTTATTACTTTTATTATTATCAATATAACATGCACTATTAGCCATATTTTACTATTATTATCGCTAGAACTATAATAATTATACTTATTACTCCCAATATTATCAATATAACATGCATTATTACCCATATTATGCAGTTATTATCGATAGAACTATAATAAATATAATTATTACTTTTATTATTATCAATATAACATGCACTATTAGCCATATTTTACTATTATTATCGCTAGAACTATAATAAATATACGTATTACTTTTATTATCATCAATATAACATGCATTATTAGGCATATTTTACTATTATTATCGCTAGAACTATAATAATTATACTTATTACTCCCGATATTATCAATATAAAGTGCATTATTACCCATATAATGCAGTTATTATCGCTAGAACTGAAAATTATTATACTTATTACTTATATTATTATCAATATAACATGCATTATTACCCATATTATGCAGTTATTATCGCTAGAACTATAATAAATATACGTATTACTTTTATTATCATCAATATAACATGCATTATTACCCATATTATGCAGTTATTATCGCTAGAACTACAATAAATATACATATTACTTTTATTATCATCAATATAACATGCATTATTACCCATATTATGCAGCTGTATCGATAGAACTGTAATAAATATACTTATTACTTTTATTATTATCAATATAACATGCACTATTAGCCATATTTTACTATTATTATCGCTAGAACTATAATAATTATACTTATAACTCCCGATATTATCAATATAACATGCATTATTACCCATATAATGCAGTTATTATCGCTAGAACTGTAATAATTATACTTATTCCTTATGTTATTAGCAATATAACGTGCATTATTACCTATATTATGCAGTTATTATCGCTAGAACTATAATAAATATACGTATTACTTTTATTATCATCAATATAACATGCATTATTACCCATATTATGCAGTTATTATCGATAGAACTATAATAATTATACTTATTACTCCCGATATTATCAATATAACATCCATTATTACCCATATAATGGAGTTATTATCGCTAGAACTGTAATAATTATACTTATTACTTTTATTATCATCAATATAACATGCATTATTACCCATATTATGCAGTTATTATCGATAGAACTATAATAATTATACTTATTACTCCCGATATTATCAATATAACATCCATTATTACCCATATAATGCAGTTATTATCGCTAGAACTGTAATAATTATACTTATTACTTTTATTATCATCAATATAACATGCATTATTACCCATATTATGCAGTTATTATCGATAGAACTGTAATAAATGTACTTATTACTTTTATTATTATCAATATAACATGCACTATTAGCCATATTTTACTATTATTATCGCTAGAACCATAATAATTATACTTATTACTCCCAATATTATCAATATAAAGTGCATTATTACCCATATAATGTAGTTATTATTGCTAGAACTGTAATAATTATACTTATTACTTATATTATTATCAATATAACATGCATTATTACCCATATTATGCAGTTATTATCGCTAGAACTATAATAAATATACGTATTACTTTTATTATCATCAATATAACATGCATTATTACCCATATTATGCACTTATTATCGCTAGAACTATAATAAATATACATATTACTTTTATTATCATCAATATAACATGCATTATTACCCATATTATGCAGCTTTATCGATAGAACTGTAATAAATATACTTATTACTTTTATTATTATCAATATAACATGCACTATTAGCCATATTTTACTATTATTATCGCTAGAACCATAATAATTATACTTATTACTCCCAATATTATCAATATAAAGTGCATTATTACCCATATAATGTAGTTATTATTGCTAGAACTGTAATAATTATACTTATTACTTATATTATTATCAATATAACATGCATTATTACCCATATTATTCAGTTATTATCGCTAGAACTATAATAAATATACGTATTACTTTTATTATCATCAATATAACATGCATTATTACCCATATTATGCACTTATTATCGCTAGAACTATAATAAATATACATATTACTTTTATTATCATCAATATAACATGCATTATTACCCATATTATGCAGCTTTATCGATAGAACTGTAATAAATATACTTATTACTTTTATTATTATCAATATAACATGCACTATTAGCCATATTTTACTATTATTATCGCTAGAACTATAATAATTATACTTATTACTCCCAATATTATCAATATAACATGCATTATTACCCATATTATGCAGTTATTATCGATAGAACTATAATAAATATAATTATTACTTTTATTATTATCAATATAACATGCACTATTAGCCATATTTTACTATTATTATCGCTAGAACTGTAATAATTATACTTATTACTCCCGATATTATCAATATAACATCCATTATTACCCATATAATGCAGTTATTGTAGCTAGAACTGTGATAATTATACTTATTACTTATGTTATTAGCAATATAACGTGCATTATTACCCATATTATGCAGTTATTATCGCTAGAACTGTAATAATTATACTTATTACTTTTATTGTTATCAGTATAACATGCATTATTACCCATATTATGCAGTTATTATCGCTAGAACTATAATAAATATACGTATTACTTTTATTATCATCAATATAACATGCATTATTAGGCATATTTTACTATTATTATCGCTAGAACTATAATAATTATACTTATTACTCCCGATATTATCAATATAAAGTGCATTATTACCCATATAATGCAGTTATTATCGCTAGAACTGAAAATTATTATACTTATTACTTATATTATTATCAATATAACATGCATTATTACCCATATTATGCAGTTATTATCGCTAGAACTATAATAAATATACGTATTACTTTTATTATCATCAATATAACATGCATTATTACCCATATTATGCAGTTATTATCGCTAGAACTACAATAAATATACATATTACTTTTATTATCATCAATATAACATGCATTATTACCCATATTATGCAGCTGTATCGATAGAACTGTAATAAATATACTTATTACTTTTATTATTATCAATATAACATGCACTATTAGCCATATTTTACTATTATTATCGCTAGAACTATAATAATTATACTTATTACTCCCAATATTATCAATATAACATGCATTATTACCCATATTATGCAGTTATTATCGATAGAAATATAATAAATATACTTATTACTTTTATTATTATCAATATAACATGCACTATTAGCCATATTTTACTATTATTATCGCTAGAACTGTAATAATTATACTTATTACTCCCGATATTATCAATATAACATGCATTATTACCCACATAATGCAGTTATAATCGACAGAAGTATAATAAATATACTTATTACTTCTATTATTATCAATATAACAGGCACTCTTAGCCATATTTTACTTGTATTAAAGCTAGAACTGTGATAATTATACTTATTACTCCCGATATTATCAATATAACATGAATTATTACCCATATAATGCAGTTATTATCGCTAGAACTGTAATAATTATACTTATTACTTATATTATTATCAATATAACAAGCATTATCACCCATATTGTACAGTTATTATAGCTAGAACTATAATAAATATACGTATTACTTTTACTATCATCAATATAACATGCATTATTACCAATATTATGCAGTTATTATGGATAGAACTATAATAAATATACTTATTACTTTTATTATTATCAATATATCATGCACTATTAGCCATATTATACTATTATTATCGCTAGAACCATAATAGTTATACTTATTACTTATGTTATTAGCAATATAACGTGCATTGTTACCTATATTATGCGGTTATTATCGCTAGAACTATAATAAATATACGTATTACTTTTATTATCATCAATATAACATGCATTATTACCTATATTATGCAGTTATTATATCTAGAACTATAATAAATATACTTATTACTCCCGATATTATCAATATAACATCCATTATTACCCATATAATGCAGTTATTATCGCTAGAACTGTAATAATTATACTTATTACTTATGTTATTAGCAATATAACGTGCATTGTTACCTATATTATGCAGCTATTATCGCTAGAACTGTAATAATTATACCTATTACTTATGTTATTATCAATATAACATGCATTATTACCCATATTGTGCAGTTATTATAGCTAGAACTATAATAAATATACGTATTACTTTTACTATCATCAATATAACATGCATTATTACCCATATTATGCAGTTATTATCGATAGAACTATAATAAATATACTTATTACTTTTATTATTATCAATATATCATGCACTATTAGCCATATTATACCATTATTATCGCTAGAACCATAATAATGATACTTATTACTCCCAATATTATCAATATAACACGCATTATTACCCATATAATGCAGTTATTATCGCTAGAACTGTAATACTTATCCTTATTACTTATATTATTCTCAATATAACATGCATTATTACCCATATTATGCAGTTATAATCGCTAGAACTATAATAAATATACTTACTACTTTTATTATCATCAATATAATATGCATTATTACCCATATTATGCAGTTATTATCGATAGAACTTTAATAAATATACTTATTACTTATATTATTCTCAATATAACATGCATTATTACCCATATTATGCAGTTATAATCGCTGGTACTATAATAAATATACTTACTACCTTTATTATCGTCAATATAACATGTATTATTACCCATATTATGCAGTTATTATCGATAGAACTGTAATAAATATGCTTATTACTTATATTATTAGCAATATAACGTGCATTATTACCCATAAATTGCAGTTATTATCGCTAGAACTGTAATAAATATACTTAGTACTTTTATTATCATCAATATAACATGCATTATTACCCATATTATGCAGTTATTATCGATAGAACTATAATAAATATACGTATTACTTTTATTATCATCAATATAACATGCATTATTACCCATATTATGCAGTTATTATCGATAGAACTATAATAAATATACTTACTACTTTTATTATTATCAATATAACATGCACTATTAGCCATATTGTACTATTATTATCGCTAGAACTGTAATAATTATACTTATTACTTATATTATTAGCAATATAACGTGCATTATTAACCATAAATTGCAGTTATTATCGCTAGAACTATAATAAATATACGTATTACTTTTATTATCATCAATATAACAAGCATTATTACCCATATTATGCAGCTATTATCGATAGAACTGTAATAAATATACTTATTACTTTTATCATTATCAATATAACATGAACTATTAGCCATATTTTGCTATCATTATCGCTAGAACTATAATAATTATACTTATTACTCCCCATATTATCAATATAACATGCATTATTACCCATATAATGCAGTTATTATCGCTAGAACTGTAATACTTATCCTTATTACTTATATTATTCTCAATATAACATGCATTATTACCCATATTATGCAGTTATAATCGCTAGAACTATAATAAATATACTTACTACTTTTATTATCGTCAATATAATATGCATTATTACCCATATTATGCAGTTATTATCGATAGAACTTTAATAAATATACTTATTACTTATATTATTCTCAATATAACATGCATTATTACCCATATTATGCAGTTATAATCGCTGGTACTATAATAAATATACTTACTACCTTTATTATCGTCAATATAACATGTATTATTACCCATATTATGCAGTTATTATCGATAGAACTGTAATAAATATGCTTATTACTTATATTATTAGCAATATAACGTGCATTATTACCCATAAATTGCAGTTATTATCGCTAGAACTGTAATAAATATACTTAGTACTTTTATTATCATCAATATAACATGCATTATTACCCATATTATGCAGTTATTATCGATAGAACTATAATAAATATACGTATTACTTTTATTATCATCAATATAACATGCATTATTGCCCATATTATGCAGTTACTATCGCTAGAACTATAATAACTATACTTACTACTCCCAATATTATCAATATAACATGCATTATTACCCGTATAATGCAGTTATTATCGCTACAACTGTAATAATTATACTTATTAGTTATATTATTAGCAATATAACGTGCATTATTACCCATATTATGCAGTTATTATCGCTAGAACTATAATAACTGTACTTATTACTCCCAATATTATCAATATAACATGCATTATTACCCATATAATGCAGTTATTGTCGCTAGAACTGTAATAATTATACTTATTACTTCTATTATCATCAATATAACATGCATTATTACCCATATAATGCAGTTCTTATCATTGGAACTGTAATAATTATACTTATTACTCTCGATATTATCAATATAACATGCATTATTACGCATATAATGCAGTTATTATCGCTAGAACTGTAATAATTATACGTATTACTTATATTATTCTCAATGTAACATGCATTATTACCCATATTATGCAGTTATAATCGCTAGAACTATAATAAATATACGTATTACTTTTATTATCATCAATATAACATGCATTATTACCCATATTATGCAGTTATTATCGATAGAACTATAATAAATATACTTATTACTTTTATTATTATCAATATAACATGCACTATTAGCCATATTGTACTATTATTATCGCTAGAACTGTAATAATTATACTTATTACTTATATTATTAGCAATATAACGTGCATTATTAACCATAAATTGCAGTTATTATCGCTAGAACTGTAATAATTATACTTATTACTTATATTATTATCAATATAACATGCATTATTACCCATATTATGCAGTTATTATCGCTAGAACTATAATAAATATACGTATTACTTTTATTATCATCAATATAACGTGCATTATTACCCATATTATGCAGTTACTATCGATAGAACTGTAATAAATATACTTATTACTTTTATCATTATCAATATAACATGCACTATTAGCCATATTTTACTATCATTATCGCTAGAACTATAATAATTATACTTATTACTCCCAATATTATCAATATAACATGCATTATTACCCATATAATGCAGTTATTATCGCTAGAACTGTAATACTTATACTTATTTCTTATATTATTCTCAATATAACATGCATTATTACACATATTATGCAGTTATAATCGCTAGAACTATAATAATTATACTTATTACTCCCGATATTATCAATATAACATGCATTATTACCCATATAATGCAGTTATTATCGCTAGAACTGTAATAAATATACTTAGTACTTTTATTATCATCAATATAACATGCATTATTACCCATATTATGCAGTTATTATCGATAGAACTATAATAAATATACGTATTACTTTTATTATCATCAATATAACATGCAATATTGCCCATATTATGCAGTTACTATCGATAGAACTGTAATAAATATACTTATTACTTTTATCATTATCAATATAACATGCACTATTAGCCATATTTTACTATCATTATCGCTAGAACTATAATAATTATACTTATTACTCCCAATATTATCAATATAACATGCATTATTACCCATATAATGCAGTTATTATCGATAGAACTATAATAAATATACGTATTACTTTTATTATCATCAATATAATATGCATTATTACCCATATTATGCAGTTATTATCGATAGAACTTTAATAAATATACTTATTACTTATATTATTCTCAATATAACATGCATTATTACCCATATTATGCAGTTATAATCGCTGGTACTATAATAAATATACTTACTACCTTTATTATCGTCAATATAACATGTATTATTACCCATATTATGCAGTTATTATCGATAGAACTGTAATAAATATGCTTATTACTTATATTATTAGCAATATAACGTGCATTATTACCCATAAATTGCAGTTATTATCGCTAGAACTGTAATAAATATACTTAGTACTTTTATTATCATCAATATAACATGCATTATTACCCATATTATGCAGTTATTATCGATAGAACTATAATAAATATACGTATTACTTTTATTATCATCAATATAACATGCATTATTACCCATATTATGCAGTTATTATCGATAGAACTATAATAAATATACTTACTACTTTTATTATTATCAATATAACATGCACTATTAGCCATATTATGCAGTTATAATCGCTGGTACTATAATAAATATACTTACTACCTTTATTATCGTCAATATAACATGTATTATTACCCATATTATGCAGTTATTATCGATAGAACTGTAATAAATATGCTTATTACTTATATTATTAGCAATATAACGTGCATTATTACCCATAAATTGCAGTTATTATCGCTAGAACTGTAATAAATATACTTAGTACTTTTATTATCATCAATATAACATGCATTATTACCCATATAATGCAGTTCTTATCATTGGAACTGTAATAATTATACTTATTACTCTCGATATTATCAATATAACATGCATTATTACGCATATAATGCAGTTATTATCGCTAGAACTGTAATAATTATACGTATTACTTATATTATTCTCAATGTAACATGCATTATTACCCATATTATGCAGTTATAATCGCTAGAACTATAATAAATATACGTATTACTTTTATTATCATCAATATAACATGCATTATTACCCATATTATGCAGTTATTATCGATAGAACTATAATAAATATACTTATTACTTTTATTATTATCAATATAACATGCACTATTAGCCATATTGTACTATTATTATCGCTAGAACTGTAATAATTATACTTATTACTTATATTATTAGCAATATAACGTGCATTATTAACCATAAATTGCAGTTATTATCGCTAGAACTGTAATAATTATACTTATTACTTATATTATTATCAATATAACATGCATTATTACCCATATTATGCAGTTATTATCGCTAGAACTATAATAAATATACGTATTACTTTTATTATCATCAATATAACGTGCATTATTACCCATATTATGCAGTTACTATCGATAGAACTGTAATAAATATACTTATTACTTTTATCATTATCAATATAACATGCACTATTAGCCATATTTTACTATCATTATCGCTAGAACTATAATAATTATACTTATTACTCCCAATATTATCAATATAACATGCATTATTACCCATATAATGCAGTTATTATCGCTAGAACTGTAATACTTATACTTATTTCTTATATTATTCTCAATATAACATGCATTATTACACATATTATGCAGTTATAATCGCTAGAACTATAATAATTATACTTATTACTCCCGATATTATCAATATAACATGCATTATTACCCATATAATGCAGTTATTATCGCTAGAACTGTAATAAATATACTTAGTACTTTTATTATCATCAATATAACATGCATTATTACCCATATTATGCAGTTATTATCGATAGAACTATAATAAATATACGTATTACTTTTATTATCATCAATATAACATGCAATATTGCCCATATTATGCAGTTACTATCGATAGAACTGTAATAAATATACTTATTACTTTTATCATTATCAATATAACATGCACTATTAGCCATATTTTACTATCATTATCGCTAGAACTATAATAATTATACTTATTACTCCCAATATTATCAATATAACATGCATTATTACCCATATAATGCAGTTATTATCGATAGAACTATAATAAATATACGTATTACTTTTATTATCATCAATATAATATGCATTATTACCCATATTATGCAGTTATTATCGATAGAACTTTAATAAATATACTTATTACTTATATTATTCTCAATATAACATGCATTATTACCCATATTATGCAGTTATAATCGCTGGTACTATAATAAATATACTTACTACCTTTATTATCGTCAATATAACATGTATTATTACCCATATTATGCAGTTATTATCGATAGAACTGTAATAAATATGCTTATTACTTATATTATTAGCAATATAACGTGCATTATTACCCATAAATTGCAGTTATTATCGCTAGAACTGTAATAAATATACTTAGTACTTTTATTATCATCAATATAACATGCATTATTACCCATATTATGCAGTTATTATCGATAGAACTATAATAAATATACGTATTACTTTTATTATCATCAATATAACATGCATTATTACCCATATTATGCAGTTATTATCGATAGAACTATAATAAATATACTTACTACTTTTATTATTATCAATATAACATGCACTATTAGCCATATTGTACTATTATTATCGCTAGAACTGTAATAATTATACTTATTACTTATATTATTAGCAATATAACGTGCATTATTACCCATAAATTGCAGTTATTATCGCTAGAACTGTAATAAATATACTTAGTACTTTTATTATCATCAATATAACATGCATTATTACCCATATTATGCAGTTATTATCGATAGAACTATAATAAATATACGTATTACTTTTATTATCATCAATATAACATGCATTATTGCCCATATTATGCAGTTACTATCGCTAGAACTATAATAACTATACTTACTACTCCCAATATTATCAATATAACATGCATTATTACCCGTATAATGCAGTTATTATCGCTACAACTGTAATAATTATACTTATTAGTTATATTATTAGCAATATAACGTGCATTATTACCCATATTATGCAGTTATTATCGCTAGAACTATAATAACTGTACTTATTACTCCCAATATTATCAATATAACATGCATTATTACCCATATAATGCAGTTATTGTCGCTAGAACTGTAATAATTATACTTATTACTTCTATTATCATCAATATAACATGCATTATTACCCATATAATGCAGTTCTTATCATTGGAACTGTAATAATTATACTTATTACTCTCGATATTATCAATATAACATGCATTATTACGCATATAATGCAGTTATTATCGCTAGAACTGTAATAATTATACGTATTACTTATATTATTCTCAATGTAACATGCATTATTACCCATATTATGCAGTTATAATCGCTAGAACTATAATAAATATACGTATTACTTTTATTATCATCAATATAACATGCATTATTACCCATATTATGCAGTTATTATCGATAGAACTATAATAAATATACTTATTACTTTTATTATTATCAATATAACATGCACTATTAGCCATATTGTACTATTATTATCGCTAGAACTGTAATAATTATACTTATTACTTATATTATTAGCAATATAACGTGCATTATTAACCATAAATTGCAGTTATTATCGCTAGAACTGTAATAATTATACTTATTACTTATATTATTATCAATATAACATGCATTATTACCCATATTATGCAGTTATTATCGCTAGAACTATAATAAATATACGTATTACTTTTATTATCATCAATATAACGTGCATTATTACCCATATTATGCAGTTACTATCGATAGAACTGTAATAAATATACTTATTACTTTTATCATTATCAATATAACATGCACTATTAGCCATATTTTACTATCATTATCGCTAGAACTATAATAATTATACTTATTACTCCCAATATTATCAATATAACATGCATTATTACCCATATAATGCAGTTATTATCGCTAGAACTGTAATACTTATACTTATTTCTTATATTATTCTCAATATAACATGCATTATTACACATATTATGCAGTTATAATCGCTAGAACTATAATAATTATACTTATTACTCCCGATATTATCAATATAACATGCATTATTACCCATATAATGCAGTTATTATCGCTAGAACTGTAATAAATATACTTAGTACTTTTATTATCATCAATATAACATGCATTATTACCCATATTATGCAGTTATTATCGATAGAACTATAATAAATATACGTATTACTTTTATTATCATCAATATAACATGCAATATTGCCCATATTATGCAGTTACTATCGATAGAACTGTAATAAATATACTTATTACTTTTATCATTATCAATATAACATGCACTATTAGCCATATTTTACTATCATTATCGCTAGAACTATAATAATTATACTTATTACTCCCAATATTATCAATATAACATGCATTATTACCCATATAATGCAGTTATTATCGATAGAACTATAATAAATATACGTATTACTTTTATTATCATCAATATAACATGCATTATTGCCCATATTATGCAGTTACTATCGATAGAACTGTAATAAATATACTTATTACCTTTATTATTATCAATATAAGATGCACTATTAGCCATATGTTACTATTATTATCGCTAGAACTATAATAATTATACTTATTACTCCCGATATTATCAATATAACATGAATTATTACCCATATAATGCAGTTATTATCGCTAGAACTGTAATAATTATACTTATTACTTATATTATTATCAATATAACATGCATTATTACCCATATTGTGCA
The DNA here is from genome assembly GCA_963576845.1 of Megachile leachella. Taxonomy (NCBI): domain Eukaryota; kingdom Metazoa; phylum Arthropoda; class Insecta; order Hymenoptera; family Megachilidae; genus Megachile; species Megachile leachella. The sequence goes on along the minus strand of CAUYWW010000016.1, from coordinate 29,867 downwards.
GTTATTATAGCTAGAACTATAATAAATATACGTATTACTTTTACTATCATCAATATAACATGCATTATTACCAATATTATGCAGTTATTATGAATAGAACTATAATAAATATACTTATTACTTTTATTATTATCAATATATCATGCACTATTAGCCATATTATACTATTATTATCGCTAGAACCATAATAATTATACTTATTACTTATGTTATTAGCAATATAACGTGCATTGTTACCTATATTATGCGGTTATTATCGCTAGAACTATAATAAATATACGTATTACTTTTATTATCATCAATATAACATGCATTATTACCTATATTATGCAGTTATTATATCTAGAACTATAATAAATATACTTATTACTCCCGATATTATCAATATAACATCCATTATTACCCATATAATGCAGTTATTATCGCTAGAACTGTAATAATTATACTTATTACTTATGTTATTAGCAATATAACGTGCATTGTTACCTATATTATGCAGCTATTATCGCTAGAACTGTAATAATTATACTTATTACTTATATTATTATCAATATAACATGCATTATTACCCATATTGTGCAGTTATTATAGCTAGAACTATAATAAATATACGTATTACTTTTATTATCATCAATATAACGTGCATTATTACCCATATTATGCAGTTACTATCGATAGAACTGTAATAAATATACTTATTACTTTTATCATTATCAATATAACATGCACTATTAGCCATATTTTACTATCATTATCGCTAGAACTATAATAATTATACTTATTACTCCCAATATTATCAATATAACATGCATTATTACGCATATAATGCAGTTATTATCGCTAGAACTGTAATACTTATACTTATTTCTTATATTATTCTCAATATAACATGCATTATTACCCATATTATGCAGTTATAATCGCTAGAACTGTAATAATTATACTTATTACTTTTATTATTATCAATATATCATGCACTATTAGCCATACTATACCATTATTATCGCTAGAACCATAATAATGATACTTATTACTCCCAATATTATCAATATAACACGCATTATTACCCATATAATGCAGTTATTATCGCTAGAACTGTAATAATTATACTTATTACTTATATTATTATTAATATAACGTGCATTATTACCCATATTATGCAGTTATTATCGCTAGAACTATAATAAATATACGTATTACTTTTATTATCATCAATATAACAAGCATTATTACCCATATTATGCAGTTATTATCGATAGAACTGTAATAAATATACTTATTACTTTTATCATTATCAATATAACATGAACTATTAGCCATATTTTGCTATCATTATCGCTAGAACTATAATAATTATACTTATTACTCCCAATATTATCAATATAACATGCATTATTACCCATATAATGCAGTTATTATCGCTAGAACTGTAATACTTATCCTTATTACTTATATTATTCTCAATATAACATGCATTATTACCCATATTATGCAGTTATAATCGCTAGAACTATAATAAATATACTTACTACTTTTATTATCATCAATATAATATGCATTATTACCCATATTATGCAGTTATTATCGATAGAACTTTAATAAATATACTTATTACTTATATTATTCTCAATATAACATGCATTATTACCCATATTATGCAGTTATAATCGCTGGTACTATAATAAATATACTTACTACCTTTATTATCGTCAATATAACATGTATTATTACCCATATTATGCAGTTATTATCGATAGAACTGTAATAAATATGCTTATTACTTATATTATTAGCAATATAACGTGCATTATTACCCATAAATTGCAGTTATTATCGCTAGAACTGTAATAAATATACTTAGTACTTTTATTATCATCAATATAACATGCATTATTACCCATATTATGCAGTTATTATCAATAGCACTATAATAAATATACGTATTACTTTTATTATCATCAATATAACATGCATTATTGCCCATATTATGCAGTTACTATCGCTAGAACTATAATAACTATACTTACTACTCCCAATATTATCAATATAACATGCATTATTACCCATATAATGCAGTTATTATCGCTACAACTGTAATAATTATACTTATTAGTTATATTATTAGCAATATAACGTGCATTATTACCCATATTATGCAGTTATTATCGCTAGAACTATAATAACTGTACTTATTACTCCCAATATTATCAATATAACATGCATTATTACCCATATAATGCAGTTATTGTCGCTAGAACTGTAATAATTATACTTATTACTTCTATTATCATCAATATAACATGCACTATTACCCATATAATGCAGTTCTTATCATTGGAACTGTAATAATTATACTTATTACTCTCGATATTATCAATATAACATGCATTATTACGCATATCATGCAGTTATTATCGCTAGAACTGTAATAATTATACGTATTACTTATATTATTATCAATATAGCATGCATTATTACGCATATTATGCAGTTATAATCGCTAGAACTATAAAAAATATACTTGTTACTTTTATTATCATCAATATAACATGCATTATTACCTATATTATACAGTTATTATCGATAGAACTGTAATAAATATACCTATTACTTTTATTATTATCAATATAACATGCACTACTAGCCATATTTTACTATTATTATCGCTAGAACTATAATAATTATACTTATTACTCCCGATATTATCAATATAACATGAATTATTACCCATATAATGCAGTTATTATCGCTAGAACTGTAATAATTATACTTATTACTTATATTATTATCAATATAACATGCATTATTACCCATATTATGCAGTTATTATAGCTAGAACTATAATAAATATAGGTATTACTTTTATTATCATCAATATAACATGCATTATTACACATATTATGCAGTTATTAAAGATAGAACTGTAATAAATATACTTATTAATTTTATTATTATCAATATAACATGCATTATTACCCATATTATGCAGTTATTATCGACAGAAGTATAATAAATATACTTATTACTTTTATTATTATCAGTATAACATGCACTATTAGCCATATTTTACTTTTATTATCGCTAGAAATATAATAATTATACTTATTACTCCCGATATTATCAATATAACATGCATTATTACCCATGTAATGCAGTTATTATCGATAGAAGTATAATAAATATACTTATTACTTCTATTATTATCAATATAACAGGCACTCTTAGCCATATTTTACTTGTATTATCGCTAGAACTGTAATAATTATACTTATTACTCCCGATATTATCAATATAACATCCATTATTACCCATATAATGCAGTTATTATCGCTAGAACTGTAATAATTATACTTATTACTTATGTTATTAGCAATATAACGTGCGTTATTACACATATTATGCAGTTATTATCGATAGAACTGTAATAAATATACTTATTACTTTTATTATTATCAATATAACATGCACAATTAGCCATATTTTACTATTATTATCGCTAGAACCATAACAATTATACTTATTACTCCCAATATTATCAATATAAAATGCATTATTACCCATATAATTCAGTTACTATCGCTAGAACTGTAATAATTATACTTATTACATATATTATTATCAATATAGCATGCATTATTACGCATATTATGCAGTTATAATCGCTAGAACTATAAAAAATATACTTGTTACTTTTATTATCATCAATATAACATGCATTATTACCTATATTATACAGTTATTATCGATAGAACTGTAATAAATATACCTATTACTTTTATTATTATCAATATAACATGCACTACTAGCCATATTTTACTATTATTATCGCTAGAACTATAATAATTATACTTATTACTCCCGATATTATCAATATAACATGAATTATTACCCATATAATGCAGTTATTATCGCTAGAACTGTAATAATTATACTTATTACTTATATTATTATCAATATAACATGCATTGTTACCCATATTATGCAGTTATTATTGCTAGAACTGTAATAATTATACTTATTACTTATATTATTATCAATATAACATGCATTATTACCCATATTATGCAGTTATTATAGCTAGAACTATAATAAATATACGTATTACTTTTATTTTCATCAATATAACATGCATTATTACCCATATTATGCAGTTATTATCGATAGAACTGTAATAAATATACTTATTACTTTTATTATTATCAGTATAATATGCACTATTAGCTATATTTTACTTTTATTATCGCTAGAACTATAATAATTATACTTATTACTCCCGATGTTATCAATATAACATGAATTATTGCCCATATAATGCAGTTATTATCGCTAGAACTGTAATAATTATACTTATTACTTACAATATTATCAATATAACATGCATTATTACCCATATTATGCAGTTATTATCGCTAGAACTATAATAAATATACGTATTACTTTTATTATCCTCAATATAACATGCATTATTACCCATATTATGCAGTTATTATCGATAGAACTATAATAAATATACTTATTACTCCCGATGTTATCAATATAACATCCATTATTGCCCATATAATGCAGTTATTATCGCTAGAACTACAATAAATATACATATTACTTTTATTATCATCAATATAACATCCATTATTACCCATATAATGCAGTCATTATCGACAGAAGTGTAATAAATATACTTATTACTTTTATTATTATCAGTATAACATGCAATATTAGCCATATTTTACTTTTATTATCGCTAGAACTATAATAATTATACTTATTACTCCCGATATTATCAATATAACATGCATTATTACCCATATAATGCAGTTATTATCGACAGAAGTATAATAAATATACTTATTACTTTTATTATTATCAATATAACAGGCACTCTTAGCCATATTTTACTAGTATTATCGCTAGAACTGTAATAATAATACTTATTACGCCCGATATTATCAATATAACATCCATTATTACCCATATAATGCAGTTATTATCGCTAGAACTGTAATAATTATAATTATTACTTTTATTATTATTAATATAACATGCATTATTACCTATATTATGCAGTTATTATCGCTGGAACTATAATAAATATACTTACTACTCCCGATATTATCAATATAACATCCATTATTACCCATATAATGCAGTTATTATCGCTAGAACCATAATAATTATACGTATTACTTTTGTTATGATCAATATAACATGCATTATTACCTATATTATGCAGTTATTATCGATAGAACTATAATAATTATACTTATTACTCCCGATATTATCAATATAACATCCATTATTACCCATATAATGCAGTTATTATCGCTAGAACTGTAATAATTATACTTATTACTTATGTTATCATCAATATAACATGCATTATTACCCATATTATGCAGTTATTATCGATAGAACTGTAATAAATATACTTATTACTTTTATTATTATCAATATAACATGCACAATTAGCCATATTTTACTATTATTATCGCTAGAACCATAACAATTATACTTATTACTCCCAATATCATCAATATAACATGCATTATTACCCATATAATTCAGTTACTATCGCTAGAACTGTAATAATTATACTTATTACTTATATTATTATCAATATAGCATGCATTATTACGCATATTATGCAGTTATAATCGCTAGAACTATAAAAAATATACTTGTTACTTTTATTATCATCAATATAACATGCATTATTACCTATATTATACAGTTATTATCGATAGAACTGTAATAAATATACCTATTACTTTTATTATTATCAATATAACATGCACTACTAGCCATATTTTACTATTATTATCGCTAGAACTATAATAATTATACTTATTACTCCCGATATTATCAATATAACATGAATTATTACCCATATAATGCAGTTATTATCGCTAGAACTGTAATAATTATACTTATTACTTATATTATTATCAATATAACATGCATTGTTACCCATATTATGCAGTTATTATTGCTAGAACTGTAATAATTATACTTATTACTTATATTATTATCAATATAACATGCATTATTACCCATATTATGCAGTTATTATAGCTAGAACTATAATAAATATACGTATTACTTTTATTTTCATCAATATAACATGCATTATTACCCATATTATGCAGTTATTATCGATAGAACTGTAATAAATATACTTATTACTTTTATTATTATCAGTATAACATGCACTATTAGCTATATTTTATTTTTATTATCGCTAGAACTATACCAATTATACTTATTACTCCCGATGTTATCAATATAACATGAATTATTGCCCATATAATGCAGTTATTATCGCTAGAACTGTAATAATTATACTTATTACTTACAATATTATCAATATAACATGCATTATTACCCATATTATGCAGTTATTATCGCTAGAACTATAATAAATATACGTATTACTTTTATTATCCTCAATATAACATGCATTATTACCCATATTATGCAGTTATTATCGATAGAACTATAATAAATATACTTATTACTCCCGATATTATCAATATAACATCCATTATTACCCATATAATGCAGTTATTATCGCTAGAACTACAATAAATATACATATTACTTTTATTATTATCAATATAACAGGCACTCTTAGCCATATTTTACTAGTATTATCGCTAGAACTGTAATAATAATACTTATTACGCCCGATATTATCAATATAACATCCATTATTACCCATATAATGCAGTTATTATCGCTAGAACTGTAATAATTATAATTATTACTTCTATTATTATTAATATAACATGCATTATTACCTATATTATGCAGTTATTATCGCTGGAACTATAATAAATATACTTACTACTCCCGATATTATCAATATAACATCCATTATTACCCATATAATGCAGTTATTATCGCTAGAACCATAATAATTATACGTATTACTTTTGTTATGATCAATATAACATGCATTATTACCTATATTATGCAGTTATTATCGATAGAACTATAATAATTATACTTATTACTCCCGATATTATCAATATAACATCCATTATTACCCATATAATGCAGTTATTATCGCTAGAACTGTAATAATTATACTTATTACTTTTATTATCATCAATATAACATGCATTATTACCCATATTATGCAGTTATTATCGATAGAACTGTAATAAATATACTTATTACTTTTATTATTATCAATATAACATGCACAATTAGCCATATTTTACTATTATTATCGCTAGAACCATAACAATTATACTTATTACTCCCAATATTATCAATATAACATGCATTATTACCCATATAATTCAGCTACTATCGCTAGAACTGTAATAATTATACTTATTACTTATATTATTATCAATATAGCATGCATTATTACGCATATTATGCAGTTATAATCGCTAGAACTATAAAAAATATACTTGTTACTTTTATTATCATCAATATAACATGCATTATTACCTATATTATACAGTTATTATCGATAGAACTGTAATAAATATACCTATTACTTTTATTATTATCAATATAACATGCACTACTAGCCATATTTTACTATTATTATCGCTAGAACTATAATAATTATACTTATTACTCCCGATATTATCAATATAACATGAATTATTACCCATATAATGCAGTTATTATCGCTAGAACTGTAATAATTATACTTATTACTTATATTATTATCAATATAACATGCATTATTACCCATATTATGCAGTTATTATAGCTAGAACTATAATAAATATAGGTATTACTTTTATTATCATCAATATAACATGCATTATTACCCATATTATGCAGTTATTAAAGATAGAACTGTAATAAATATACTTATTACTTTTATTATTATCAATATAACATGCATTATTACCCATATTATGCAGTTATTATCGACAGAAGTATAATAAATATACTTATTACTTTTATTATTATCAGTATAACATGCACTATTAGCCATATTTTACTTTTATTATCGCTAGAAATATAATAATTATACTTATTACTCCCGATATTATCAATATAACATGCATTATTACCCATGTAATGCAGTTATTATCGATAGAAGTATAATAAATATACTTATTACTTCTATTATTATCAATATAACAGGCACTCTTAGCCATATTTTACTTGTATTATCGCTAGAACTGTAATAATTATACTTATTACTCCCGATATTATCAATATAACATCCATTATTACCCATATAATGCAGTTATTATCGCTAGAACTGTAATAATTATACTTATTACTTATGTTATTAGCAAAATAACGTGCGTTATTACACATATTATGCAGTTATTATCGATAGAACTGTAATAAATATACTTATTACTTTTATTATTATCAATATAACATGCACAATTAGCCATATTTTACTATTATTATCGCTAGAACCATAACAATTATACTTATTACTCCCAATATTATCAATATAACATGCATTATTACCCATATAATTCAGTTACTATCGCTAGAACTGTAATAATTATACTTATTACATATATTATTATCAATATAGCATGCATTATTACGCATATTATGCAGTTATAATCGCTAGAACTATAAAAAATATACTTAGTACTTTTATTATCATCAATATAACATGCATTATTACCCATATTATGCAGTTATTATCGATAGAACTATAATAAATATACTTATTACTTTTATTATTATCAACATAACATGCACTATTAGCCATATTTTACTATTATTATCGCTAGAACTATAATAATTATACTTATTACTCCCGATATTATCAATATAAAGTGCATTATTGCCCATATAATGCAGTTATTATCGCTAGAACTGTAATAATTATACTTATTACTTACATTATTATCAATATAACATGCATTATTACCCATATTATGCAGTTATTATCGCTAGAACTATAATAAATATACGTATTACTTTTACTATCATCAAATAACATGCATTATTACCCATATTATGCAGTTATTATCGCTAGAACTATAATAAATATACATATTACTTTTACTATCATCAATATAACATGCATTATTACCCATATTATGCAGTTATTATCGATAGAACTATAATAAATATACTTATTACTTCTATTATTATCAATATAACATGCACTATTAGCCATATTTTACTATTATTATCGCTAGAACTGTAATAATTATACTTATTACTCCCGATATTATCAATATAACATGCATTATTACCCATATAATGCAGTTATTATCGACAGAAGTACAATAAATATAATTATTACTTTTATTGTTATCGATATAACAGGCACTCTTAGCCATATTTTACTTGTATTAAAGCTAGAACTGTAATAATTATACTTATTACTCCCGATATTATCAATATAACATCCATTATTACCCATATAATGCAGTTATTATAGCTAGAACTGTGATAATTATACTTATTACTTATGTTATTAGCAATATAACGTGCATTATTACCCATATTATGCAGTTATTATCGCTAGAACTATAATAAATATACGTATTACTTCTACTATCATCAAATAACATGCATTATTACCCATATTATGCAGTTATTATCGCTAGAACTATAATAAATATACATATTACTTTTACTATCATCAATATAACATGCATTATTATCCATATTATGCAGTTATTATCGACAGAAGTATAATAAATATACTTATTACTTTTATTATTATCAGTATAACATGCACTATTAGCCATATTTTACTTTTATTATCGCTAGAAATATAATAATTATACTTATTACTCCCGATATTATCAATATAACATGCATTATTACCCATGTAATGCAGTTATTATCGATAGAAGTATAATAAATATACTTATTACTTCTATTATTATCAATATAACAGGCACTCTTAGCCATATTTTACTTGTATTATCGCTAGAACTGTAATAATTATACTTATTACTTATGTTATTAGCAATATAACGTGCGTTATTACACATATTATGCAGTTATTATCGCTGGAACTGTAATAATTATACTTACTACTTATATTATTATCAATATAACGTGCATTATTACCCATATAATGAAGTTATTATCGCTAGAACTGTAATAATTATACTTATTACTTATGTTATTAGCAATATAACGTGCATTATTACCCATATTATGCAGTTATTATCGCTAGAACTGTAATAATTATACTTATTACTTATATTATTATCAATATAACATGCATTATTACCCATATAATGCAGTTATTATCGACAGAAGTATAATAAATATACTTATTACTTTTATTATTATCAGTATAACATGCACTATTAGCTATATTTGACTTTTACTATCGCTAGAACTATAATAATTATACTTATTACTCCCGATATTATCAATATAACATGAATTATTGCCCATATAATGCAGTTATTATCGATAGAACTATAATAATTATACTTATTACTCCCGATATTATCAATATAACATCCATTATTACCCATATAATGCAGTTATTATCGCTAGAACTGTAATAATTATACTTATTACTTTTATTATCATCAATATAGCATGCATTATTACCCATATTATGCAGTTATTATCGATAGAACTGTAATAAATATACCTATTACTTTTATTATTGTCAATGTAACATGCACTATTAGCCATATTTTACTATTATTATCGCTAGAACCATAATAATTATACTTATTACTCCCAATATTACCAATATAACATGCATTATTACCCATATAATGCAGTTATTATTGCTAGAACTGTAATAATTATACTTATTACTTATATTATTATCAATATAACATGCATTATTACCCACATAATGCAGTTATTATCGACAGAAGTATAATAAATATACTTATTACTTTTATTATTATCAGTATAACATGCACTATTAGCTATATTTTACTTTTATTATCGCTAGAACTATAATAATTATACTTATTACTCCCGATATTATCAATATAACATGCATTATTACCCATATAATGCAGTTATTATCGACAGAAGTATAATAAATATACTTATTACTTTTATTATTATCAATATAACATGCACAATTAGCCATATTTTACTATTATTATCGCTAGAACCATAACAATTATACTTATTACTCCCAATATTATCAATATAACATGCATTATTACCCATATAATTCAGTTACTATCGCTAGAACTGTAATAATTATACTTATTACATATATTATTATCAATATAGCATGCATTATTACGCATATTATGCAGTTATAATCGCTAGAACTATAAAAAATATACTTATTTCTTTTATTATCATCAATATAACATGCATTATTACCCATATTATGCAGTTATTATCGATAGAACTATAATAAATATACTTATTACTTTTATTATTATCAACATAACATGCACTATTAGCCATATTTTACTATTATTATCGCTAGAACTATAATAATTATACTTATTACTCCCGATATTATCAATATAAAGTGCATTATTGCCCATATAATGCAGTTATTATCGCTAGAACTGTAATAATTATACGTATTACTTACATTATTATCAATATAACATGCATTATTACCCATATTATGCAGTTATTATCGCTAGAACTATAATAAATATACGTATTACTTTTACTATCATCAAATAACATGCATTATTACCCATATTATGCAGTTATTATCGCTAGAACTATAATAAATATACATATTACTTTTACTATCATCAATATAACATGCATTATTACCCATATTATGCAGTTATTATCGATAGAACTATAATAAATATACTTATTACTTCTATTATTATCAAAATAACATGCACTATTAGCCATATTCTACTATTATTATCGCTAGAACTGTAATAATTATACTTATTACTCCCGATATTATGAATATAACATGCATTATTACCCATATAATGCAGTTATTATCGGCAGAAGTACAATAAATATAATTATTACTTTTATTATTATCGATATAACAGGCACTCTTAGCCATATTTTACTTGTATTAAAGCTAGAACTGTAATAATTATACTTATTACTCCCGATATTATCAATATAACATCCATTATTACCCATATAATGCAGTTATTATCGCTAGAACTGTAATAATTATACTTATTACTTTTATTATCATCAATATAACATGCATTATTACCCATATTATGCAGTTATTATCGATAGAACTGTAATAAATATACCTATTACTTTTATTATTGTCAATATAACATGCACTATTAGCCATATTTTACTATTATTATCGCTAGAACCATAATAATTATACTTATTACTCCCAATATTACCAATATAACATGCATTATTACCCATATAATGCAGTTATTATCGCTAGAACTGTAATAATTATACTTATTACTTATATTATTATCAATATAACATGCATTATTACCCACATAATGCAGTTATTATCGACAGAAGTATAATAAATATACTTATCACTTTTATTATTATCAGTATAACATGCACTATTAGCCATATTTTACTTTTATTATCGCTAGAACTATAATAATTATACTTATTACTCCCGATATTATCAATATAACATGCATTATTACCCATATAATGCAGTTATTATCGACAGAAGTATAATAAATATACTTATTACTTTTATTATTATCAATATAACATGCACAATTAGCCATATTTTACTATTATTATCGCTAGAACCATAACAATTATACTTATTACTCCCGATATTATCAATATAACATCCATTATTACCCATATAATGCAGTTATTATCGCTAGAACTGTAATAATTATACTTATTACTTTTATTATCATCAATATAACATGCATTATTACCCATATTATGCAGTTATTATCGATAGAACTGTAATAAATATACCTATTACTTTTATTATTGTCAATATAGCATGCACTATTAGCCATATTTTACTATTATTATCGCTAGAACCATAATAATTATACTTATTACTCCCAATATCATCAATATAACATGCATTATTACCCATATAATGCAGTTATTATTGACAGAAGTACAATAAATATACTTATTACTTTTATTATTATCAATATAACAGGCACTCTTAGCCATATTTTACAAGTATTATCGCTAGAACTGTAATAAATATACTTATTACTCCCGATATTATCAATATAACATCCAATATTACCCATATAATGCAGTTATTATCGCTAGAACTGTAATAATTATACTTATTACTTATCTTATTAGGAATATAACGTGCATTATTACCCATATTATGCAGTTATTATTGCTAGAACTGTAATAATTATACTTATTACTTATATTATTATCAATATAACATGCATTATTACCCATATTATGCAGTTATTATAGCTAGAACTGTAACAATTATACTTATTACTTACGTTGTTAGCAATATAACGTGCATTACTACCCATATTATGCAGTTATTATCGCTAGAACTGTAATAATTATACTTATTACTTATGTTATTAGCAGTATAACGTGCATTATTACCCATATTATGCAGTTATTATCGCTGCAACTGTAATAATTATACTTATTACTTATATTATTATCAATATAACATGCATTATTACCCATATAATGCAGTCATTATCGACAGAAGTGTAATAAATATACTTATTACTTTTATTATTATCAGTATAACATGCAATATTAGCCATATTTTACTTTTATTATCGCTAGAACTATAATAATTATACTTATTACTCCCGATATTATCAATATAACATGCATTATTACCCATATAATGCAGTTATTATCGACAGAAGTATAATAAATATACTTATTACTTTTATTATTATCAGTATAACATGCACTATTAGCCATATTTTACTTTTATTATCGCTAGAAATATAATAATTATACTTATTACTCCCGATATTATCAATATAACATGCATTATTACCCATGTAATGCAGTTATTATCGATAGAAGTATAATAAATATACTTATTACTTCTATTATTATCAATATAACAGGCACTCTTAGCCATATTTTACTTGTATTATCGCTAGAACTGTAATAATTATACTTATTGCTCCCGATATTATCAATATAACATCCATTATTACCCATATAATGCGGTTATTATCGCTAGAACTGTAATAATTATACTTATTACTTATGTTATTAGCAATACAACGTGCGTTATTACACATATTATGCAGTTATTATCGCTGGAACTGTAATAATTATACTTATTACTTATATTATTATCAATATAACGTGCATTATTACCCATATAATGAAGTTATTATCGCTAGAACTGTAATAATTATACTTATTACTTATATTATTATCAATATAACATGCATTATTACCCATATAATGCAGTTATTATCGACAGAAGTATAATAAATATACTTATTACTTTTATTATTATCAGTATAACATGCACTATTAGCTATATTTTACTTTTATTATCGCTAGAACTATAATAATTATACTTATTACTCCCGATATTATCAATATAACATGAATTATTGCCCATATAATGCAGTTATTATCGATAGAACTATAATAATTATACTTATTACTCCCGATATTATCAATATAACATCCATTATTACCCATATAATGCAGTTATTATCGCTAGAACTGTAATAATTATACTTATTACTTTTATTATCATCAATATAGCATGCATTATTACCCATATTATGCAGTTATTATCGATAGAACTGTAATAAATATACCTATTACTTTTATTATTGTCAATATAACATGCACTATTAGCCATATTTTACTATTATTATCGCTAGAACCATAATAATTATACTTATTACTCCCAATATTACCAATATAACATGCATTATTACCCATATAATGCAGTTATTATCGCTAGAACTGTAATAATTATACTTATTACTTATATTATTATCAATATAACATGCATTATTACCCACATAATGCAGTTATTATCGACAGAAGTATAATAAATATACTTATTACTTTTATTATTATCAGTATAACATGCACTATTAGCCATATTTTACTTTTATTATCGCTAGAACTATAATAATTATACTTATTACTCCCGATATTATCAATATAACATGCATTATTACCCATATAATGCAGTTATTATCGACAGAAGTATAATAAATATACTTATTACTTTTATTATTATCAATATAACATGCACAATTAGCCATATTTTACTATTATTATCGCTAGAACCATAACAATTATACTTATTACTCCCAATATTATCAATATAACATGCATTATTACCCATATAATTCAGTTACTATCGCTAGAACTGTAATAATTATACTTATTACATATATTATTATCAATATAGCATGCATTATTACGCATATTATGCAGTTATAATCGCTAGAACTATAAAAAATATACTTAGTACTTTTATTATCATCAATATAACATGCATTATTACCCATATTATGCAGTTATTATCGATAGAACTATAATAAATATACTTATTACTTTTATTATTATCAACATAACATGCACTATTAGCCATATTTTACTATTATTATCGCTAGAACTATAATAATTATACTTATTACTCCCGATATTATCAATATAAAGTGCATTATTGCCCATATAATGCAGTTATTATCGCTAGAACTGTAATAATTATACTTATTACTTACATTATTATCAATATAACATGCATTATTACCCATATTATGCAGTTATTATCGCTAGAACTATAATAAATATACGTATTACTTTTACTATCATCAAATAACATGCATTATTACCCATATTATGCAGTTATTATCGCTAGAACTATAATAAATATACATATTACTTTTACTATCATCAATATAACATGCATTATTACCCATATTATGCAGTTATTATCGATAGAACTATAATAAATATACTTATTACTTCTATTATTATCAAAATAACATGCACTATTAGCCATATTCTACTATTATTATCGCTAGAACTGTAATAATTATACTTATTACTCCCGATATTATGAATATAACATGCATTATTACCCATATAATGCAGTTATTATCGACAGAAGTACAATAAATATAATTATTACTTTTATTATTATCGATATAACAGGCACTCTTAGCCATATTTTACTTGTATTAAAGCTAGAACTGTAATAATTATACTTATTACTCCCGATATTATCAATATAACATCCATTATTACCCATATAATGCAGTTATTATCGCTAGAACTGTAATAATTATACTTATTACTTTTATTATCATCAATATAACATGCATTATTACCCATATTATGCAGTTATTATCGATAGAACTGTAATAAATATACCTATTACTTTTATTATTGTCAATATAACATGCACTATTAGCCATATTTTACTATTATTATCGCTAGAACCATAATAATTATACTTATTACTCCCAATATTACCAATATAACATGCATTATTACCCATATAATGCAGTTATTATCGCTAGAACTGTAATAATTATACTTATTACTTATATTATTATCAATATAACATGCATTATTACCCACATAATGCAGTTATTATCGACAGAAGTATAATAAATATACTTATCACTTTTATTATTATCAGTATAACATGCACTATTAGCCATATTTTACTTTTATTATCGCTAGAACTATAATAATTATACTTATTACTCCCGATATTATCAATATAACATGCATTATTACCCATATAATGCAGTTATTATCGACAGAAGTATAATAAATATACTTATTACTTTTATTATTATCAATATAACATGCACAATTAGCCATATTTTACTATTATTATCGCTAGAACCATAACAATTATACTTATTACTCCCGATATTATCAATATAACATCCATTATTACCCATATAATGCAGTTATTATCGCTAGAACTGTAATAATTATACTTATTACTTTTATTATCATCAATATAACATGCATTATTACCCATATTATGCAGTTATTATCGATAGAACTGTAATAAATATACCTATTACTTTTATTATTGTCAATATAGCATGCACTATTAGCCATATTTTACTATTATTATCGCTAGAACCATAATAATTATACTTATTACTCCCAATATCATCAATATAACATGCATTATTACCCATATAATGCAGTTATTATTGACAGAAGTACAATAAATATACTTATTACTTTTATTATTATCAATATAACAGGCACTCTTAGCCATATTTTACAAGTATTATCGCTAGAACTGTAATAAATATACTTATTACTCCCGATATTATCAATATAACATCCAATATTACCCATATAATGCAGTTATTATCGCTAGAACTGTAATAATTATACTTATTACTTATCTTATTAGGAATATAACGTGCATTATTACCCATATTATGCAGTTATTATTGCTAGAACTGTAATAATTATACTTATTACTTATATTATTATCAATATAACATGCATTATTACCCATATTATGCAGTTATTATAGCTAGAACTGTAACAATTATACTTATTACTTACGTTGTTAGCAATATAACGTGCATTACTACCCATATTATGCAGTTATTATCGCTAGAACTGTAATAATTATACTTATTACTTATGTTATTAGCAGTATAACGTGCATTATTACCCATATTATGCAGTTATTATCGCTGCAACTGTAATAATTATACTTATTACTTATATTATTATCAATATAACATGCATTATTACCCATATAATGCAGTCATTATCGACAGAAGTGTAATAAATATACTTATTACTTTTATTATTATCAGTATAACATGCAATATTAGCCATATTTTACTTTTATTATCGCTAGAACTATAATAATTATACTTATTACTCCCGATATTATCAATATAACATGCATTATTACCCATATAATGCAGTTATTATCGACAGAAGTATAATAAATATACTTATTACTTTTATTATTATCAGTATAACATGCACTATTAGCCATATTTTACTTTTATTATCGCTAGAAATATAATAATTATACTTATTACTCCCGATATTATCAATATAACATGCATTATTACCCATGTAATGCAGTTATTATCGATAGAAGTATAATAAATATACTTATTACTTCTATTATTATCAATATAACAGGCACTCTTAGCCATATTTTACTTGTATTATCGCTAGAACTGTAATAATTATACTTATTGCTCCCGATATTATCAATATAACATCCATTATTACCCATATAATGCGGTTATTATCGCTAGAACTGTAATAATTATACTTATTACTTATGTTATTAGCAATACAACGTGCGTTATTACACATATTATGCAGTTATTATCGCTGGAACTGTAATAATTATACTTATTACTTATATTATTATCAATATAACGTGCATTATTACCCATATAATGAAGTTATTATCGCTAGAACTGTAATAATTATACTTATTACTTATATTATTATCAATATAACATGCATTATTACCCATATAATGCAGTTATTATCGACAGAAGTATAATAAATATACTTATTACTTTTATTATTATCAGTATAACATGCACTATTAGCTATATTTTACTTTTATTATCGCTAGAACTATAATAATTATACTTATTACTCCCGATATTATCAATATAACATGAATTATTGCCCATATAATGCAGTTATTATCGATAGAACTATAATAATTATACTTATTACTCCCGATATTATCAATATAACATCCATTATTACCCATATAATGCAGTTATTATCGCTAGAACTGTAATAATTATACTTATTACTTTTATTATCATCAATATAGCATGCATTATTACCCATATTATGCAGTTATTATCGATAGAACTGTAATAAATATACCTATTACTTTTATTATTGTCAATATAACATGCACTATTAGCCATATTTTACTATTATTATCGCTAGAACCATAATAATTATACTTATTACTCCCAATATTACCAATATAACATGCATTATTACCCATATAATGCAGTTATTATCGCTAGAACTGTAATAATTATACTTATTACTTATATTATTATCAATATAACATGCATTATTACCCACATAATGCAGTTATTATCGACAGAAGTATAATAAATATACTTATTACTTTTATTATTATCAGTATAACATGCACTATTAGCCATATTTTACTTTTATTATCGCTAGAACTATAATAATTATACTTATTACTCCCGATATTATCAATATAACATGCATTATTACCCATATAATGCAGTTATTATCGACAGAAGTATAATAAATATACTTATTACTTTTATTATTATCAATATAACATGCACAATTAGCCATATTTTACTATTATTATCGCTAGAACCATAACAATTATACTTATTACTCCCAATATTATCAATATAACATGCATTATTACCCATATAATTCAGTTACTATCGCTAGAACTGTAATAATTATACTTATTACATATATTATTATCAATATAGCATGCATTATTACGCATATTATGCAGTTATAATCGCTAGAACTATAAAAAATATACTTAGTACTTTTATTATCATCAATATAACATGCATTATTACCCATATTATGCAGTTATTATCGATAGAACTATAATAAATATACTTATTACTTTTATTATTATCAACATAACATGCACTATTAGCCATATTTTACTATTATTATCGCTAGAACTATAATAATTATACTTATTACTCCCGATATTATCAATATAAAGTGCATTATTGCCCATATAATGCAGTTATTATCGCTAGAACTGTAATAATTATACTTATTACTTACATTATTATCAATATAACATGCATTATTACCCATATTATGCAGTTATTATCGCTAGAACTATAATAAATATACGTATTACTTTTACTATCATCAAATAACATGCATTATTACCCATATTATGCAGTTATTATCGCTAGAACTATAATAAATATACATATTACTTTTACTATCATCAATATAACATGCATTATTACCCATATTATGCAGTTATTATCGATAGAACTATAATAAATATACTTATTACTTCTATTATTATCAATATAACATGCACTATTAGCCATATTCTACTATTATTATCGCTAGAACTGTAATATTTATACTTATTACTCCCGATATTATCAATATAACATGCATTATTACCCATATAATGCAGTTATTATCGACAGAAGTACAATAAATATAATTATTACTTTTATTATTATCGATATAACAGGCACTCTTAGCCATATTTTACTTGTATTAAAGCTAGAACTGTAATAATTATACTTATTACTCCCGATATTATCAATATAACATCCATTATTACCCATATAATGCAGTTATTATCGCTAGAACTGTAATAATTATACTTATTACTTTTATTATCATCAATATAACATGCATTATTACCCATATTATGCAGTTATTATCGATAGAACTGTAATAAATATACCTATTACTTTTATTATTGTCAATATAACATGCACTATTAGCCATATTTTACTATTATTATCGCTAGAACCATAATAATTATACTTATTACTCCCAATATTACCAATATAACATGCATTATTACCCATATAATGCAGTTATTATCGCTAGAACTGTAATAATTATACTTATTACTTATATTATTATCAATATAACATGCATTATTACCCACATAATGCAGTTATTATCGACAGAAGTATAATAAATATACTTATTACTTTTATTATTATCAGTATAACATGCACTATTAGCCATATTTTACTTTTATTATCGCTAGAACTATAATAATTATACTTATTACTCCCGATATTATCAATATAACATGCATTATTACCCATATAATGCAGTTATTATCGACAGAAGTATAATAAATATACTTATTACTTTTATTATTATCAATATAACATGCACAATTAGCCATATTTTACTATTATTATCGCTAGAACCATAACAATTATACTTATTACTCCCGATATTATCAATATAACATCCATTATTACCCATATAATGCAGTTATTATCGCTAGAACTGTAATAATTATACTTATTACTTTTATTATCATCAATATAACATGCATTATTACCCATATTATGCAGTTATTATCGATAGAACTGTAATAAATATACCTATTACTTTTATTATTGTCAATATAGCATGCACTATTAGCCATATTTTACTATTATTATCGCTAGAACCATAATAATTATACTTATTACTCCCAATATCATCAATATAACATGCATTATTACCCATACAATGCAGTTATTATCGACAGAAGTACAATAAATATACTTATTACTTTTATTATTATCAATATAACAGGCACTCTTAGCCATATTTTACAAGTATTATCGCTAGAACTGTAATAAATATACTTATTACTCCCGATATTATCAATATAACATCCAATATTACCCATATAATGCAGTTATTATCGCTAGAACTGTAATAATTATACTTATTACTTATCTTATTAGGAATATAACGTGCATTATTACCCATATTATGCAGTTATTATTGCTAGAACTGTAATAATTATACTTATTACTTATATTATTATCAATATAACATGCATTATTACCCATATTATGCAGTTATTATAGCTAGAACTGTAACAATTATACTTATTACTTACGTTATTAGCAATATAACGTGCATTATTACCCATATTATGCAGTTATTATCGCTAGAACTGTAATAATTATACTTATTACTTATGTTATTAGCAGTATAACGTGCATTATTACCCATATTATGCAGTTATTATCGCTGCAACTGTAATAATTATACTTATTACTTATATTATTATCAATATAACATGCATTATTACCCATATAATGCAGTCATTATCGACAGAAGTGTAATAAATATACTTATTACTTTTATTATTATCAGTATAACATGCAATATTAGCCATATTTTACTTTTATTATCGCTAGAACTATAATAATTATACTTATTACTCCCGATATTATCAATATAACATGCATTATTACCCATATAATGCAGTTATTATCGACAGAAGTATAATAAATATACTTATTACTTTTATTATTATCAATATAACAGGCACTCTTAGCCATATTTTACTAGTATTATCGCTAGAACTGTAATAATAATACTTATTACGCCCGATATTATCAATATAACATCCATTATTACCCATATAATGCAGTTATTATCGCTAGAACTGTAATAATTATAATTATTACTTTTATTATTATCAATATAACATGCATTATTACCTATATTATGCAGTTATTATCGCTGGAACTATAATAAATATACTTACTACTCCCGATATTATCAATATAACATCCATTATTACCCATATAATGCAGTTATTATCGCTAGAACCATAATAAATATACGTATTACTTTTGTTATGATCAATATAACATGCATTATTACCTATATTATGCAGTTATTATCGATAGAACTATAATAATTATACTTATTACTCCCGATATTATCAATATAACATCCATTATTACCCATATAATGCAGTTATTATCGCTGGAACTGTAATAATTATACTTATTACTTTTATTATCAATAATATAACATGCATTATTACCCATATTATGCAGTTATTATCGATAGAACTGTAATAAATATACCTATTACTTTTATTATTGTCAATATAGCATGCACTATTAGCCATATTTTACTATTATTATCGCTAGAACCATAATAATTATACTTATTACTCCCGATATTATCAATATAACATCCATTATTACCCATATAATGCAGTTATTATCGCTAGAACTGTAATAATTATACTTATTACTTTTATTATCATCAATATAACATGCATTATTACCCATATTATGCAGTTATTATCGATAGAACTGTAATAAATATACCTATTACTTTTATTATTGTCAATATAGCATGCACTCTTAGCCATATTTTACTAGTATTATCGCTAGAACTGTAATAATTATACTTATTACTCCCGATATTATCAATATAACATCCATTATTACCCATATAATGCAGTTATTATCGCTAGAACTGTAATAATTGTACTTATTACTTATGTTATCATCAATATAACATGCATTATTACCCATATTATGCAGTTATTATCGATAGAACTGTAATAAATATACTTATTACTTTTATTATTATCAATATAACATGCACAATCAGCCATATTTTACTATTATTATCGCTAGAACCATAACAATTATACTTATTACTCCCAATATTATCAATATAACATGCATTATTACCCATATAATTCAGTTACTATCGCTAGAACTGTAATAATTATACTTATTACTTATATTATTATCAATATAGCATGCATTATTACGCATATTATGCAGTTATAATCGCTAGAACTATAAAAAATATACTTGTTACTTTTATTATCATCAATATAACATGCATTATTACCTATATTATACAGTTATTATCGATAGAACTGTAATAAATATACCTATTACTTTTATTATTATCAATATAACATGCACTACTAGCCATATTTTACTTGTATTATCGCTAGAACTGTAATAATTATACTTATTACTCCCGATATTATCAATATAACATCCATTATTACCCATATAATGCAGTTATTATCGCTAGAACTGTAATAATTATACTTATTACTTATGTTATTAGCAATATAACGTGCGTTATTACACATATTATGCAGTTATTATCGATAGAACTGTAATAAATATACTTATTACTTTTATTATTATCAATATAACATGCACAATTAGCCATATTTTACTATTATTATCGCTAGAACCATAACAATTATACTTATTACTCCCAATATTATCAATATAACATGCATTATTACCCATATAATTCAGTTACTATCGCTAGAACTGTAATAATTATACTTATTACATATATTATTATCAATATAGCATGCATTATTACGCATATTATGCAGTTATAATCGCTAGAACTATAAAAAATATACTTAGTACTTTTATTATCATCAATATAACATGCATTATTACCCATATTATGCAGTTATTATCGATAGAACTATAATAAATATACTTATTACTTTTATTATTATCAACATAACATGCACTATTAGCCATATTTTACTATTATTATCGCTAGAACTATAATAATTATACTTATTACTCCCGATATTATCAATATAAAGTGCATTATTGCCCATATAATGCAGTTATTATCGCTAGAACTGTAATAATTATACTTATTACTTACATTATTATCAATATAACATGCATTATTACCCATATTATGCAGTTATTATCGCTAGAACTATAATAAATATACGTATTACTTTTACTATCATCAAATAACATGCATTATTACCCATATTATGCAGTTATTATCGCTAGAACTATAATAAATATACATATTACTTTTACTATCATCAATATAACATGCATTATTATCCATATTATGCAGTTATTATCGATAGAACTATAATAAATATACTTATTACTTTTATTATTATCAATATATCATGCACTATTAGCCATATTTTACTATTATTATCGCTAGAACTGTAATAATTATACATATTACTCCCGATATTATCAATATAACATCCATTATTACCAATATAATACAGTTATTATCGCTAGAACCATAATAAATATACGTATTACTTTTGTTATGATCAATATAACATGCATTATTACCTATATTATGCAGTTATTATCGATAGAACTATAATAATTATACTTATTACTCCCGATATTATCAATATAACATCCATTATTACCCATATAATGCAGTTATTATCGCTAGAACTGTAATAATTATACTTATTACTTTTATTATCATCAATATAACATGCATTATTACACATATTATGCAGTTATTATCGATAGAACTGTAATAAATATACCTATTACTTTTATTATTGTCAATATAACATGCACTATTAGCCATATTTTACTATTACTATCGCTAGAACCATAATAACTATACTTATTACTCCCAATATTATCAATATAACATGCATTATTACCCATATAATGCAGTTATTATCGCTAGAACTGTATTAATTATACTTATTACTTATATCATTATCAATATAACATGCATTATTACCCATATAATGCAGTTATTATCGACAGAAGTATAATAAATATACTTATTACTTTTATTATTATCAGTATAACATGCACTATTAGCCATATTTTACTTTTATTATCGCTAGAAATATAATAATTATACTTATTACTCCCGATATTATCAATATAACATGCATTATTACCCATGTAATGCAGTTATTATCGATAGAAGTATAATAAATATACTTATTACTTCTATTATTATCAATATAACAGGCACTCTTAGCCATATTTTACTTGTATTATCGCTAGAACTGTAATAATTATACTTATTACTCCCGATATTATCAATATAACATCCATTATTACCCATATAATGCAGTTATTATCGCTAGAACTGTAATAATTATACTTATTACTTATGTTATTAGCAATATAACGTGCGTTATTACACATATTATGCAGTTATTATCGCTGGAACTGTAATAATTATACTTATTACTTATATTATTATCAATATAACGTGCATTATTACCCATATAATGAAGTTATTATCGCTAGAACTGTAATAATTATACTTATTACTTATGTTATTAGCAATATAACGTGCATTATTACCCATATTATGCAGTTATTATCGCTAGAACTGTAATAATTATACTTATTGCTTATATTATTATCAATATAACATGCATTATTACCCATATAATGCAGTTATTATCGACAGAAGTTTAATAAATATACTTATTACTTTTATTATTATCAGTATAACATGCACTATTAGCTATATTTTACTTTTATTATCGCTAGAACTATAATAATTATACTTATTACTCCCGATATTATCAATATAACATGAATTATTGCCCATATAATGCAGTTATTATCGATAGAACTATAATAATTATACTTATTACTTATATTATTATCAATATAACATGCATTATTACCCACATAATGCAGTTATTATCGACAGAAGTATAATAAATATACTTATTACTTTTATTATTATCAGTATAACATGCACTATTAGCCATATTTTACTTTTATTATCGCTAGAACTATAATAATTATACTTATTACTCCCGATATTATCAATATAACATGCATTATTACCCATATAATGCAGTTATTATCGACAGAAGTATAATAAATATACTTATTACTTTTATTATTATCAATATAACATGCACAATTAGCCATATTTTACTATTATTATCGCTAGAACCATAACAATTATACTTATTACTCCCAATATTATCAATATAACATGCATTATTACCCATATAATTCAGTTACTATCGCTAGAACTGTAATAATTATACTTATTACATATATTATTATCAATATAGCATGCATTATTACGCATATTATGCAGTTATAATCGCTAGAACTATAAAAAATATACTTAGTACTTTTATTATCATCAATATAACATGCATTATTACCCATATTATGCAGTTATTATCGATAGAACTATAATAAATATACTTATTACTTTTATTATTATCAACATAACATGCACTATTAGCCATATTTTACTATTATTATCGCTAGAACTATAGTAATTATACTTATTACTCCCGATATTATCAATATAAAGTGCATTATTGCCCATATAATGCAGTTATTATCGCTAGAACTGTAATAATTATACTTATTACTTACATTATTATCAATATAACATGCATTATTACCCATATTATGCAGTTATTATCGCTAGAACTATAATAAATATACGTATTACTTTTACTATCATCAAATAACATGCATTATTACCCATATTATGCAGTTATTATCGCTAGAACTATAATAAATATACATATTACTTTTACTATCATCAATATAACATGCATTATTACCCATATTATGCAGTTATTATCGATAGAACTATAATAAATATACTTATTACTTCTATTATTATCAATATAACATGCACTATTAGCCATATTTTACTATTATTATCGCTAGAACTGTAATAATTATACTTATTACTCCCGATATTATCAATATAACATGCATTATTACCCATATAATGCAGTTATTTTCGACAGAAGTACAATAAATATAATTATTACTTTTATTATTATCGATATAACAGGCACTCTTAGCCATATTTTACTTGTATTAAAGCTAGAACTGTAATAATTATACTTATTACTCCCGATATTATCAATATAACATCCATTATTACCCATATAATGCAGTTATTATCGCTAGAACTGTAATAATTATACTTATTACTTTTATTATCATCAATATAACATGCATTATTACCCATATTATGCAGTTATTATCGATAGAACTGTAATAAATATACCTATTACTTTTATTATTGTCAATATAACATGCACTATTAGCCATATTTTACTATTATTATCGCTAGAACCATAATAATTATACTTATTACTCCCAATATTACCAATATAACATGCATTATTACCCATATTATGCAGTTATTATCGCTAGAACTATAATAAATATACATATTACTTTTACTATCATCAATATAACATGCATTATTATCCATATTATGCAGTTATTATCGATAGAACTATAATAAATATACTTATTACTTTTATTATTATCAATATATCATGCACTATTAGCCATATTTTACTATTATTATCGCTAGAACTGTAATAATTATACTTATTACTCCCGATATTATCAATATAACATCCATTATTACCCATATAATGCAGTTATTATCGCTAGAACCATAATAAATATACGTATTACTTTTGTTATGATCAATATAACATGCATTATTACCTATATTATGCAGTTATTATCGATAGAACTATAATAATTATACTTATTACTCCCGATATTATCAATATAACATCCATTATTACCCATATAATGCAGTTATTATCGCTAGAACTGTAATAATTATACTTATTACTTTTATTATCATCAATATAACATGCATTATTACACATATTATGCAGTTATTATCGATAGAACTGTAATAAATATACCTATTACTTTTATTATTGTCAATATAACATGCACTATTAGCCATATTTTACTATTATTATCGCTAGAACCATAATAATTATACTTATTACTCCCAATATTATCAATATAACATGCATTATTACCCATATAATGCAGTTATTATCGCTAGAACTGTAATAATTATACTTATTACTTATATTATTATCAATATAACTTGCATTATTACCCATATTATGCAGTTATTATAGCTAGAACTGTAACAATTAGACTTATTACTTACGTTATTAGCAATATAACGTGCATTATTACCCATATTATGCAGTTATTATCGCTGGAACTATAATAAATATACTTACTACTCCCGATATTATCAATATAACATCCATTATTACCCATATAATGCAGTTATTATCGCTAGAACTATAATAAATATACGTATTACTTTTGTTATGATCAATATAACATGCATTATTACCTATATTATGCAGTTATTATCGATAGAACTATAATAATTATACTTATTACTCCCGATATTATCAATATAACATCCATTATTACCCATATAATGCAGTTATTATCGCTAGAACTGTAATAATTATACTTATTACTTTTATTATCATCAATATAACATGCATTATTACCCATATTAATTAGTTATTATCGATAGAACTGTAATAAATATACCTATTACTTTTATTATTGTCAATATAACATGCACTATTAGCCATATTTTACTATTATTATCGCTAGAACCATAATAATTATACTTATTACTCCCAATATTACCAATATAACATGCATTATTACCCATATAATGCATGTATTATCGCTAGAACTGTAATAATTATACTTATTACTTATATTATTATCAATATAACATGCATTATTACCCACATAATGCAGTTATTATCGACAGAAGTATAATAAATATACTTATTACTTTTTTATTATCAGTATAACATGCACTATTAGCCATATTTTACTTTTATTATCGCTAGAACTATAATAATTATACTTATTACTCCCGATATTATCAATATAACATGCATTATTACCCATATAATGCAGTTATTATCGACAGAAGTATAATAAATATAATTATTACTTTTATTATTATCGATATAACAGGCACTCTTAGCCATATTTTACTTGTATTAAAGCTAGAACTGTAATAATTATACTTATTACTCCCGATATTATCAATATAACATGCATTATTACCCATATAATGCAGTTATTATCGACAGAAGTATAATAAATATACTTATTACTTTTATTATTATCAATATAACAGGCACTCTTAGCCATATTTTACTAGTATTATCGCCAGAACTGTAATAATTATACTTATTACTCCCGATATTATCAATATAACATCCATTATTACCCATATAATGCAGTTATTATCGCTAGAACTGTAATAATTATACTTATTACTTATGTTATCATCAATATAACATGCATTATTACCCATATTATGCAATTATTATCGATAGAACTGTAATAAATATACTTATTACTTTTATTATTATCAATATAACATGCACAATTAGCCATATTTTACTATTATTATCGCTAGAACCATAACAATTATACTTATTACTCCCAATATTATCAATATAACATGCATTATTACCCATATAATTCAGTTACTATCGCTAGAACTGTAATAATTATACTTATTACTCCCGATATTATCAATATAAAGTGCATTGTTGCCCATATAATGCAGTTATTATCGCTAGAACTGTAATAATTATACTTATTACTTACATTATTATCAATATAACATGCATTATTACCCATATTATGCAGTTATTATCGCTGGAACTATAATAAATAAACGTATTACTTTTACTATCATCAAATAACATGCATTATTACCCATATTATGCAGTTATTATCGCTAGAACTATAATAAATATACATATTACTTTTACTATCATCAATATAACATGCATTATTACCCATATTATGCAGTTATTATCGCTAGAACTATAATAAATATACATATTACTTTTACTATCATCAATATAACATGCATTATTACCCATATTA